>CM036546.1:16074820-16617906 GCA_020745685.1 Tautogolabrus adspersus | reverse complement strand
CCTTTACCAGCTTTTCTTTTTCGAAGCCAGAGTGACCACATTGGATGAGAGGATACTGGGTCTAACGAGGATTGTTGCCACCTCTTGCCTTTATTTGGCGCCTACCTAGAGCTAAACCAGAACCCTAAATACATGCTCCCCAAGTTTGAATAGGTCAAAATGCTCCAGAAACACTTGTAGTTTGGATGACCCTGATGAAGGCCACAAGCCAAACCGCGTCGGTCTAATTTGTTAATAAAGTTGATCTTCATACTACAAGTGTTGCTGGAGCATTTTGACCTCTGCAAGCCTTCCACTCTTCATGCACCTTGTAAGTTGGTGAAGTTGTGCCAGAAAATCCCACTCTGCTTCCCCAAGTTTGAATCCAATTCTTCCAGTCTCACATTTGGACGTGTTGACCACCATCCACAGCATCAGTAGAAACAATGCAGATGTCACAGTAATCAGGTGCTTAAAAGAATAACATCATCTGAAAACAGAATTTCCACCAAATCTACAAACCAGTTGAGCTTCAGAACCCTATACTCTGGACCAGAGTATCCCAAAAGGAAGAATCAATGACAGGAACTCTTCTTAAAAGCATTAGACTCTGCATTGGGGTTAAACACAGAGAGAGGGAAAAAGCTCTAATCCGCCATGCTCGCTCTCTTTCAGAACTTCTGGTAACTGTTCAATATAAAAACACCAATACTTGTCACCTTGATGGGCACTGTTTCTGATGTATGTGTATTTTGAACTGAGGCACAGTTTGTAAGCTCCAATGTGTCCAAGGTGTTCAGTATTTCAGGACAAATGTACCTTTCTTTGTTTAGCTGAAATTATAATGCAACACAACTTACTTTAAAGTAGATTCTCCACCTGTTCATGCCATATAGCAAGGTCAAGAAGTCGGCGTGTGCAGCTGAAGGCTGGCTTGAACTTGTACTGCAGATGCTTTCTTCTTGCCTCTTGAATTTATTCACTTCAGCTACACTTTGAGCTTCATCTGATTTGTATTCCTTCATCATTGCCACCTACGGTTGAAAATTTTGCATTTCAATGACCCCGTCTAGACTTTCTTCTAAGAACGCTCTTAGGGGAGGGTTAAAGTGTTGAAATAATTCCTGTGTAAAAATCTTCTAAGAGTTTTAAAAAGAACTCAAACAGTGACAGCTGTTTAGCGGCAAAGACTGTTTTTTCACTGATATGAGATGTTTTATCTTTCTACAACTCAAGCTGGCAGCCCTGGAGGTAGGTCATTTACTTTATGTTTAAGCTGCTGAATAAGTTAGTGGTAGCTCGTAAACTGAGTCTTGTACAGTACGAATAAGATGAAGAATTGTCTGCTTTCAGGGATAGGTAATGAAGAGCATTGACCATTTCTAATAGGGAATGTAAATTATGATCGGTTATTAATGTCCGATATTGTAAAAATGGATTACCATTGCTGATCACTTGGGGAGGTAAATACAGTATAAGTTTATTTTGACAGTTTATGTTAGACAAGTTTAAAGGCAAAACTTTTCCAACACATAAACAAATAGCTTTTAAAAATGAGGCTAATTTTGGCATTCACAAACATTACATGCTGTGTGATATCATGTCACAGATAAACAAGTTGTAAGAGGGACTGGTGCAATAAACAGCAGACAGATGAGTCATTTCATCCTTAGCAATAACTGCTTTTGTGTATAGCAGATGGGCGCAATAACAAGGAGCATTGTTTATTCAGGCTCATTACCTGCTTCCAAGAAATGATTGTTGTTGTTTCTTTAATGTATATCAAAATTACTGCTACATCCCATGGGTTTAGCTTAATTTGTGATTTTAGGCTGGTTTCTTCACAAATGAAAGCATGGTAAGAAGAATCAGAATCAGAATCGGGTTTATTCCCAAGTACATTTACACATACAAGGAATTTGTCTTGGTGTATTGGTGCAAAAACAGTTAACAGGAAGCAATGTGTTGAAAATGTGGGGAAAAAAGTATTGTGAGAAATAAATGCATGGGCAGGGACTTCTTTAGTATCCCTCCCTTTGTGTCGGACATGTCAGAGGATGACTGTTTGTTGAGCAGTTTCTCCTCTGATGCACCCGTCCAGTTCAGAATCTGCCAGCGATGTCAGCCTCAGGATGTCAGGCAGACACCAGAGTCCTTTGTGTGCGTGTGTCTTTGTATGTGTTGCATCAGGACATACACCGAGGACCAGAGATTTTAAGATGCAAGTTAAGGACACAAGGAGAGAAATATAGGCCTCAGAGAAAGTACACGTGTGGAAATATTATGTACAGACTCAAATATGCCACCCTCATTTAAAAGCTATAGAAGTGTTAGCCATTCAACCAAACACATGCATCATTGTTTGCGTGACTGAAGACCTGGCCAAATATATTCTCCACTTTCTTGACATTTTCAAAGAAATGAAAGGAGATTTATTCTTGTAAGGAGAAGCCATATGAAGAATTAGCTTCTTAATATGTCTTCTGAAATGTCATGACCTCTGAGAGAGTTTATGTGACATTTCAAGTAACAGGACTTGTGAAGTAGTTTGTATGATGAACAAAGTACAATCGGCATCCAATGTTTTAGCTGAGAAGGGTTTTCGACTAAAAGTACAGTGAGATGCAAATACATGATTATATAAATCGCTTAAATCAATACTGATGCCATTATGTGACTAAAGAAACCAGACAGAACCATCAGGAATAAAACTGATTATTTCTATGTAGATATTTTAATACTGCCGCAGGGTCATGGTCAGACAAGCAGATTTACAGCACATGTACTTTATGATTCCCCAAGGAACATGTTCAGAGTGAGTGGTATATTTCCCCCTCTAAATGAGATAATGACTTACTACGCATGTAAAAACTGCTTATGTCTAAAGGGGGTGCCAAATCAACACAAAGTAAAAGCCCCTCGAGTAGCTTTAAGTGTTGCATGCATCAAGCTGGTCATGTCAGCCCAAGGGTCTGTGTGTGTGTGTGTGTGTGTGTGTGTGTGTGTGTGTGTGTGTGTGTGTGTGTGTGTGTGTGTGCGTGTGTGTGTGTGTGTGTGTGTGTGTGTGTGTGTGTGTGTGTGTGTGTGTGTGTGTGTGTGTGTTAGGGGTAGACATGGAGGCAGGCAGACAGAGAGGTTCATGTTTTGTGTGTAAATCAGAACATGTCCGTATCCTCTGCATGTCTCTGCGGCTGTCAGAGTAAGAACTTGATACGATGGAGCAAACCTGTCACACAACGAGATGAAATCTGACGGATTGGCAAAGAAGCAAAAAAAAGAGAAAAATTGCAGAAATAGAGAAGCCCTTCTCTGGATGTATATCTCATAAAACTGGCTTGTTGATCCACAAATCTTAAACATGAATAGGAAAGACATAAAGAAGATCTGTTTGATTAGATATTGTTTATGATTCAACGTCAGCTGCTATCACACATTCACAGCATGGTGTAAATCATTTTTTTCTAAGGTCACCATGTGACACACGACACACACTTTATTCAGATAATCATTTACACTGGTGAATCCCAGCTCTCTGTGCTGAGGTGACTCTTAAGTGAGTGTGTTTTTCCACTCAGTAGATTGCAATTTCACAGATTAAGCAAATAGAGCAAAAAAAAAGTTCCTTAAGGCAGATTTGCTTAAATGCCACAAAATATTTAATGTATTCAAGAGCAGTAGCACAAAAGCAGTGCCAGCTCTGTTCAGAGTGTAATTTATCCACTGCTGCTGCAGTACATCTTTGAATCTGAATACTTACAGTATATGTTTTTTAAAGAGTGAAAAAAAACCCTGCTTGTTTTTCATGTGGTTTATGTTAGATCATTTCATCTCCTCTGCTTATAGGCCGAGAATGAATAGGAAAATAATGTGATATGTGTCATTAATTGTATATATACATTATGATGGGCTAAATACAGATGTCTTTCTTTTAGGTGTGAACAAACTGTGTCAGAGACGTTCGTTTTCCTTTTTTTGGCCACGTTTAATTTGATTGTGTGTGTGTGTGTGTGTGTGTGTGTGTGTGTGCGTGCGTGTGTGTGTGTGTGTGTGTGTGTGTGTGTGTGTGTGTGTGTGTGTGCGTGTGCGTGTGCGTGTGCGTGTGCGCGTGCGCGTGTGCGTGTGCGTGTGTGCGCGTGTGCGCGTGCGCGTGTGCGTGTGCGTGTGTGTTTTGGATCTGGCTTCTCATTTGACGACCTGTTTGTCTACTAATCTGTTGTTACTGGCATGTGAATTGTCTGAATGCTGCTGTGATAGTGATTGTTTCCTTGTTGCCCTTGTGGGATAAATAAAGTCGTCTGAATCGGATTCTGAATTTCATGGCATCAAAGCCTGCAGCGCTATAATGAAGCACCTTCATTCTTTGTCACCACGAGTCTTGCCTTTATATTAATGGGAAATTGAACTGAATTAATCATAATTTTTCTAAAACTTTTTGCCAAGTTTCAATCACAGGAAACCCTCGTTTCTGTTCTACTGTGACGTTAGTTATAGAGACGACTAATAAACGATTATTATCATCAATTCATGAACCAATTAAACACTAGCCAAGATAAATATATGTTCTGATTATTTACACAAAACTCACAGTTTGTTCACGTATAACAGTAAATAACACTTTCACACAAATAAAACAACGACCTGATGAAAGGAGGAACAATAAAAATAACAAACAATAAGGAATTACAGGCAACATGTGAGAGGTGAGCAATAAACCAAACAATACAAGTGGAAATTGTACTTGTGATCAGAGTAGTAGTCTTGTACTATAAGACTCAATGTTGTCTCTAAGTTGTTTCTTGTTTCCATCATTCCATGAATTTTCTTTCACTTTTCCAGAAACATGTCACAATAGTTTCAGAGTTAGCAAGATAGTCCAAAGATCAAACTCACACACATTTTCAACTCCTCCTGGGGAATCCTGAGGTGATCACATGTCAGTCCAGATATGTAATCCCTCCCATGTGTTCAGGGTCGACCCCAGGGTCTCCTACAGGTTGGACATGAAATCTTCAAATAAAAAAAGGATTTTTGTTGGATTTTAAAGAGTTTAAACATGTAGGATTTAAACCCAATCTTAAAGATGAAAAATTATTGAGTAAAAAAAAAAGATCGGTCTACCAAACCCCTTCAGGCTGCCGTACCTCACTTTTCTCTGCTTAAGGCTAGTATGGGGCAAGAGATAGCCGACACTAGCATATCTCAACTGTGTGTGGGTAGAGGTGCATTGTGGATAATGTAGGCACCAGAATTTGGTTCATTCTTGACTAAATGTAGCAAAATGTCGATATAAACAGAAATGATTGCCTAACACCGTGTTGCAGGGTTTATATTTACACCTGCTGATGTAGTCAAAGTTCCAAACACACATTATAAGACAGAAAGCAAACCTCTAAACCAGTAGCAAACCATTTCATATTTTTTGAAATCCTTTCATTTATCCTGGAGACTGTGCATTGCTCACCATTTCCAGATTAAGAAAGCCCCAAATGTCTTCAGTTCCTTTGCAAACGTTTTATTCCTTTTACTAAACTTTTCAAGTTCGACAGTGTTATGAGAGTTCTATCCAAAATTGATGGTTGAGTATTGTCTTAGTGGTGTATTGTGTAAATATCATTCAATACACTTCTCATCATATTCAGAAAATGTCTTCTCTAAATTCACCAGTGAACCCCAATTGTTCCTTTATCCACTCAGCCCTGGTTCTGTACGTAAAACTGACATAGGAAGTTGCACATGACGATTTCAGCAAATAAGCAACAGGTTATGTTGGTGCACTGCACTCTGTCTCTGCCTGCTACTCTTCCTCTTCCATGTTTTTGCCTGATAAGAATGGCGCTGCACTATAAGAGTGATTAATATTGCTATCTACACTTTAGCCCCGTTTCCACCAAGCAGTCCGGTTTGGTTCAGTACAGTTTGGTACAGTTTGGTACGGTAAACCCTGAACTTGCTTGCGTTTCCACAGCCAACCGTACCCTTATTTGGTAAGCGGAGTGTAAGCCAGATGGAGATAGCAGCGTCAGCTATGTAATAGTGTGACATCATTGCAGCCCAACACAGTGTAGCCTGCTATTAATTAAGTTAAACGTTCAAGAAGAACAGGGACACAGTAAACACAGGACCCTTTAGGGTCTGATCCGTACCCTTGGCACCCCAACAGAAGGGTACCAAAAAAGTAAGATGGCACTGTACATTTCCCTTATTTTGGTACCATTCCCAACTTTTGACGGTGCAAACGCCAATTTGAGTACCGTACCGAACCGCTTGGTGGAAACGGGGCTATAAGGACCCACAGTCATCTCACTCCAGGTTTTGCCATTGTGCTGGTTACAAGTTAAGTGCTAGAGTCCTATCGAAGGTGCACTAAGGGAAGGGTTTATTTGTTTGGTTGTAGGGAGGCCAAAGCCTGAATGCAAATTCAGTAAACATATTTTTTATCATACACATATCGACACATCAAGGGATTCCAGCCTCCATTGAGACAATTTTCCACTTTCACATCACCTCCTCTGCGGTCTTTGTTTTTTCTCTCAGTTGAAATAAAAATACACTGAAGCTTTACATGCTGGAGGAAACTTTCTTCAACATTAAGAGTTCAGATTGCCCTCTCATTTCGTTGGCTATAAATGTTGAGTGTCCTCTCACTCTGTAGTTTCCTTCCTTCCTCTGAGGTAACTCTTTTTATTTCTGACTCACTCTCACTCACCCTAATTCATTCTGGCATCTCCTTTCCACTGATGCCATCTTTGAAGTTTCCTGCAATGTTAATTTAGAAATCTAAAGGTAGAAATCTTATTTTTAATTAAATGCATACAGTCCACGAAGAGAGAGTTTCTTTTAAAACAGCTAGTAGAATGTGTGAGGATATTATTGAAGGTGAGCAGCATGCAGATCAGTGTGTAAGAGGTAGAGTAATAAACTCTGCTTTTTAACCTTCAATTAGGTTTCAATGCCAGGTGATGGTGATGAGATAGGTGTTCTTGTGAATGACAGAATAATTAGTGAGGGAAGTGAAGTGAAAAGAGGAGGGGAGAGGACGGTGGACTGATAGATGAGGAAAGTTGTGAATATTAACTTAAAAACGAGCACAGCTCTATCTGACTTTTAATGAGTGCAGGGCCAGGACCGGGGCGGGAGTCATGATGTAACTGAAGACGTGTCATTATTAATATCTCAAGAGAACTGTGATGTTGAGGCTATGTCACATAAATGCCTCATCTGATCATGATTAGAAAGGATAGTGAGGATTTTTCATGACTGTTGAATGAACCAGTAAATAATATTAATATAAATCTATGAGTTGAACCCAGCACACAATTTGTAATTTATAATACAGTATATATTTTCTATTTAAAAGAGGTAATATTTCCTTTAGTGTGTGAATAAGTTACCAAGTCAATTAGCCAATTGACTTCAACTTGAACAGCTGTATTATTATGAAGACATTTATCAAGTAACATTGCAAAACCATTGCTCCTTAAAACATTCAAATCTATTTTTCCTTCTTCCCTGAAAAGTCAATATCTTTCATTATACTGCTTCATGTGTCTTTACGTCTTAAAGAGGATTACATCTTCTGCTCATGTAACTGCAGGTCATCATGTCCTTCTTGAAAAACAAATAAAATGTGAACAGCTAACGTTAAAATCATCCTGCAGAAACGTATTCTATCCCCTGTATTCAAAATATGTTGTCAGTCTGCTCCACTCTACTGTAAACATGTTTAGATCATTTCAGAAGCAATGCAATATACCACCTGTTTGACTTTTTCTATAAGTTACGTTTAATGAGATAACAATATGACAACGTTCAACGCTTAGGAAACATATTTGATCTTCAGCATTTTGTTTCTGCTCTTGTATTAAGGACCCAGTTCTAGTCATTTTGTTTTTTAAGGTTTAAAGGATTTAAAACAGTAATGTGATTCTTTAAACTAATATGGTAACTTTATGTGGTAGTTTAATACATGTGTCATCCCAGTTGATCCCAATTGAATGTGTCATCCCATGTTTCAAATATTGGAACACAATTCATTGATGTTATGAAGGAAGTGTATTTAACACTATCCTCCTCTGTGTTGGCAGGCCAAGCATCTTTGGAAGACACTGAGTCACACTACCCATGCAATTAACACAATCGTGACCAGCAAGTGCACATGAAATACATCCAAGCTGGTATGTAACATCATCACTTGCTAATCTGTGCTCTCACAGAACACACTTTTGCTGTCTGCAGCATACAGTGTCTTGACACCCGCTCCTAAATATGTCTGACATCTGACCAGGGATTATCCATTGCCCCAGTTTCTCAGGGAGCGGTGATGTGCAGGGAGCACTGCGTCACACATTAACGACATAGACTACACAAAGATGTGTGTGTGTGTGTGCCTTTTTTATGTGGGATCATGCACAAATCTTCACACATATTCACTTCAGTCTGTGTGTGCATATGTTAATCTGCTTCCAAGCACACCACTGCTTTCAGTTATTGAGTGCATGTCAGTGTGCGTCTAGAGATTAAAGGTAGTTAGAATAACAAAGTAGGCATGACAAATTAATTGCACACCCCTGACCTAATGAGTTTTCTTTCCTGAAATATAAATAACTACCCAGGGCAAACACACCGTTGAGAAATATTTCTGTCTTGTGAAATAAGAAATACCGCAGAAAGACAGATTCTTATGCTCTGCAGCCACTCCCTGAGAGGGAGACATGACTTACATCCCTTGACCCAGACATTTTGTCTAAATAATTGAAGTGTGCTCACTATTTTGAATTTTAAATGCACCAACCTCAGCAGGAGTGCCCCAGCAGCAATAGAGGTCTGTGGAACAAACTGACATCGTTCTTAAATGCATGAGCGGGAGAAACTAGGCCGGAATACACACACACACACACACACACACACACACACACACACACACACACACACATAAACACACAGGGACTCACACACTTTTATGCATTAACATTTCAACATTTATATGCTGATTTATTTTTTAACAAACTACACTTACATTTTAGCAGAGTGCTTTTAAACACAGGCTGCCATATATTCTATGTGACCATCATTGGCTCACTGTTTAAGCTTGTTGGTGTTGTTTTGACTCAAAATGTGAGAGAGCGAGTCCATTTGGAAAGCCCCTGAGTGTTGTGATAAATTGAAGGAATTACCTTTATACTTGTCTTTGACAGTTTAATATCCTTAAAACATTTTTTCTGAATGTCTTTCTGTTTCATTGAGTTTCTTGGTAGCAGTTTAAGACAAACACTAACATCAGCAATAATCCAGTAGGCAGGCTATCAAAGAGTGCAATATGATGTTTACTCTTTTCTTATTTCATTTCTTACTCAAGTGGTCTTATTCTCTTATGGGAGTTGGATATATGCCTAATTTTTTTGAGTAAAATTCATACACCAGTATGTCACAGCAGAAGTGGTCACTCAAAACCACTGACTGTATAAAAAGATAGACAACATGACAGCTCGCCAAAAGGGGGCCAAAATTCTTGGAGCTCCCCCTGACTGACTGCAGAATAGGCCACAAACTCCGCCTCCTCGATGTTAACAGATGAGACATGGGTCAAACTATAAAATCAATATAAACATCAAATACATTTTTCTGTATTGTAGGTGGTTGTAATTGGTGCATGCTCTAAAAATGGGGGAAATGCCATAATTGTTGACAAATGAGGCTATTGTAGAGTTGTTTGCACCGGATTAGGAGAGCAGAGGGGGAATCGCACGAAAAACTTTACACATTTTAAGACAAGATTCATTAAAACTTTCTATAACGGAGAGTTTTCACATCAAACTGACACAAGAATCTGATCTGCTGTGAGTGTACAGGCCTGAGGGAACTTTGCCGTGTTGGTCTGAGCTGCAGTCACCTTAAATTTGAGCCTTTGGATCTTTGTTCTGTCTGAAACTTTTATGCTGCTGTCTTGGCCTGGACTCTCTTGAAAAATCGATCTTGTAGCTCAATGAGAATATTTTCCTGCTAAATTACAGGTAAAATAAATAAATAAAACAGTTATCTAAATGTGCGTTTTAGTACCTGAATGGGGCAGGACGTCAAAACTGCAGCAAATCTTGTCAGCACAACTCTGGCTCTGAATGATCACCAGAACAAGGGTCACAGGGTTCTTTGGTTTCACTTTTGTACAAGGTGAGGAGGAGGATGCTTGTTAAGCAGGACATGCTATAACTTGTCATCAACACTTGAAAAAAAAACATCCTCTCTATTTTCTCTTTTCTGCTTACAACTGCATCCTTCATTACCCTTCTGCTCTCAATGATCTGTAAGAGACAGAAAACATTGATGGTATGTGATTCATAACATGACATAAGTGGTTGTTGTCAGAGAGTTTATGCCCTGGGGAGATAGGGATAGTCATACAGGACAAACGCGTGAGACGTGATCAATGTTGTGAAACACGCATGGGTAAGATTTATGAACCAAAACTATTGGCAAAGTTGAGACAAAGCAGCAACCTCCGGTCTTGATAAAATGAAGCCAATGCGGAAATGCAAAATTCTGCAGTTCTTCGAGTGTCCGCTTGAGGTTGGCTCCAGGAAAACTGGAAGTCACATACACACAACAGTTCAAAAAAGCCATTTTTACAGCATAAACAAACATGTTTACAGCCTGGTACAAAAAACGAAATAGGTCTGATTACAGTAGTTATTGTCCTTATGGGAACACACTGTACAGGGGGTGCATTTTTTTAAAACGGCTCCGTTTTGATTTTGAAAACGATATGTGTTATCCATAGTTAGGAACGTAGCTGACATGATAAACAGGTTGGTGCAATGTAACGGTTCGTCAAGAGGTTTAAAACCCGCCTCAGCTCTGGCTCTCAGCCTGTCCTTAGGTTGACTGAAAGTTGGCTGAGACAGGATTTTCAGCATGGCGGCGGCTGCCGATGAGCCCTGAAGTAAAAGATGGCTGACGTCACTCAGGCTTCGTCCATTAATATTTACAGTCTATGGTTGAGACAGAGATCCTGGTTGGGGTTAAAATAATTCTCCTTTAGTTACACAACCAATTACATTTGAAATGTGCATTACGATGCTGCAAGTGACGAGACAATAGTGACAATACACCTGCCTTTGTGCACATCTGCCTCTTGCTATTTTTATCAAAACTCTCATCTCTGCCTCACAAACATTTACACGGTTTCCATCCCCTTCTTGTAATTCCACTTTGCGTCCGTCTCCCTCCTCTGCTGCTCTCTCCTTGTCTTCCTTCTTTTTTTCTCTTCTACACCTCCGAGGGACAACTGCTGAGACGCAGCCTTTCTCTCACAGCATGAGGAATGGTTGAGGGTAGAGATGGAAGTGTATAGCACAAATTACACAGATGGCCATGTGTATACATGTTTGAGCGCATGTGAATCTCTCATATGTGTTTGTGTGTCTGCATGTGGGTGTAATAGAAAGACAGACTGAAAAACAGGGAGTACAGAGGAAAAACACAAGGCAACACTGTGCATTTGGCATTGACAAATAAATAATTGTGTTATCTATTCACTTCAGTTTGAATATTATTCATATATATTCCCATAGCAAATTAAAATCTAAGATAATATGTATTTACAGTATGTTTAATCTATGTATCCTAGAAGAGGCCCATGAGTGGCTTCCCCTAGTTTAGAGGGAAAAAGAGCTGCATGTCATCTTTGTAGATATTTTGAGATCTGCCATATTTTCATTCCTCTTGAGAAAAACACCAATGACCTGTCTGCAACAATCAGTCCTCATTCACATCAATATCTAATATCCTGCTCTGTCAGAAATTAAGTGTGAATTATAGTACTGGAAGCTATTTGCTGTCATAATTAGAGTGCCAGAGAGAGGATTAAGCCACAGTTCATCCCATATCTGATTGCCAATTGTCCCTCGGAAGTAATCAGGGCCATAAGGTCTTTTATAATGAATGGTGTAATAAGCTTGGTGAAGATTGTGTGTTTCTGCAGTGCAAAATGGATCTTAAATTAAGCATTTGAGCTCAGCGAGCTGAAAAGATCATACAAGGTATACTGTCAGTCATTGTTGAGGTGACACATCGGAGGCAAGGTTTTTCTGTCACCTTTTATATCTTTAATTATTCTTTAAACATGTTTGCCTTTAGTGAAGTCAAGGCTTATTTAAAAGGCAAACTTTGTCTTTTTGCCGCTGACCTTTGTTGGTGTTTTGAGAGAATAGACAACTACTTACCTTCTCTTGCCCGTGTGACGCCACCAGCTGCTCCTCTGCACCTAACCCCTCATTTCACAACATGTCAGCTCTGTGTTAGCAATGTGTAAGCACTGCATAAGCAACCATCTGTCCCATTCTGTTTATGAGTCCATTTTGTTTTATATTCACATGGGAGTAAATGAAACAGCAAACATCAGGAAAATGTCTTTTATGATCAGCTGTCAGCATTTAAGTATCCATTATAAGTGTTTACTGTTGTGAGTTCCTGTAACAGTTCAGAAGTCATTTAGTACCTGAGAGTTATGACGTTGGCAGCTCAACAGTTCTGCTAGCTACACTGGAGGTTTGAATGTCCGAATATAAAGCTGCTTCTGTCAATGACCTTGAAGGTGTTTCATCTGAAAATAAGTGAGAATTAGAAAATACACTGGAAGTTGTGCTTAGGTCTCAAGATTTATAACACATTCACACAGCTATTTTCTCATATTCATTGTGAATAGTTGTTCAAAAAGTGAGCACTTCTTCACAGTCATAGACAAAACAAAATCCAGTTGTAGCCTGACTTCGGCTGCATTCAAGTCCAACTCTCAATTCTGCAAGCCACAAAGCTCTCCACGGGCCCGCCTACCCTCAGGTATTCATCAACTACATCAGGAGCTGGACCTTTACATTCAAAGTCCTCTTTGCATAACCTAACTACATTTGTGTTCTTTTGTCTTCTTCTGACAGGAATCTTAAAGACTGTTCCCTCTATGGTGTCACTGAAAGTGCCTTATTTGTACAGCATTGACATCTTTGCGTAGACAGGATTTCACCAACCGCTTCCAAATGATTGTTGCAACAAGCATCGCTTTCTTCACCCTTTCAATGCTTCAATGAACATATTAATAAGATGATAAAAACAAAGCTGGGTTTTGTGACACGTTGAGGTTGTAATGGTATTTTAGCAAGTGGGAAATTAAAGGTTGAGACCTTTAAATTGTATTTTTCTTGTGCCACTTTAAAGGCAGGGTTGGTAATTTTCGAAAAACTAGCATGATTTTGAAAGTAGCATTCTCTCCGTGCTCCGTCTTCACCCACCCCCTCCCCTCTGTGCTCCATCAAAAGCCGCGCCCCCTCACTTACATGCACAAGCACCATTGGTCCAGAAGCAGAGCTCAGCTCATGCTTTGAGTGTGGGCTCGTGCATGGGGTAGAGAAGGAGCAGGGAGACAGGGAGGCATGATTGGTTTATAAAACTCGAACCGAGTACAGACATTGGTCGAAGTTTTTACGTGTTTACAACTGCTACAGATGACGGATTTTTCTTCGTTTCTTTTTCAGAGCACATGAATTATTAACTTCTGTCAGGACCTAAAGACAATTTCAACCAAAATCTTAAAAGGTGTATCTGGAGGAAATTACCTACCCTACCTTTAATGTACTTACTAACAGAATGTTATAAAACCTGGACTTTTTTTTGCAGTACATTTTTTTCTATTGCCAGTGTACCACAAATGATATTGTTTCTCTTTCTCCTTGTTGTTCTCTACTCTCTTTCTTTGTTCGATCTTTCATTCAGCGGGTGTTTCTCAGCCTCAGTCTTGGAATCACATGGAGAGTTGACAGATTCATTAAAATACAAGCCTCTAATTAGGAAAGCCAGCTATTCTTGTCACTCGCTAAGTCACAGTACTGCTCATAAAATACAGAGGCCTTTTCTGCCAATCAAAGCGGACTCAGCAGATAAATATTATACCCAATAGTCATTACAGATACAGGTATTTTCTGCTGTCAATCACAGGTGCTCATTATTACAGCAGACAAATCTGCTCCCTGCAGCTCTGTAAAGTACTGTAAATTCACAGAAGAATACATGTCGAATGTAGTATGAATTTGAGTAGGAGTGAAAACACCTGAAAAATAGAACGTGCTGTATGAGAAGCCGTCACTGTCATTGCCTCAAGGACACATTAGGGGGTGTGTGAACGCTGAAGACACACAGCAGTAAGAACACAGGAAGACACACTCTGCACAGGTCACAGCTTGTTTTATTTTGAATTCAAACCAAGAGAATAGAGGAACAAGGATGCACAAATTACATCAAGTATCGCTACATATCAACTAACAACATCACAATACCCCATAAAGGCGCTCTTGACAACAGATCCAACATTGCAAATTGAAAAATAACAGTAGATGGACAAAAAGATTGGCTGCAGTTTAAGCCCATCGATAAACATATTAAAATACAGCTGAAAACAAACTGTTTTGGCAAGACATGGTCGTATGCACTGGCATTTCCTTTTCCATCTGCAATGTTGTTTTTAATGGAGGAACAGGACTGGCAGCTGAAGCAGTATGTAAGTAAACTGTAGGTTTTGTGAAAAAAAAAAGCAAGAATAACCTTCTAATAAAAGCTACTACAATGCAAAAACACAAAACTAGCTTGAACGCACAATTGTATGTACAGCTCAGTTCACTATGGGATTCAAAATGTAGAGCACAGCACATGTCATTTCATGAGAGCTATCAAACAGCCATGATGGAAAAATTCATTCAATCACCTCCAGATTGGGACATGGGCGTGAGAGCTTCCTTGGACAGTAAAGGTGAGATGTTGTGTTTAAAAATGTGTTACCAGATCATGTTAGTTTTGTGTTTTATTTCCAGTAGGCTGTGTATGTGTGTGTGTGTGTGTGTGGCAGAGGTGACTGAACTAAGCAAGACAGCAAAGGGGGCTGTAGATAAATATACAGTAACTACAGTATATGCACTTGAAAAACAGAAGAGTGGATATTCCAGAGGTTCTCACAATGAAAATGCTTGAATTTCAGCACTAACTTGTGTCTTTTTACAGATGAGTCAGATAATCAAATAAAAAGCATCAATACATTACAGTTAAAAAATAAATATAACGTGACAGTTAATAAATAATAAACTAGAGCCTAATAATAACGAGAGAGCAGACTGTGTGTGTGCGTGCGTGTGTGTGTGTGTGTGTGTGTGTGTGTGTTTGTGTGCTTTGTGTATCAGCAGGCAATGATAATCACAAGAGAGCAAAGGTTCAATGGTTCCCCTTGATAATAGATTGAGCACAAAAATGGGAAGTCGATGTAAATCAGACAATAACCTAGCATGTTCTTTGTGTGGTTTTGTCTGCATGCATGTTTTCTCTCTATATCTGCATTATTTACTGGTTTTGTGTCTCTTTTGTCTATTTTTCAAAAATTACTACCTATATATATGTGTGTGTGTGTGTGTGTGTGTGTGTGTGTGTGTGCGTGTGTGTGTGTGTGTGTGTGTGTGTGTGTGTGTGTGTGTGTGTGTGCGTGCGTGTGTGTGTGTGTGTGTGTTAGCATTGATAATTTCCTGTCTCCATGTTCTTTAAGTCTGCGTGTGTTTGTAATTGTGTATTTGTTTAACCGTTCAGCTAACTCAGTGACCCTCGCCACTCGGGGGTTTAGTGTCACGCTGCTGCCCACCTGCTCCTCCAGGCAGCCAGGGGGAGACAGAGTGCGAAGTGGTCTGCTTGGCCATGCTGTAGTGGCTGATCACTGTGTAGAAACGGCCCCTCGAGTTGGCATCCTGGGCAGCGTAGTAGGCCTCAAGAGAGGCTGGGATACACCGTTTGTGCTGTGAGGAAGGAATGCAACAGTGGGGTTAGAAGTATTTTTCAGTTAATTCACAAGTAATGGTGCTTCATGTAGCAGCAAAATCAGAAAGGTGGGACGGGATCAAGGCCAATTAGGCATTACAACGAGGCTTGATGATTTAGGAAAAATGTCTTTATAAAAAAAAATCTGACCCCTGCAATTGGGATAGCTACTTTCCATAATCTGTGGGTTCATACTTTTCAACAAGATGTGTCTGTGCAAAACATAATCCCATATTTATCTTGTATAATATTATGGTTCTTGCTGTCAAGGTCCTCTAGGGATGTGTGCAGTACCAGTCAGCTGGATAAAAGTCAAACTGACAAAAAAAATGCTAACTCTTCTCTTGGAAATAAACCAGTTTAGCATGTTTTAATATATAACTGCACTGCTACAGTATACATAAGCTAATTCACCCTGTTTGAAGGACA
Source organism: Tautogolabrus adspersus (assembly GCA_020745685.1). NCBI lineage: Eukaryota > Metazoa > Chordata > Actinopteri > Labriformes > Labridae > Tautogolabrus > Tautogolabrus adspersus. The sequence goes on along the minus strand of CM036546.1, from coordinate 16,601,661 downwards.
TCAAAAATGGGACACGGACTGGCTTAATGTGGAGGCGGTATACTTCACATTACCTTATAATATTCAGATATTAACTTCAACATTGACTGTTCTATGAATCCTAGCATGTGGGAGAGAGACTCTTTATACCATTTTCTAGCTTTTAAAAATCTAGGAAATAAACATAAAAAGAAACATTGGGGAAAAAGCATTTCATCTTCAACCAAATGACAATAAATATCTTACAACTGATAACTGTTAACGACCATGTTGCATCGTAGAGAGAATAGAGAGATCAAATATGATGCTAATAAAACAGATCTATGTAGAACATATAGAGCTGAACATGGGCTGTGAGCTCCTTCAGCTCATGTCATTGCGTATAGTTTCAATCTGTGTTTCATTGGAATATGCTTGAGTGTATACTTTAATGTGTGTGAGCCCTAATGTGTGACTGAGCGCTCGCTCGCCTATGCACATTTTTCAATTGACACTTATACAGCAGGTGAACGTACATGTGACACTTCTAATAATACCCCTGCAGACTGCAGTCAGAGCCCCTGCAGAGGCTTTGGGCCTGAAAGTAGATTTATTCCACCTCAAAGACAGATTTGTCCTAAGACACAGACTTCCAAGGTGACCTCTCAAACTCCTGTGAAACTAAAAAGTGCAATGCAGGGGAAAACTAGAAGTACCAGAGAGAAGAGGAGAGGCTGTCCGCATACACAAACTGCTAACCCTTACAACTCAACTAATACTGTACATATCAGGACAGCACATTGTTGGATGAGGGTGGTTGAATGAGCCATTTAATTCTCAGCCATATTGGTCAGAAATTACTGACCATAATTCGCAGCAATTATTGCAAAAATGGCAATATGGGTAATTTTCATCTAATAGCAGGCATGGCTGATCACATAGTGAGCTGCCTCACTTGGGTGTCTTTCTTTGGCTTTGTGTCAAGGAATAAAAGCATACAATTATACTAGATTAGTATGGCTGTCACAAATCACTGATATCATTGATTAATAATGCCTGTCTAACCAGTCTGTAATTTGCATCCCATGACATAAGCACACAAATTAGTAGAAGTAGGGCAGAGTATTTCAAAGTGTTCTTGTAACTTCAGATATGTGGGACATAACTTATGGAGACAATGAAGGGCAGGGAAGAGGATTCAGTGCATTGCACGGGAAAACTTGTGTAAGGACAATATATTACAGTACATTAGAGGTAATGGACGAGTTGGATGATTGTTGAGGTTCCTTATTGTGGAAACAAATCATATGACTCAAAAATGTTTTAAATGTCAGCCTGGAAGCACCTAAGCCCTTGTAACATTTCACCATGTTCAGAGGGGCTATGCTAAGTAGCCCCCCAGCTGTAACCCTATATTCAATGGACAAAGCGCTCTGACTTCCTATCTTTATCTCAGCCAAAAAGCAAATAAGACTCTTCCTCCAAATGTGGAACTTTTGCTCTAATAGGCAGAAAAAAAGAGGTGACAAGTCTATTAATGAACTTTATAAATTCAGGCTTTATGTGATCACTCATGCAAACTGCAACTTGTTCTGCATCTATTTTGCTGTCTTTACATTGTTATGTTGCTTCAGGTTGTAAAATGGCCAGAGAGAGTGACAATGCAACTTAGTGTTTTATAAAACAAAGATGGACAGCTTCAACAAATGTTTTATGGTTTATAGCCCAAAAGAAATGTGAATAAGATTTGTTTGAGGTGATAGTGAATAGAGTCATTAGAAGCTGCACTACCTAATCTTTTGATTCTAGCCTGCACTGTTCACCACCTGACTTCCCCTAGGCTGAGGGTAGGTGTGTTAAAATGCTCTACATTGACATTCAGGTCAGTCATGGGTCTTACCTTATAAATGAATCCATCTGGGCAGGCGTGGTCGTAGGTGAAGGCTTTATAAACCACCAGGAACACAATGCAGGCGAGAAAGGCCAGGGCCAGGATGATCAGAATCGTCACCTGGAAGGAGAATTAATAGGTCAATGTGTGTGTGTGTGTGTGTGTGTGTGTGCCAGCGCTACAGAGGATGTGTTTTATATACAGCGTATGAGACAAGGTTAGGGTAAGAAGGCTAGAGAGAGATTGAGGATGTGCACTTCTGTGTGCGTTTGTGTGAGTCCTGATAATAAATGGTGCAGTCAGATTCTGCATGCTCGGATCAACAGCTCCCCAGTGTGAGGTGTTCCTGTTCAGCCACAAGATGAATGACTCAGTTTGTGACACTTTGTACGGATAATTACGAGACATTTAGTCACAGGTAGGAAACAAACAATGATGATTTCTTTTAACAAATCTGCTGTGTACTTGTTTCCACACTGTCTTTTTAGTAACTTATGACAACAGAAGGTATGAAAACATTTTAATATCCACCTACCCTCTAGGTGGCCTTGTTTTCAGTGTTTTAACAGGAACAGTTTTGCCATTAAGTTGGATACGATAAATTATAAACTGGGGCTCTATAAGAATTTAATCTTTTTAGGAGTTGGCCTCTAGTGGACCTTTGAAGAACTGCAGTTTTTGGAACTTCAGGGGTGGTTTAATTTTTTTGCTTCCAGATTGTGATAAGGGTTGCGTAACTAATTGCAAATGCATCGTTATTGAAGTACGAGCATTCACAGTAAACACATTGAAGTAATCTGAATTCATCACCATAATCAAGAAAAAGAAAAAGTTGAGGAAAACTTAAGACCAAAACGACATTGGTATAAATGATCCTGAAGAAGGCGCAAGCCCATATGCATCGATGTATTTTTAATGTTTCTAGCCCTATGAATTAAAGATCTTTTCTATTTTTCAATCCATCCTGAGCATGGTTTCCTGTCTGCAGTAGTAATTTTTGCAGTAACCCTGTTATTATATGTATGCATGTGACTTGGGAAGTCGTGGTGCACACCGGAAAATAAGGCTCCCCTAAAAGCCGCTGTGTAATGTGAACACTGAACACAGGTATTGTGTAAATCAAGAAGAACAGCAGACAGACGTAAAACTTTCAGCTATAGCTAATATGCACTCATTTTTGATTGCACCTCCAATCATATTGAACATTGTTATTGCACATACCATATTTTTCTCATCTCGTGCAGGGGTCGTTGTGTTAGCTACACGGTATATTTTTTTTCTACACCAAGAACTTTGCCTTTTATGATTGATGATTGTCGCAGCAGAGTTGCAGTGGAAGGGAACGCAACTGTTTTCAAACACCACTAACAACAACCACAATACCACACCACTCCTCAATTTCTTCATTTAAAACTGCACTTTTACACAATTAGTTCCTTGTTTTTTACAGTGAAATATACCTATTGTAACCTTGATTGTATTGCACAAAAAGAGCATGAAATGAAACATCAGTAAAAGGCTCCACTGAGGGTTTTTTGAAGCTACAGTGAAATTAATATTGGATAAAAAATACCATCCGATTGCTCCTGTTTTTATGTCAAGTTAAAGTTTAAAGTTTATAAACCCACTCCTAATTAGTGTCAGCTAACACAACACAACTTATACAGATGACATTAAGTCACGTCATGTGAGATTAAAATGGAAGGCTTTATGATAACAAGATGTATCACAATAAGACCAGGCCAAAAGTAAATAGTGTGTTAACATTCAAGTGACTGATATTAGATTGTTTTATTCATTTGGCAGAAGCTTTGTTTCGAAAGAACCTTCAATGTATGTCATATACAGTGTAACAACAGCAATCTCACTCAATGACTTAAGGTTTTCAGTAATGCATTTTTGCATTGTATTTTACCAATTTGAATATCCACATTAATAAAAAAAACAGGCTCACAGAGATTTTTGTTCTTGACGTGTGTTTCTTCATAAAGACAGTCAATTGAATTGAAAATCATGTTGAAAACTGTTTAATCTGTAATTTTGATACTTTTTTTCATAATGTGGAATGTTGGGAAAAGGTAATGAATTTTCTGTTATTGTATAGCTTGTTTTTAAATCAGCCTCATGAGTCAATTATTGTCTTTCTCTGCACCAAACTTAATTGTCAACACACTCGTGAGTGTCCCTCCATGTCCTTTGTGAAGGTTTCCAGCTGTTCCCTGAGAAGCAGGGACAAAACAAGAGAAAAAAACTGTCTCTGCTCGTAGTAAATGAGATGGAGGTGGCTAACAGATTCATGGAAATGGTTTGTTCAGTAGGTGTCTGAGTGGGCAAATCATGTCTCTCATTGGTGTTCTAAATCAAATTAGAACAAGAACAAACCAAAGTGTTCTGGTCAGTTTTCACAACAAGTGACTTTGTAAAATGATCCGAAAACACTTTAACAAGTCTAAAATGCATCTGCAGTGAGAACAATGCTTGACAACAGCCAAAGCAGAGCTAATCTAAAATTATGAAACTAACACATTTTTATGAACACTGGTGCGAGTAAGAATGCTCATGTGAAGTTTGAGGTGTGAAATATTCATTTTCCTGACAGACATTGACAATGTTGTAGTAAAAGCAGATTAACATATAAAAGTGTTTGCTTCCTTCTACCTTCTACTATTCAAACTGATTGCGCGCCTCTGAGTGAGCGTTTAATTGGAATTATGGAAATCAAGTGCAAAGGATAGTTGTGCTAAAAATGCTGTTGTCTGCCTATAGTCATAAATGCTGCTGTAAGAATCTGTGTGTGCATGTCTGAGCCTGGCCTGTATATCAGCTCAAGTGCAAATCTGCTCTTCTGTTTCCCACAACTACGAATTCCCACGAAAAATCAAAAATGCCATCAAAGTCTGACATTTTCCATTCGGTGAGTTAAATAAAACAAAATCTTTTGTATTGGATGAATGTTTCAGATTTCTTTGCCTCCATTTGTAGACCAGCTTGAAAGCTATTTCCAAGTCACTGCACTCTGTTTGGTCTGTCACAGCAATTAGACATGGTTGTGATCATTAGTCTCCATCAGCATTGCGAGAATGGACAGGGACATGCAAGCTAAGTGACTGTTTACTTGGTGTCAACTGGGGGACACGGCTCTCAACCTTGGTCACCACTGACACCCTTTGTAAATTACATCTCCCACATAACCCCTGCGAACCATTGAATGGAAGCATTTAAAGTCAGGGCGACCCGCCTCTTTGAGCAGAAACAGACGCAGAATGACAGATTTACTCCCTCCCTGATCCTTTTTTTGAATAGTGATGCACATGAAACAGCTTATTAAGAAGAGGGATTACTGTAAAGCTGCTCTCATATCAAGCAGAGAGCAGTGACTGTTTAATGCATGTGGACACCCAACTTTGCTGTGACACTTTGAATCATGAAACGCAGAATTAATTCGCTATTGACTGAAGAGATTTGCTCCTTTTAAAAAAATAAAAAAATACGTGCATTTCAATATTTGTTCTGATTTTTGCAGAATGTTGTAGTGTTCCTAATAACGATAACTGAAAACATTGCATGAGATAAATTGACCATAAATCAACTCTGGTTGTGGCAAGAGTTTAAGGAGACCATGGTTATGGCATGAAAAATAACTATACGGTAATGCAAGATGATGCAAAGAACACCTTTGGGACCAAAATGTGCCTCATGCAACAGGATGGAATGTAAAACAACTCTGCTAGACTTAAAACAAGAACTTCACACCTATCTATTCTCCTAATCTGTCTGACCTGAAACTCGTGGGTTATATGTATCATCATCAGAGTTCTGATACCAATTCCAGCATTGGAAATATCTGTGATACCAAAAATGCAGTATAGTGTATTAGATGTCAGCTAGTAAGTCTAAAAATGCTATAATCCAAAACCATTAGCCTCTCAAAAATTTGACTTTGAATTTGATTTATTAACCAGCAAATACTGTTTGAAAGTGGAAAACAGAACATACAGGAACAGAAATGCCAGCATCAGTGAAACTTGTGAAAACTCAAAATTGAGAAGTTTCACCTTAGAATCCTGGAGTGTCTTCAACTCTTCAGTGGACGCAGGACATAAGAGCAGGCCACAAGCTCAGCTAGCGCTAACATTAGCATAGCTTGTTACAAGGTGCTTTTGTTGTTTACAGCCTAGGATTCCTTCAGAAAATTGGACTAGGCCAAAAAATCAATAATATCAAACTAACCGCATCCATACAGGGTTAGTAGAAGTAAACGTCTCCTGAAATTATTACTAATAAGCAAAGTTAATTGCACTATAATCAAAATGTGGTTTTAGTCAATACTAAAGTGTAGGTATCAGAATCTGTACTAGGGGGAAAAAAAGCTTTAAGATATATACATAAATATCAATTGTATTTGCATCACGGACACAAAATGTTTAGGTACAAAAAATGATTGAGCTAGTACATATTAGTTTTATAAATATGTATTTGTAACTGTAATTCCAGTCAAAGAAGCCATGATGCAGCCAGTATTAGATCTGTTTACTAAATCTGAAACAGTCCTTCCAAAGATGAGTTATTGATATCAGAAATAGATTATCTGACGGCTCTTTAATGATGCTTAAAAGGAGGTCAGTGCACAGATTAGTGGTTTTAACCCCAGCACCGACCGTAAAGCTTATGTCAACATTCAATAACACTTTCATTGTAGTTACAACACAGCAAAGTCAGCCGAAGCAATAACATCACCCGCCCTGTGTATAAGAAACAATCACTCCAAAATCCCTGCAGATGCAGGCGCGACCATGTGGTTTATAAAGCCATTAAAAATCTATCCTGACCTTTCTCCATTATTCATAATCTGGCTGATCTCCACTGTAAACCTAAGAAGGTCGTCAGGAAAAAATTCTATAGCTTCCTCTATGAAGTGGATGTGATGCATACTTACATCTACCAAAGCTAGCCAGATGCAATTTTTCCTCAATGACAAGATAATGCTCTAATACTCATGATGTCAGTTGAATCTGTGCCGAGGGTGCAGACACATTAAGCATGAGCAAATAAAGAGAATATAACTAAATACCATAGAATAAAACAGACAAATATACATTTTGATGTCATTTAATACCACTCTCAACAGTACCACATCCATGTGTGTGACACAGAGTGGGGTCTTGGATGCAGACAGAAGTATTGCACTTGGCTATAATTTGAAGAAAAAGACACATCTCTTTTACATGTTTGGCTCCATCAGTTAAGACTTGCTGAACTGTGAGGAATTGTATCTAGAACTGACAGAAAACACTTTTTTTTCATATTGTGAAAAAAAAAAAAAAAAGCCAATAGGATTGATTTAAGGAAGCATTGGACAATCCAAAACATTGTTTGCATTTATGAAAATGGACCTGATGGAAGCATCTGTGCAGCATCGCTGTTTAAGGTACCAACGTATGTAAAGTTATGAAGACAATATACAGTAAGCCTATATATGATTTAAGTTCGGTCAAATGTAATTGATGAAACATTATGTAAACGTTGATGTGGAATCTAAACATCTTCAGCCTTTTGTCACTTGACTTGGATTTAAAAGGAATTGAGTTTTGATATCTAACATATTTATACAAAAATACAATTGGGAAGCTCTATGGAAAACCAACTATTTATGTATAGAAAATAAATTGATCAATGTACTTCATATATCTATATTAAAGATCCCATATTATGCCCTTTTTGGGGTTCATATATCTAATTTATATGCCTACTAAAGTACGTTCACAATCGCTAATGTTCGAAAAAAGTGTCTATTTTCATGTACTGCCGATCGATGCAGCCCGTCTCATCTGCCTGTGTTTGCTACGCTCTGAATCCCCCCCGAGCAGGGTCCCCACGTGTGCCAAGTTTGACCTGATTGGTTGGCCGATCTGCTCTGTTGTAATTGGTCAGTCGTTCGGACAATTCTTGGAAATGATACGCCCCTTTTACCATATTTGGAATTCAGCTAATGTGCAGCATGAGCTTGTGCTTGCCACAACGAGCCAATGGGCTTGGATCAGTGACATCATCGCAGCGTGATATCACACTGCCAATTTTCAACGAGGGGGGCTAGAACCGAGCGTTACATGCAGCTACTGCTACTGCTAACAGGAGGAGGTAGGAGAAGCCGCGTTTCCGCGGACTTTGAATTTTTGCACATAGATGTGCCTAAACACGCACAAGACACCTGGAAAACACACTAAAGAGCATATAAAACCAGAAAAAGCATAATATGGGACCTTTAAGTCTTTTTCTGCTCTGGGGTTTTTCTGAACATCACAGAGCGCTTTCAGTGAGACAGCAGCTGTAGACAGTTGTTTATCATGGGGGCAGACAATCAAAGCAGATTATAAAAAAATCCAGTAGGATTGTTCCTCTGTTCACCAGCTCTTCATCTCGGACTGCAGATAACGCAGTCTACTTATCATTAAGATTTACCTCCATCTTTCATACCACAATCCAGCTGTTTGTACTGTAATGTCAAATTCTGACCCTGTGGTTGTTAAAAAATATTTGATTTATACAGAATTTTCACAGAAAACACTTGCCTTTAATTATTAATTGCTGTGCTCTGCATCAAAGTTCAAAAGCTGTTTTCCAGTGTGAATGTGTGTCTTCACAGCCTATTTCACCCCAATTCGACATTCAATTTCTCTCCCTTTTTTTTTTTTTAACACTGCACCTTGTTAGAATACAACACATCACCCACGCTTTCACTGCTGGAGCTTGACAAGCCATACGGAGGAGCAGACACCTCCTCCCATTCACCCGAGGTAGAAGAGGAGAATATGTAAGTGTGTAGAAAGGGGACAAGGGTGTGTGTGTGTGTGTGTGTGTGTGTGTGTGTGTGTGTGTGTGTGTGTGTGTGTGTGTGTGTGTGTGTGTGTGTGTGTGTGGGTGTGTGTGTGTGTGTGTGTGTGTGTGTGTGTGTGTGTGTGTATGACAGGAGAGGAGAAAAATGACGCTGATAAAAACAGATAACGGCGAGTTATGGAGAGGGCAAGTGAGAAGACAATAAAGGCAGAAAGAGAGTGAGCAATTGAAGTCACAGGGCAGATGGAGGATCATCTTCCTTCTCCTGGTGGTTCAGGCAGACAGATAGACAGAGAGGCATGTGAGCAGGCGGGCTGCAAACACAATGTGATATTGACTGTTGCATCAATCAATGCAAGAAAGAAAAAACAACTATTTTCATTCCCTTTACTATTGGCCCTCTGACACTTTCACAATAAAAGCGCAAAGAAGGTTTGGTACCCTAGCTTTTCATGGATTATTTTCTGCTCCGATATGTTCTCTTCAGTAAAGTCTGCAACTGCAATGTTGAACTACATGCGTTAAAAAGAGCTATTAATATCAAATGAGAAAAAGGTCGAATATAACATACGCTTTATCTTAGCTGTAATAATCTCTTGTGCCTTTAGGGGGGTTTGTTGATTAATGAAATTAATGAACTTGGTGACAGGAGGAGCTAGTGCAGAGAGAAAACCTGCCCTCAAAAAATACATTTAAAAAAAGAAAAAGTTTGAAGGTCACTGTTTAGATTGCAGGAACAGGCTAAAACATTAAATGTCCACTACAGACTGTTAGAGAAGGACAGGACAAGTGAGGAAGGCACACTAAAGGGATAATTCCTGTTTATATTCTTAAGCTATATATACTTTACATCATATATATACTATCCATACTGAGCTGGAAACAGATCCAGAATTAGTTTTTTTGTTTTGTAATCAATTGTTTTATGTTGTATTTATGTCTGCAAAAATGTAATTGTTCTGTTGCCTTTTTGGGAGGACACACAAAAAGAGATGTCCAATTTCAATGGGACTTAAACGTACAGTATGTAAAATCTGCCGCTAGGGGACTCTCAATCAAAACAATAACAGAAGATGTTTAACTACGTCAAGGCTTGCAGTGTATTATGGGAGTTAAAACGAACAAATCAATACGAACGGGCGAAACCGACCTGAGAAAGACAATATGTGTACTGACGATGTATCTGAGTATAATTTACATGACTTTTTATATCACAGCAGCACATACAGCGACAGAACGGCAGCTTTCAGTAGCAGCTAGTGCTAGCTTATGCAGCGGTCTTTGACGTAACATCCGGTGTTTCCTTGACAACGATCAACATTTCCTGTCTATCATGGCGGCTCATCATGGCGGCGGCCTACAAGACACGTCCCGCTACAACTATAAAATTACGGATTTCTCTGGCTTTTAAAACTTTTGGAAATATTTGAGGTGATGTAAGTACTCAACTAAAAAATATATATATATAACATGGGTTTAGTCCATTTTTAATTGAAGTTAGATATTTTAATGTAAACATTAGCATTCAATTCTACATACTGTACCTTTAAATTCAGGTTACATGTTGGTAAATGACAAGATATGTCATCCTTAAAATATTGTGACCACCAATTATACTTCTAATCAAAAATAGCAACGACCTTACAGGTTAGAAGAGCCAAAAGAACTCAAATTACAGGTAACACACAGTGCAACAAACAATCATGTGTTAGCTGTACAGTACATATGAATATTTAATTAATCATTCAAAGGGGACATATTATGAAACATATATTTGGGTAACCTGAGTGTCTACCGACTCACAAAATGTGAAATAAACCCATCCAGTTCTTTATTTGTGGTCTGCATAAGTCTTACAACGCAGAGAAAAATGCTCCGTTTCAAATTTGCTCTCCTTATGATGTCACAGTGGGATTCTGTAAAAAGAAAAAAAACCTCCCCTCCCCTGGTATCTCCACCCATGGACTCCACCCCCAGCCTAGAGCAAAACTTTTGCGCAGGTCTGCCATTTTTATTCTCACTACAGAGTAGTGATGTCTACCATAAAAACTCAGGGGGGGGGGGGGCACACACACCAAAACGGAGCGTTCTGATAGAGCTGGTTTATACAGGGTCACAAACCTCCTCTGGTGCTTGATTCATGTTATATTTTGACCAAAGCACAGCACAGATGTTTGATTTAGACCACAGTGGACTGTTTGAAAAGGTCGAAAAGGAGTATAATATGTCCTCTTTAAGTCATAGACCTTTTCCCAAAGCCAACATTTGACTTTTCATGTGTTACCAATAGGGTTGCAAAATTCTGGGAATTTTCAAAGTTGGGAATTTATGGGAATTAACGGGAATTTATGGGAATAAACGGGAATAAACCGGGAATTTACAAAATTGAAGGTTGGCCTTTAACAGGGAACTTAATTATAGTTGGGGAAAATGTATTTTAGCATAATCTTGACTAAAACAACCAGATTTCATGCAAGTACACATGAATATCTATGCTATTCCTCAATCACATGCACAGAGCACACTGCTGCAGGGCTATCGAGGCCACGTCCCCTACATGAACTGTGCGTTCCTCCATCACATGCACAGATGATTTCTAGAACCCTGAACCACACTTTGAGCCCAGAGCACAAGACTATTGAAGCCACACATTTTATCCCGTGGACTACATGAAGGGAAGTCTTGATAATATTATGGGGTAATATATTTTAAACATTTGATGTAAATCTGTTGAAAAGTTTTTTTTAATTGTATTATGTTGCATGGATTTCTGTTTAGGACAAAACAAAATGTTTATATTTATGCTTGGATATGAAACAGTTCGATTAAATTACCCTCAATTTCCAGTTAATTCCCATAAATTCCCAGTAGTTCCCATAAATTCCCATAATTCCCATAAAGTCCCATAATTCCCATGGAAAGTTTCCGATTTGGAATATTTCCAAAATTCCCAAGCTTAACTTCCCATGGAAAGTTTCCGGAAATTTACCGGAAATTTACTGGAAACTTTCCACCCCTTTGCAGCCCTAGTTACCAATAACAATAACACTGACTTTATTCAAGTGTCCCAGTAAGCCATGGCAGTGACAGTGAGCCAGCATGCACAATAACACCAGCGATAAATGACAGCAGCTAAAGATTAAGCTAAATTCTCCTTTTCCCTTGAAAGAAATGTGTTCAGTGAAGAAATACATTTCAAGAAAAAACAGCAAACAATCTTTGGTTCCCCTCTCACAGGTTGAGGTTTGCAGCGGAAAATTGTATATTTGTAGGGTTCAGACTGTACAACAAAAAAGGGAATTCAAACACATCATCATACCACTGGGGCCCTAATTGTAGTCATTATGTGCTATTTTCCTATAATTTAAAGAGTAAAAGGAGCAGATAATGAAAATAAATGTTGAAGTGACACTCTTTACTATGACGCAGGATGAAAAAAATGCATAATCAAAAAAAAAATACTCCTCTTTTCTCTCTGCTGCAGCCTATTATTAATAATACCTTAAACCAAGCAATCTAGCCTGGAGTGGAGATGGAAATGAGTCATGTTCAGGTATCTAATAGAGACACCAAGCCCTCGCCTGTTCATCACATCTCAGGGATCAGCCTGCTACATAAAAATGTAAATGAAATCATCCCTTATCCTCTTAAGGCACTTTTGTAATGATGAAATTAATGAGGTGGGTGACAGCAAACCTGTGAGGGTAACAATAAACGAAAACTGAAGGTCACAGGTTTGATCCTTGTGTGTCCTTGAGCCAAACACAGTCCTCACTTGCTCAGGTTCCAGACAGGCTGTTTAAACTGTTCAAGTTTCCTTTGAAAATTCCCACAGATAGAGGCTGAAGTCAGATCTATGTGTATTTCAGTTGTCTCATATACCCGGCCCAAATACAAACAATGTGAAAAACGCTCTCGCTTCCCAACACCTTCACACTCTCAGCAACACCAACAAACACAAGCTAACTAGCTAGCGAACTAATGTTCCCTGTACAGGTATAGTCCAAAGTTATTTCCTGCCAACGTTTCATTTGCCTCTAAAATGCAACAGTACGTTAGCATTTAATGTTAAGTACCAATAACCTACATAGACTTCTTAAGTAAAACAATCTTTATTACTTCCCATAACTGGTTAAGGGTAAGGGTTAGATACTAACATAACGCCACAGATCAAGTTTAAAAAAAAACATTTAAATGGTAATTTCTCACTTTTTCTACAGATTTTATTCCTGATTTTATTCCCCCACTGATTATTGTTTATCCCGTGTAGCCTACTTTATTTTTCACTCAATGCATCTCAGTGTAAAGATCTCTTTTGTTTTCAGGGTAACAAAGAGAAGTCTCAGAGCATTAGTCTGCAGGGAACACACTACCTCTGAGCAGTGTTTCTCAGACAAGGCAGAGGGATGTCAAGGAGACTGCGCACCGGGATTTAAGCTCTCAGGTACTGGCTATCCAGTTCAGACAAGCACAGCTATAGCAGTGGGGAAACAAAATACAAACACTCTGCTGTCGAGACGCGTCACGTCACAAAATGGAAACACAAACTGTTAAAATGCCAACCTGACAAAACAAGAGATTTTCCTCTGATCTTAGGTGAGCTGAGATCTGCACATGAGAGCGGATCTGACCTCTACAGGAGCCTTTGAAGGACCTACATTAGTCAGTATTTTCCAAACACTATGAAATATATGACCTTACTGGATACTTAAACAGTGCACATGCTGTTCTCCTTTGTATGTTATTTTTGAGGATGTTTTAAAATAGAGCTATCGTTTCATGGAAAAGGTCACATATCTAATTCAGTAAAGCTACATTAAGTACTGTATGTATATAAACAAACATATGTATAAATGGGTGTATTTATATTTATATATCCAGAAATGTTTGTAATGAATTAACTATTACTTTAACTGAAGACCCAAGGAATGTTTGTGGGGGCTGGTACAGTGTAATGGTGGAGGGGGGTGGAGAGGGGGATGATACTATTGTGAGTCAGCATATATGCTTTATAAAATAAATACTATTTTATGAGGGGGGGGGGGAAAGGCTACATTTAGTTATGTCTCATAAAAGCAGCACCAGTGTTGGATCACCAGCATGTTATTATGCTATTAACAAATAGCAGATAAAGGCCACCAACTTTGAGCTTGTAAAATTATGCTCACAAATTTTGGAGAAAATGTCATCATTAAGTTGTGTTAATGATCCAGATTACTATCAGGCCTTTGCTCAGGAATGATGCTTTTTGTTTGTAATTCTTGGGAACTATAAAGCTAAATGTACACTCGTAGGCTCTGGCTGTACTGTTACATTAAAGATGTTGTCTGTGTTCAGATATACAGTAGTTATTGTGTTTGTTTTTTTTACATCGTCCCATGTTTGGTAGTAAGATTTGTCATTAAAGAACATTAAAAGTCTCTCTCTCTCATGCACACTGACTCCACTAGTTCAGCAGCGAATGAGTCAGTGCATGAGATAGATGCTAATTATGCTAATGTATCCCAATTAAGCAAGGTCTCCATGGTGACAAAACATCAAAGCTTTTATTAGAGCACGCTGTCATAATGGTTAAGAGATGTTTCTAAGAGGAGAACATGCTCATGCAGAGACAATGAGCACGGAGCTTTTAATGGAAGAAACAGGAAGGGTGATATAATGCAGAATAATGAAACTCTGCAAACCCTCTTATTCAGGGAGATAATAATAAACAAATATATCAAATAAAACACCTCTAAAACATGTGCTCGTGGGAAATACACCAATGGATAATGGTATTAAATCTGAAAACATCGTCAATAACGTGAACACCCGAGCGCACACACAAACACACACTCATTATGAATCAGTAATTCGTCTCCGAGGAGAAACTAAACATCTGGTTTCATTTGATAATCAGCTCCTGCACTGTGAGATGGAGACATTGCTAGAGAGGAGATATAATTAATGATGGGACCCACCCCTAAAACACACACAAAAACACACACACATACTCAGGCAGAAAACTGAGCACATCTCTAAAGAGTTGTTTACACCAAAAGACAAGGTTCATTAGTCTAATGTTTCCCCAGCTCTCAGTCTCCTGGGCACTTTTTATGTTCATGCTTGTATGATCAATATGTAGACAACTCTGTGTGTTTGTGGATTTTTTGTTTATACTTTCTTGTTTTACCAGAGCTACATTTAGTTTTATACTTCACTGACATTGTTTCCCCTCATACTGAAAACAACAACTTCTTGACCCAAATGATGTTTTAATACACAGCTAGTATTCATTTAAGTTACTTCTTATTAACTCTGACATTTCAATATGCACATGTGCGTGGAATAATAATAAGATATAAGGAAAGATAAAGTCTTTATAGGTATATTTCCTTTAGTTAAATCAGATGAGTCAGCTTTAGTTTAACCCTTTATCCTCATTGTGAAAGATAGTTTTTATTTTACCTCAGATTAACCCTTTTTATATATGGAGGGAACAAAGAGGTGTACTACAACAGAGTTCAACATACCCAGTCTATCTTTGGGCAAGCTGCCCAAAGATATTGATACTGTTTGATATCCGCCCTGTTGGCCAACCACCTGCAGGGACAGACATGTGGGTCTGGTCTATTGTAGACCATTGGTAGGCAAATGCGAGGGCTTTGGTGGGCTGATCCCCGGCAGCGCAGAATGGCCCGGTACGTGGAATGACTCCTCCCTGGTGGGGAAGTAGATATGGTTCACATAAACGCACAGCTCTGGTTTGGGAAACAGTCTCCTGGAGAGGGGCTGGACTCTCTCCTTTTCTTGAGTTGCCCAAGGTTTGAAGCACCGGGTGGGTGTGGGGATACTCACAAGTCCCCAGCTAAGCGCTGATGTGTTGGGGTTTTCCCCAGTGAACAAGAAAGTTGCCTCTCAGCACCTTCAGGTTGTGGAGAGTAAGGCTCTGACTGTTGTTTGTGCTTATGCACCAAACAGCAGTTGGAAGTAAGCAGCCTTCTTGGAGTCGCTGGGTGGAGTCATGCAAGGGGTTCCACCTGGTGACCAGTTTTGCTGGGGGACTTCAACACTTAAGTGGGCAATGATGGAGAAACCTTGAAGGGCAGTGGGAGGAACGGCCTCCCATCTGATCGGCCTGCCTGATCTGAACTTGAGTAGTGTTATGTTACTGGACTTCTGTGCTAGTCATGGTACGGCCATGACAAACACCATGTTCCAGCATAGGGATGTTCTGTAACTGGTACCAGACAACCCTATGCCAAAGATCGATGATGGACTCTGTAGTTGTATCATCAGATGCGCGGCTGTAAGTCTAGGACACTCGGGGGAGCAGAGATGTCAACTTATCACCATTTGGTGGTGAGTTGGATCAGATGGTGGGGGAAGCTGCCAGACAGACCTGGTAAACCCTTAACCTTTAGTTAGGGTGAACTGAAAACGTCTGGCTGAGGGCCCTGTCCACGAGATCTTCAACTGCAACCTTCTAAAGAATTGCGCGTGTATCCTGGGGAAGGTTGGGGACAAGAAATCAGGGTGGTCCATGTTCAAAGCCTACATTGTGGAAGTGGCTGCTAGGAGTTGTGGCCAGAATACCATCGGTGCCTGTCTTGCGGCAACCTAAGAACCCACTGGTTGACAACTGAGTTGAAGGAAGCTGTCATGCTGAGAAAGGTGGCCAAATATGTCTGGTCTCCCTCCCACCCCTGATTTGGAGAGAGGATGATTGAGTGGGAAGCTGAGTATGAGGATTTGTCTTGAAGAAAAAGCTTTAGGGGTCAAATTGATGATGTGGGAGATTCTGTCTGCTGCTTTAGTCATTGTTGGGGTCATCACTTCGTTTAAACAATTTAACAGGTTAGAAATTAGGAGGGTCAAGTACCGAAGTTAACCTTTAAAGTTCAGAAAATGTGGTGAGCCATAGATGTGGAGATAGATGAGCATGAATGATCATTGTAATAGAACAATAAGACAGTAAATGATACTGCGATACTAATGATAACTGCACTGAGCACAGGATCAGTAGCTTCTATGGTGGAGATAGGTGGATGGATGACAAGGACAGATGTGAAAGCAGAGGAAACAGGGGAAAAAGGGAGGAGGGGAGGGTCAGACTAGTCATCCGCAGTCTGTCTGACTCTAATTGCTCCCCTGGCTCAGCTTGTCAGAACAACAGCAGCACAGTGAAGGACTCTGGTTGAGGACAGGGAGCAAAGTGACCACTCACTTTTGCTTTTCATTTTATCTTTCTCAACATGAAAACATCAAAGACCTGGATTTTTCTCAGGGTTATGTCTCCATTTATGATGTGGCAGACGGAGCACATATTGAGTGGAACATGCTCTGTTTGACAGTGAAGATGCAGAAAGAATTCGCTTTTTGGAGTCTGGTATGGCTTTATTCATGAAAAGTTTCGCCAAACACACCATGCAAAGGACATCTTGTCCTTGTCCTTTCATTTCATTAAAAAAGTTTATAATTTTGTAAAACGGTGACAAATCCAGCAGCAACATTGAACTGTTTTCAGATCTGACAAGGATCTGGTTCAGGTTTGGTTAACCTTAAACCGAAATACAGGAGAATAGGGTTTGCATAAATATTACAGATGCTGACCTTATTAAGCAGATCAAAAATCAGCCAGAAGAAACGTTTTACAAAATCTCCTTTTTATTAACATTTTAGAAATGCAGTGTGTTCTCTATGAGAAACTTGTTTTAGGTTGCAATGGGCAGTCTGAATAAAGTCTGAGTTTATGGTCCATATTAATGACTTTCACACCAAGACAGAGACAAAAAGAAAGCACTGTATTGGAGAGTACTCAGACACCCTGAGCTGAAAGGAAAACGTTGGATTTGGCATCAGTAATCACCACTTGCCTCTAAGAGTAGTTCTCGTTCTATTAAGAAAGGTATACCACACTACATTGTTATTGGTCCCTTTTGCATATTTTCATTGTTTCTGTGTCTTTTGCTCAACAACACTTTTATTCGTCTTAACCACTTCAAAAAAAAAACTCGAAAGCACTCAGGGAGCACACAACTCAGCTAAGCGACAGTCTGAATATATCTTCTGAACAAGACCCATCTTGCAATGTTGAGCACTTATTTCAAATTGCTTTATCAGCACCAGACACTAATTAGTATTTCCTTGGGCAATGGCCTCATTTTCCTCTAAAATTTTGTTAAAATATGCTCTCAGATTTTGAAATATCCCGCTGGCTGTAGAAATACAAGACTCGAGTGAGAATTAGGTTCACAGACAGTTTCCAACCAACCAGCTTTGTGTGTGTGCGTGTGTGTGTGTGTGTGTGTGTGTGTGTGTGTGTGTGTGTGTGTGTGTGCGTGCGTGCGTGCGTGCGTGTGTGACTTGAATTAGAACTAGAATTAACCCTAGCAATAAGTAACTAAGTAACTGGTAAAATGGATGGTGTTGCGACTAAAACAAAGGCAGATCTTTTGTCTTTCTTTCCTGACGTGATGGATTTGAACACAAAATGATGATGAATGAACATTCAACAAGTCAGTCTGTATATGAACACATGTGCCAAGAGATTAAATGCTGTCAGACTGCATCGATCAGGCTCAGAAATCCTTTTTAGTGTTGGAAAGCCCTGACCGCTGAGTAATAAAGAGCAGCAATAGAGTTTTTTATACAGCTGTCTCTTCATGGTTGTATAAAAATGACAGAACAGTCAGTCTTTGATGGATTTAGATTTTTTTTTCTGGAATCAAAATCAGGGGTTTTCTCTTCCTTTGAGATAAAAAAAAGGACTTGCAGTCAATCTTTGTTGTGTTTCTCACATATATACATACATATATACAGTACATGCTGATATTTATATGCAGACAATGATTGAAGTGTGCTTTGCTTTAAGTCGCGGCTTGATATAAGATCTGAAACAAGAAGTAGAGCAGAACGGAGCCATCTGTTCTTATAAATCATCCCAAATATCACTCACTCAGTGGCCATGTCTGTCGCTTTTGTTCTCTGTGTTTCTGAAGATTGGGAGTTGTCGGTGTGTCCCGCCTGTCATCGTGTATGACTGTGTGTGTCCCAGCTGACACAGGAGACCTCTTTGCAGAGACAAATGACTCAGACTGGAGTAGGCTTTGAGACTGACCTAACAGAGGCTGTGTTTGTGGTTCATTGGAGCGTAAGGAAACACTAACAGCAGCACAATCCAAATTTGCGAGTTTTGATTTGCAAAGTCTTACAGCCTGTTAACAGCATCGTCTTTTTCTGTGTTTGACTTTGATCACGTATTATCTTGTTCCTATATAGGCCAAGTCTGAACACCACAGCCTGAACTGATTCATGATGTCACAGTAAAAGCCAAGTGTTTGTACTTCAAGTTTGCTGACACGCCGAGGCTTTACGATCTATTTAACCAGGAAAACCTCATTGAGATTAGGAATCTCATTTACAAGAGTGTCCTGGCCAAGACAATGGGTCACATCTGGCCCATTCATTTTATCAGATGCCAATTTTGTACAAGAAATCGGGGAATATCTGCCAAAAGGAGCTGGCACACTTATAGCAGGATCTGTGAATTTTTGTCTTAGAAGTAATGTAAAATGCTTCTCAGAACTGAGTTTGATGAGTGTGTGAGCACGCTGCCACCAATTCTTGGCCAGGTTTGACACAACGTGGGGAAAAAATAAGAGGATGATGTTGAAAGGAGGCAAAAATGTAGAAAAAAATGTCTGAGCTGGACAGATTATTTGACAATGAGAAGGTAAGGAAGGACTGATGTGATGAAGAAAAGGGTAGTAAAAAAAAAAAAGAGATAAGGAGCCGGTAAAGGTGCCAGGTTGAATCCCTGAAAAGTTGAATAAAGTCTCACCTCTGCAACCAATTACTTTCAAGCTGCCTTTAGGCAAAACCACAACTGCTGAGGTACAGATAATGATACTGCAAGATGATGACTACATTTAATCAGCTCAGGACTTGTTTAAAACGAGTTCCAATGCTCAAATAAAAGAAAGTGAGAGGGTACCAGACAGCCCTGAGGGATGTATGCCTCAGGTCATGTAGAGTGACTTAATGCAGCTCCAACATTGTGTCACTGCAGGATCTGTAAAAAGCATATACTGGTATATATACTTAAGTCTCTTTCCTGGTTGACCTCATAGAGGAAGGTGACAATTGTATCTACTTTGTCTTTATTTCACCCTTAAGTATTAAATACGTGTATTCAATACTTCTGTATTATGACTGTATAGTTTCTGAATTCACTGTGGTAAGTCAAAGTACTTTGGTAAAAACCAAAGTACTTTACGACTAAAATAAAATTGTTTAGAGATTCTTAACAAGAAGGCCAAAGCAGGAGTTCATACAAAACACACTCTATTTTCATAACACCTGCTGTACTCCAAGTGCAGCAGTAGAGGACTTTAGTTGCTCCCACATAAGTAAAAAAAAAAAGCATCCGCCCTCTCCCTGCCCTCCCTCAGATGTTCTCCCGCCTTCAACAGCACACAGAGTTCACAGTACAATACTAGTGCTGAAGGTAAATCAATTGTTCCCCCATTGCTCACTTGGATGCCTCTGTGTGTTTGTGTGTGATTTTGCATCTGTGTGGGTGTTTAACTGAGCCCAGACGACGGCTATGAACGCTCCCTACAATCAGCGTGCTATTAGTCATCAGCACAAAGCAAGCAAAAACAATGCGTGAAAGAGGAGGCTGTGCACGGTTTCCTACCGCAACAGTAATTATCTCCAACCTGACAAACAGTGAAGGCCTTCTGTGGAGGCGGCAGATTGCAGCAAAGCTTTTATGTGAAGGCGAAGTGGAGGTAATAATGGTATAATTGTTTTGGACCACGGCCGCCTCTCCTGCAGCTACCTGCACAGGCCTTCTAACTTAGGCTTGGCAGTCACAGTGCTGTCACGTGGTCATTGTCAGTCCTGTAGGAGTGTGTGTGAGTGCACATTGGTTTGAAGCGTGTGTGCAGGCCGGGCGAGAGGAGGCCAAGTACTCCTTTCTGGATAGTGATCAAGCCAGGAACCCAGCAGGACAATACAAATGAATAGTCTCTTTCATCAACCTGTACAGCTGCAGCTTCAATCCCTGCCCTGAGGCACCTGACCTATCCCATCTTCCCTTCTTCAAGTTTTCATTTTTAGAGATGCTCTTCATGGGTTTTTTTCTTTAAGACTGTCTGCAGCTGAGCGTTGCAGCAAAACTTGAAGGGAAAAAAAGAAGATCTTTTGCAGCAAAGGTCGTGAGCTGAATTCAAATCAGAAACACTGCAAATACCTCAATGCACCACCTTTCTTCTTTCCCTTAAATACATTCTGCAATTGTCTTATCTTGAAGCAGTAAAAATGTCGATATTGAACTCATGACAACTCATTTCATTTGTCTGTCAAGAAAAATCGACCTTTGTGATGATCTGAACTATTTATTTTTAACATTTAACTTATTCTTAGTCATCTTTATATATATATATATATCTTATATTATTATATAACTTAGCATGAATTCACCGGCCCTAATGAAAACTGGAGAAGAAGTTCGTCCAACATTATTTATGTCAACAGACTAAACTCCATCTGGAGACGTCTCCAGGTTCAGATTATGGAACATGTTCAACTCGGGAGCTTTTAGTTAGTTAGTTAATGAGGGAGGGAAACATGTGCTCTGTTCTGTCATGGAACAAAACAGCGTAGGGAAAACGCTGGATCTCAGGTCTGCTGGGAGTATCAGAAAGATAGAGAAAGCAAGCGAGGGAGGGAAGAAAGGAGGCGCAGAGGGACAGAAGAAAAGGAGAAGTGAGGGGAGAGCAAGGTTATTATCATTAATGAAAACTTACAAAATAAAACGTAAAAAGAACATTTTGATTAACTGAAACAAAAATAACAATAAGGCTTTATTAAAAAAAGATGACTAATTAAAACTGTATAGTGTTTTTACAAAACTAACTCAAAATCATAAACAAAAGGTCCTTGGTTTCATCTTTGAAGCAGCATACTGAGGGACACATAGCCTAACCTGACAGTGTGTCTCAGGCACGTCTGGTTCAATAAGTGCGTTTAATTGGACTAGAGTATCTCGGCTTTAATCCAATTTTTTAAGTATCCCGTTTTTGTGTTTGTGCATGTAAACATCATATCCCAATTTCAGAAACCAGGATAAGCCCTTATCCTCACACAGAAACACAATTTTGTCACCTGGAAAACTTAGAAAGAAAACGAGATGCTGTGGCATGTATACACCTTACTCCTGTTTCTGACAGCAGCCGACTGCCTGTGCAGGCGCGGCCTTAGCCAAGTGACGTATCAGTAATGAGAGCCTTTTACTTCTGGAGTGACGAAGGAACTGACTTTTGTCTTACAGTGATGAAAGAATTACACACGTACAGTGGAATAAGTCAGGTGCTTGCCCAAATAAGATGCAGTAATCAGAAAGTGGGATAGTAGTATTTATCATGTATACAGGGATATGAATAACAAAGTTTCTCTGTGTGCATGTAAACGCCATATCTCGAATGTGATCAAAACAAAACATCCAAATGACATAAAAATAAAAACGAATGAAACATCTAAAATGATTATATCCTTGGGGAAGAGGGACAAGGGAAGCAATGACACATGAACCTGCTCTAATGGGAGGAATCTTGACAAGAGACGGAGGGTGAGGGACTAGAGGGGTAATGAGGGGCAGCAGGGAGAAGGAAGTCGTCATCATGTTTCCACTTTTATAGCCTGTTTTCACTTGATTATAACAGCTTTTTGTGTGATTCTTTTCTTGTAGGTACTATGCAGTGCTCATTTGAAATGTCTCAAACGAAAAACTTAGTTTTTTTTCTTTTGCCCTTTGGTGCTAGTTCAGTGTGCTTTTCTTGCATAGAAAATGTTCTGTGTCCTATTCACTAAATGCATATCTTTAATAAAACAAGCTGTATTGCCTTTCAAATAAAAGCAGTTTAAATTAAATATACTGTATATATATATATATATGAATGCAGTAAGCAAAAACATGCAAGGAAGGAAAAGGAGCATCGGCAGGGAAGAAAAGAATTCGAGGAAAGCATGAAGCAGGAGCAAGGCGGTGAGGGAGGGCAGATTAGAGAGCATTTTACACTCTGAGCTCTTCATCCATCAACACAATCTGCAAAGCTTAGAAGAGAAAAGAAATGTGCAAGCTTTCATCCCAAAATGTTTGCACTATACTGTACTGCACAGCACGCTTGGTGTGTGTGTGTGTGTGTGTGTGTGTGTGTGTGTGTGTGTGTGTGTGTGTGTGCGTGCGTGCGTGCATGCGTGCTTGTGTGCGTGCATGCTTGCGTGCGTGTGTGTGGACATGCCTGTGCGCCTGCAGAATCAGCTCTGCCAGTCAAGCAAAGAAGCAAGCAGTTCAGTAGAGATCCAAAAACCAACCGACACTGCACAAAATCACACAGACTGAAACGCATTTCTGCCTAACAGAAGCTGACGCAATGTGCAAGCTTAAGATGACAGCAAAATCTACAGCAACATTTCTGATGGGCAACAATCTCCAACAAGTTTGCTTTGCACTGCTGAGTTGCAATATGTACATTTTGTCAATTTTCCCTAATGTTTTTTCAGTAATAGTGTCACTAGAAATCTCCTCACCTGAAAGACTTCAAAGTGTCCTCATAGAGTATTCTAATGAGTTTGCTTAGAATACTACCCAAAATGCCACTTGACAGCTGTAAGTTCATTCAGAAGTGTGTGCTTGTAAATTAGCACAGCCTAGCTAGCATTTACAAAGCAGTCTATTGAAAAAAAACAATTATCTGTCAGGAATAAACACTTATCTCCTGTAAGTTTGGTTTCAAAAGCCGACTTCTCATGGTCACGATGTAGTGTTAAGTCATTAAAATTATTAGAATAGTAAAATATAAAAACATTTGAAAGTTAAATGACAATTGGCAAACTTCGGTGTGGCATCAGTTTTGCTCTTGCGAATTGCTAACTAGCATACCTAGCTCCTGGTTGACACAAAAAGCCACAGTTTGGACTCCACTAAGGCGTTACATCAGAGGGAAACGCTGCTGCTAGAATTTGTGGTTTGTTGTCAAGAAGACAGGCAAAAAATGTTGGCCATGTAGGAGTAAATAACAAAATGTACATTCAGTTTTAAAGACACGTTCCAGTGACTTAACAGGTAAAGTTGTACAATCAAGAATCTATACAAAGATGACGCTTTTTTTTTATTGTGTAAGTACTGAAAACTTATTCTAATTGAGTAGGTACAGCTACTGTACTGTAGCTGTGTAAGAGGCTAAAAAAGGCTTTTATAGATAGTGTTTTAATGACTATGTGCTCATAGAAGGAATGACTGACTCAAAACATTTCAGTTGCAGTATTTATATCGTATTGAACGTTTTTTATTTCACTTTTGGAAAGGGACTAAATACATTTTTTGTTATATAGTGTTGTCCCGACTTCGCAATCAGTGCATCTTAAAACACATTTTCTCAATTGAAATCACAGATGATGAACTACATTATGACAATAGCTATTATGATAATGTGGTTTTAAAGAAAGTAAATTACATACACCTTGGTGGAATTCTCCATCTGAATGCTATGTTTAACCTGCATAATTTCAGATACATCACAGAAGGCTGGAGGCTTTTTGACTGTATTTTTAAATCAATAAGAGACCACAGGAATTTTAAATACATTCTCTTAATGGAGGTTTTATAACATGATTGCCCATGGATACTGCCATTTCCTAGACACCGAGCCCATCGCAATGCTTTTCATTGTTTTTTTATTTAACTCTGGCTGCGTGTTCTGACAAAGCTCCAGTTATTATAGTGTGTTCGTGTGTGTGAGTGGGTGTTTGCGTGTAAATACAAGGTCTCATCCAGACAGATTTCAGAGCCTCTTCTGGTGTCTGATATCTTATTCTGCTCCTCCTCACTTTGGAGGACATTTCAGACTAGTGTTACACATCTTATTTACGCTCACACCTCTGCTCTGCTACTTTCTCTCCTCTATCTCACTCTTTTTGAGGGTAGACATGAGCGGTGGTTTTCTTTGCTGCCATGACAACACAAGCTCTCTTTGGTCGCCCTACTGACAACAGAATTGGACAGACTGGGTGATGCTGATGTTTTTGGACAGGTAACTCAGTGATTCACACACACAGCTGGCGTCACCTGTCTTTATGTTTGACAGGGAAGAGTAATTCGGAAGAAATACTCAGCTCTTCACTTCAATTACATCACAAATAAAATTGTGTTTAAATTATTAAAAGCTCCCGTGAGACACTTTTGGGCTGTGTGGATTTCAGGGCCCTCTTCAGATAAAGCAGGGCGATATTTACTCTTTGCTGATCTTGTCCTCTACATGTTGGAGTGGTGTTTATTTTAAAATTTGACGCATGTACTGATCTGGAGTACACCTGAAGCCATCTGCTGGAGTGGAGATGAAAAGGCAGATCATGATGCTCCTGAATGCATCACATGATTATAAAAGGTTCTATTAGTTCTTCAGCAGCTCTACTTACGTACATCTCTGCCTCCTCAGCATATAGAGCAAACTGTTTGAGTTTATTCTTAACTAAAGAGGCAGTTTAAGCTGGTCACACTGATTTCATTTTGGTCAGCTAAGGGGAAAATGTAATATGGATAAATATCCTGTTTCTAATTAGAGTCATGATGACAAATGTAATCTCAACCCACACATACCTCAGTTACAGTATGATTGATCCAACATTAACTTTCAAAAACAGAATCCAGGAAATGAGCCAATAGCTACTAATCCAAAAACCCTGATTAATGTATTTAAATGATAGTGAAAACGTGCTTTTTTATGGTGACATTGGCAAAGAAACTGTATTAACTACAAAGCTAATCCCCATTCTACTTAGAATCAGGGCCAGTCAGAATCCTGATTTTCAGATCAGAAGGCCAACATGCCCTAGTTTTCATTCAACACAAGTTTTCAAAATCTTACCTTCAGTCTCTCAGACACACCGTCAGTGAAGCTGATGGTGAACTCCTCCACCTTTGGCACCTTCAGCCTCTTCTTCTCTGTCTGGTACTCCGTGCGAGTTTTCACCACCACCTGGGGAGGAGACAAACAGGTTACAGTAAAGCCGTTTAATCCTTGGGGATGCTTAAAAAAATAAATAAAAGTGTAGGCGGATGTTATTGTAGAAATATATTGTAGAAAGGGTTGCTCATATCAAATGATGGACCCTCTGGGGTCTTGACACAGTTTACAATAACAGACAATGATGTTAGGCAAGCAGAAAGCAAGATGCAGAATCATGTAAATGATAAACACATGATATAACCACTGCAAGTGGGAAACAATTCTAAGGTGCCAAAAAAAGCAGGAATAAATGGAATATGAAAAAAAGAAACCTATTGATATTAACCAACTGTAAAAAGTTTTTGTGTCCATAATTGAATACCTGCAAGGGGTAAGAGTGTTTACCGCCTCCCTTGTTGTATCAAAATCAACAAGTACACAGTCTTCTAAAGAACATGACGTCCAGTTTAATGTGTCATGCTCCGTATAAAGCTCACAGGCCATAATCCAAATCACATACATTGTTATTTTCTTGTATCTCCTTCTATTCGTTTAAAACAATATTCTGGAGTTTATTTGAGGTATATAAGTTAAAAGAAAAGTTTGACCCCATAAGAGCTACCCAGCCTGATAGGGACAAAAGAACAGACACTGAAAACATCAGGAGGTCAGACATTTCTCCACACAAAGTGCTATGATAAAGCAGAAATGCCATGACAAAGAAGTTTTCAAAAGAGAGGCTGAGATGAGTTCACAGCCCAAACACAAGTCAGTAAGGACGGAGAGATGAAAAGCATAGGTTTCTGTACTAAATCTGGACAAACATTAAAGAATAGATTGATATCAGATAAAATAGACCTTCCAAAGAAAACACTGGTGCCACGCATCTGTTAGAGCTTCACTGTTTGTTAGTGATGTCTGGCGCACAGAACCCAAGACCCCTAAATCTGAAGGGAAAACACTGTTCTTTGTGCCGGCAGCAACGTGTAAAAAAAGAGCAAGGGCAGTGCAGCTCTGCCCCAGTACTGTCAGTCTAACACTCCTCAAGCTAACAGGTTTAGAGGGCTCAGAGGGACACAGGGGAGAGAGAGAGAGAGAGAGAGAGAGTGAGAGTGAAACACCAAAACTCTAAAGGTTTATCTACTTTTCTACTTTTCTCTGTTATGAAGGAGCTGCTAGATTGGGAAAGTGGTTGGGATGTTTTGTTTATTTAGAGACTCCAGTTGAGGCTATCTTTAATACTTCCACTATCAACATTAAAGGAATTGTTTATGTCTTCAAATCCTGTCTTATTTCTACACACCATCAGCCATTTTAGCAACAAACAAAAAAAGATGTGTTTTCTGAACAAGTCTAAGCAGCCCTTAGATTTAATGAGGATGTTCGTATTTATCACTCTTACCTAACTGGATTTTTTACAATAAACAGTCAAGTTCAAATTAAAATTATATTTCTTTCTCAGCAACTAACTTCATCAGGGGATGCATAATATCGTATCTTGCAAAGATCCAATCGGCAAATATTAACCAACTCATTTTGGCCCTATTACCGATGACAATATTGTGTGTGAATGTTTTCTCCCAACCCTCTTCAGAGACATGAGTCCTCTTCTTTTTGTAGAATAAACATGATGTCATTCTTCATTGTGTTGGCCCACAGCCAGAAGCAGACGTCATGATACAAAGAAAACTCTTTCAACTTAGGTTACGTGTAGAACATGCATTCTTTTTTTAATCTTACATTTTTAAAGGTCCCTAACCTACTTCAAGAGAATGTGTTGTGAAAGGTGTTGCAGTAGATAGTTAATGGCTTGTTCTGGGTACACACAATCAAAGTGTCATCTTTTTGGCCTGCTAGATCATAAAGCAATGTTCATCTGGGGCTGATGCCTAATAATATTTTGGGCCAGCTGTGGCTCAGTGATAGAGTCAGTCATCTCTGAACCGGAAGGTCGGAGGTTCAAACTCCAGCTCCTGCAGCCACATATCCAATGTGTCCTTGGGCAAGACACCTAACCCCAAGTTGCTCCCGCTGCTTCGTCAGCGGCGTGTAAGTGTGTATGAATGGATTAGTTAATACTGATCGACACTTTACATAGCAGCCTCTGCCATCAGTGTGTGAATGGGTAAGTGGGACCTTCGGTGTAAACGCACTCCTTTGAGTAGTCAAAACTAGAAAAGTGATGAAAGCTATGAAAATAGAGCTAAAGGTGTGTTAAGCCAATAAAACAAAATCAGCTGGAATTCTGGTGCAAAAGATGTGTTTCATTAAATGTGTATTTAAACAAAACCACTTTTTCAATGTGCACTCTAGTGAGTTCAGTAACAGAGTAAAACGCCTAAAGTAGCATAATTATTCTCTATTTTCAGCATGTAATTCATCATGACTTTTGTCATTATCTACCTACCTTCAGTTACTTATCTGGATTATCTTCTCAACCTTTACACAATCCACATTTAAAAGTTCTAACTCTAAATCCTAAAAACCTGTATTACCTTGTCTCCCCAACTTAAGCATCACCTCCTCTTTCATTGCAGACTTAACTATACAAAAGAGCTGCTTTTACAGAGCTGCTTTCACCCTTATCGCTGCATGGAGTGAACAGAGAAAGAGTCCCTGCTGCTCTGTGTATTCTCTGTATATTAAATTTCTCC
Source organism: Tautogolabrus adspersus (assembly GCA_020745685.1). Taxonomy (NCBI): domain Eukaryota; kingdom Metazoa; phylum Chordata; class Actinopteri; order Labriformes; family Labridae; genus Tautogolabrus; species Tautogolabrus adspersus. The sequence goes on along the minus strand of CM036546.1, from coordinate 16,573,330 downwards.
AGAGGACGGGGGCGGCTGCAGAGAGAGTTGTACAAATGGCGAGGCAGAGGAGAGGTGGAGGGAGGGAACGAGAACAATGTCTCTGTATCCTTGTGGCTAATTGTGCGGCTTTTGAGCCGCTCTCCGTCACTTTGAGACAAAGCCAGAAACTGCTGTGCACACAGAGATGCTTCACGTTGTGAATGGCTGAACTGCAGCCGGCTCCACAGAGCTCTTATCTAACATTTAAAGGCGGCAGTAGGTGTTCTGACTACAGTGGATTTGATTAGACCCCTGAGGAGGGGAAAAGAGAGAAACACCGGGCATGAGGCTTGTCATAGTCATAAATGTCTCAATTTTGCATCAACTCGCCCATTCTCTGACTCATTTCACAATAAGAGCCTTTAGGTTTAAACATAGCGGCGTGTTATGCTGCTTCATTACTCTTTCCCCGCCTGTACTTTGCACTCCTTTATTTCATATTACTTCATAAAGTGGCCATCAATCAACATTGCCTCATTTACACAGACCTTAAGCTGCAAGCAGCTCATAGAAATCCATTAATTTGGATGAAACCATCTGATTAGACAGGACCAAATAGTCCATTCATATACAGTACATACAATTTAATCCTGTGGGGGTATAAAGCTTGGTGTTGAAACATATAAAGGTTACAGCTACTCATTTCACATAACAGGGTGAAAAATGATCAAAACTAAAACTTGCCCATACCTTATTCCACAAAGAAAGCCTCATAATGCCTTTTGTGATTTCCCCCCATGAATGTATGTATACTCACATGATCACATTCTGTTTGTTTCCAGCCACACTAGTTGTGTAGCTTTAAGAATTGCAATTACAGTAGGCCCACTTGACTACTTTGGTTCAGACTGATCTAACAAATAATGGATTTTTACCATGAAATTAAGACATTCATGATTCCCAAAAGAGCCAGAAATGTGAACCGTATACCACATTTGTAATCCTCTGAATTTTCCTCTAGCATCACCAGCAAGATAAGATTTTTTTTGTTTAAGAGTAACTCTTGGCAAACTTTGGATCAACTGCTTTGGGAGTTATTTATGAACTTAGTTGATGCATCCCTTAGAGCAATTTTTGTTGCATATAGTTGTGAACAGTGCTAAAAACACCATTTTAATCAAATTTTACATCAGTTTTCTAATTTGTACTTGAGATGCACTCCAATCAAAGTATTCACAAACAAACAAACAGGTATTTCTCCATCTTAAAGTTGCATGTTATTGTTTATGGAAAAATTGTCTGCTCCATCATTGACATATCTGCATATCTCAGTATATCTATTTTTGGATTGATTCATATCATTGTGGACGACCACAAGACAAAAACTGCCATTCTTTTTGAAATAAAGGACTTTGCTGATGCCAAGTTGTGCTTTTATGTATAAATATGATTGAAAATTGATCACAATATTCTGCGGAGGCAACCATTGACTTTAAAGATATCCTGACAAAGGCCTGGTGATACATCCTGTAACCTCGACAGTGAGAAAGAGGCTAAGAACCTGAAATTCATGTGCCGATTCTTAAACACGTATACTTAGAGATGAATGTGTGTGTTGTATGGATGCAAATACAGATAAAAAATTAGGCAATTAATTGCATTTTCATCATCATCAGTGATCACTATATGAGCATTAACAACAAACTCATTGCGGAAGTCTGACATTTATCACAATGTATTAGAAAACTCATTTTTATGTCAAATTCGTTCTTACTCAGCATGAGTTTGTTTCACCTGTTGGATGGAGGTCTGGTTGTGACTGCGATGCTTTCACACCTTTTGATGCTATGAAAAACTTGAAATCAATTATACAGCTTTTATACTTTGAGTAATGTGTTTTTCTTAAACAGTAGAATAACAGCCTCACATCAAGGCTGTAGTTTCATTTACACTCCTCCACTTACTGTGACCTTTTAATGCGACTCTAAGACTGACAGGGACTTGTACATCAGTGGGAGGTAAATTATTCTGGCACACACAGAAACACAGCCGCTGGTGCAATTTCCTGTGAGAATCTATTTACAGATATTCAATTAGACATATTTATTTAATACAAACTTCTTGAGTCACTTTGACCTTTAAATACTTTCATGACAATCAGAGAGTCAATTTTGGATGTGTAATAGAGCTCCACAGTTTATTTCTGTGTAGAGAAATAACTGCAGCATGCCACACAACATGACACCGCAGCTTTTTGAAACTTACAGGACTAAAAGAGGTATTTTTAAGTATTTTTTAAAGAGATGTTTAATTTTTCATTGTCGTATTTAAATGAATACATGATCATTTAAATGAAAAATGGAAATAAAGAGATGTGTACTTTAGAAAAGTCAGTTTTAGCTCGTCAAATTCAGCTAGCTACTCTCCATCATTTTGTCTTCAATCGTATTGTTAAGGTAGACTTGGTATTCCCTGTGGAAATACTGTCCAAACCTTTCTTTTCTCTCTGCCTTCCCCAGTTATTCCCCAGACCTGTTATCACAGTGATTGTGGTTTCATATTTCACCCTAAAAGACAGAGCTGCAGCAGGAGAGTCCGTTTTTCGTGCAAGTCTCAGTGTGGAAGGCAGAAGCCGACAGATTTGACATGTGTGATTCCACAGTTGAATAAAACTGTGAATAAAATCCATATAAAAACCAGAGGGGGGGGGGGACTATCAATGTGGCAGCTCTGTTGGTGCAACTTGAGCTCATGAATGTGGATTTGGTTGCTATAAATTAGACACCTCTGCTTAAAAGACATACATAAAAATGTAAGTATCTGTTTTTAAAATAATATTCAGTTAATCACAATTATTATTCTTATAATTCACTCCTAATCATTTATCATTTTTTCACCACACTGGTACAGCAGCATGCTCATGAGCACTCTTATATTTACACACAAAGCACCATTTACTTTATTTTTGAGTCTTGATTGTGGCCACATCCAAATCACAATAACTCCTTAACTCCTTTAAGCTCTGTTTTTGGTCTCCACCAACTCAAAATAAAAGGCAAACATCTGACTTTTCGATACTTAAGCTGCTTTAGCTTCTGTCTCCGTCTGCCATCATGAACAGCCTTTAGCATAAAGAAGACTTTTACACCTTTGCTGATTATTGCACACACGTTGCCTGTAAAGTTGACAGTAAAAACAATGAGCTAAAGTGCTTAAAGGTACAGTAGAGCTACAGAAGAACTGGGTTATAATTCTATGCGTTTTTGTCCAAACCCGAGACATATTTCAAATACCCCATGGTGATTTGATTCATTTTTATAGCATGGATATTGACTATAGTGGTTAAAAAAAGAGAAGCTTTACCATTAACTAAACATCAATCACAAGGCTCTGTACTGGAAAAGAAATCTTGGTCTGTCTGGACAAGCACAGCTGGTTCTTTCTTGATTCAGGTACATATCTGTTATTAACATTCCCTCCACATCAGAGGTGTAAATCAATATCTTTCTACACAGACAGAATATAAACCAGCTGGATTCAAAGTCCTGAGGAGCAGGACTGAAACACGGTCCAATCAACAGGCAGAAACAACAGATCAGAAAGTATTTTTTTTATAATCAGTTAGTTTTGGGCCAATATTCAATGATAAATGTCAATCATTTTCTGTCTTGTCGTGATAGCTGACTGAAATGTTTGGATTTTTGGAGCTGTTGTTCTATCAAAGACAGAAAATTGAAGTGTCCCCTTGGAGTTTGCACTGAGAGCGTTATAATGAAATTATTATTCATCACAATTTTATGACATTTTACAGACCAAACAATTGACAGACTGATGTTTACCATTGTATTTATTTATCATTTGTATAGATGGTATGATAAAGCTCTGACTCTTAAGCAAGTATGAATTAGATCCACAAGGATTAGTCGATTAATCCATTAGTAAATAGTTGCTAACTGTTTGATAGCTGATTCATAATTTCAGTCTTCTAATATGTGTCTATTCCAGCTTTTCACTGTGAAGATGTCAATCATTTATAAAGGTGTCTGAAGGATCTTCAGGCTGTTGGTTGGAGGAAAGAAGAAATTTAAGAAGTGACATTAGGTTTCAGAAGTTCTGATGAGCACTTTCTCCAGTTCGACACTTAATAGAATAAAGTATGGATGATTAGTTGTGTAACCAATTTTAAAAAAATCAAAGTAAATATTCCAAAATGGCAGCCGAATCTGACATCTTCAGCACTAACAGGCTCTATCTATGAGCAAGCTTTCATTTACTTTAACAACAGCAAATGATACATGACTACAGTCCATGTTGTTTACTTCAGAGGTCACAGCTACTCTTACAACCTGCAAGTACGTCTGGTATAATTTATGATCATTTGTCAAATTAAACATGGATGATGTTTCATCTTGTAAAGAGGCCTCACATTGTCGCAACACATACAAAATCTTTCCTCATCCTACTCAAAGGAAGCCCTTTCAAATTCATGAGGATAAGAACACCACACAGTTATTAAGATTAAATGAGACCTAAAAGCTGCTCCAAAGGAAACACTTAGAGAGAAACAAGAAAAGGACAAGCGTGTTGAAGGAGATGTGTCAAACAGGGAATGTCACAGCCTTTGAAGCAGGTCTTTGTACCCGAGCTTTGATGTCAGAGAGATGACAAACTGAAAGAAATGATCTATCACTCTAACAATCTTTATGTTTCTCCACTCTCCTCGGCTTCTTGTTGTTGTTTTTTTTCCAACTAGCAGCAATCCAATCAAGATATTGGTGACCTGGTGGTGGCTGTGACTCGTCGCTGGCCAGATGGAATCAAATCTAATACTCTCTGTAATGCCTCAGCCTCTGCAGCCCACAGCAGCATTATTATGTGTGTGTGTGTGTGTGTGTGTGTGTGTGTGTGTGTGTGTGGCTCTATGTGTGTGAACTTTATCCCGCCCCTGCCGATATTCCTTGGTAACCCTGTAGTCGGGGAGGTCACTCAGTCATTGGGTGGGATCAGGGGAAAACAGCCAGGGTTGTGTGTCTGTAAAGCTGCTGATCTGGGGTACAAGTCATGTCACATCAAACCTATAAACCTCGCTTTAGCTTTAAAGGACAGAACTGGTCTCAGATCAGATTCTCAAAGCCAGTTAAAAGCTGATTATCAATGGACTACTTCTATGTGGAGCTGGTGGCAAAAACAACAAACGTATATTCAGAGAGATTATAGAAGATTTGCACCCTAAAAGATAACACTGATGTACACTGTATGCTGCTTCGGATGATATTAAATATAAACAATGTATATAAAGACAGAAAATATGTAGCTCCTATGAAAATTAAGCAAGTTAAGCTCATTGTTTTTTCTGTCAGGCCTTATAATCTATTGTTTAGTTTCAGCCGCCTTCGTTATCGAAGCCATGTTTTCAGATGTAGCAGAGGTGACCTGGTCTACACCAACTAGAGCACAGAGCCAGTTAGCAACTTGCTTAGAACTGGTTAATGTTCACGCATGTAAATGAAATTATTATCTGATGATATTATTATTCTATATTTAAACCACTCAAATAACTGTTGTGGTTTCAGAAGTCCTGTTTAGTCTAAATAAGAAGTTGTTTTTTTGAACAAGTTGGCCACAGAAACATTAATCTCTAAGTGAGGAAGCTACAGTTTATGTTGATTTTGGTGCCCCCTGTGGACAAAGCCTTTTTGCTGATACTTTGATTGGGGTGCATCTCATTTCTGCAGGGTGGTGAAACTCACTTTATTTGACACCTGCCTGGTAGCTGCGGTTAAAGTACTTCAAAACAATCTTATCTTAAACTAACCTGTTTGCTTTTGTAGCTCAGGAAGAGGCATCAGTATTCATTTAAGTCAGTCTAAACAGTGATTACACGTAAGCATGTTGTTGTTTGGTTTCACAACTTGTTTCTGCTGCCTCCAACTGGCCAATAAAATTAGCTTTTGCAGGCATTTGTAATAACTCCATAACAGGATTGCAAAGCAAGAGTTAATCTAGGCATCAAAAAAGGCAATCAAACACTTCTTACATGGGATTTCAAAGAGTGTGATCATATAGCTATAGTTTCAGATAAATAACAGCGTGCGGAATTTCCATAAAATCAACTGAAGTGTGATAGCATTCATTAACACCTCCCTGACTCTGACATCTAATTACAGATTTCAGTCTTATTTCTGTTGACCTCTGTGTTGTTCACACATCACTTTCCAGAGAGACAAATCCTCACACTCACAGCAGGAGACATGTTTAAAGATTTAGCAGCAAATTCACCTTTACAACTCCCACTCTGTCCCATGTAAAAACAAATGGATCCATCTGCATTTGCATAATGGTTTCTAAAAGAGACATTTTTCCCCCTAATGCCTTGAAGAATGGATATCTTAAACCGGATTATGCACAGGCGGAACCGACAATTTGTCGGTCCTGGGAGAAAGCGAGCATGCATACAAATACTGCATTGGCTGTCAGAGTGTGATTCCAAAAGCAACAAGAAGCAGCAATCTTTGTGCCTGCGTCTCCTGAGGCATGTAAAAATTCACTGATAGTCAACAAAACAGCCTGCTGAGATGACTGACCTCTTTTTCTTTAAATGTCACCGACAAAAATTCCAAGTATATCGCAGGAAATCATACTTCACCCAGGTTCTTCTCTGTCTCTATACCTATTCAGGCAATCAAGCTATATCACCATTGGGCAGCAATCACACAGTACACTACCATGGTGATGTGTACATGTGTGTGTGTATGTGTGGTATAATCTTCACACAATGGCAGCTTTGAGCACGGTAAATGTAGACATGTTCTCCAGTCTAGTGGGAGTGATTTAATCAGTGTAAAATAACTGACAGCTCTATAAAAGTCATGTTATGACCTGATGGCTGCTGACAGAACTGACTCGTCAATCAAACACACACACAGGTTCACACACCTGTACTATAAGCCTTCTGTGTGTGTGTGTGTGTGTGTGTGTGTGTGTGTGTGTGTGTGTGTGTGTGTGCCTGTGGGTAAAGTGAATGACAAGCCTCCCCAGTTAACAGGTTTATGAAATGAAAAGAGATTGTGCCTCCATCAGCAGAATACATAGTGAAGGTAAGGCTGAGTTGTTTTGTGTGTTTTGTGTGCGTGAATGCGCATGTGTATGTGCATGTTTGTGTGTGTGCGTGTTATCTGGTCTTGGGGAATTGCATACATAGCCACATTTTTTACAGTGTACGCAACATGTAGCTAAGGTCATAATTCTATTACCTTCGCTTAATTTATAAACAAATATGTGATATGAGGCCCCACCGAACATCATCTTCACATTGTTTACGTGTGCTCTTTCCGTTTATCATTGAATCATTTCACAATTTTCTATAGGAAGAAAAAGGCTGTTCTGGTGGTGTTTTTGAAAAGGATTCAAGTTTTATGTAAAACATTTGACTCATGCTTATTTTCAATCAGAAAAGTACTTGTCCAGGAAACATTTGAAAAAAAAAGCCCAAGTTTCTGGAGCCTGGGCGGGATGCTTTAAACGACTTTTTCAGTGCCAGCAACTGTCTTAAAACTTAAACAGATTTAAAGAACAGGTATTTTGGGAATAGTTTCCATGCTTGTAAAACTATGACTTATTTTCTTTACCACTGCTACCACTTATATGACCACCACTTGTGACTTTACTGTAAAATTGTTTCTGCTTGAGCCAGAAGTAAAGCTTAGTTTAACTTACAGTAACATAAAGTCTTGAAGCTGGAGCTTATAAACACTTCAGCACATTTAAAGCTAATGCCTTATTTCATTGTTTAATTTAAAATAAACGTGATGAGTTTTAGTTTTATTGATGTGTAATTGCTGGGCTTTCTTGGCTGAAGCCAGTGACTTCCTGATGTCCCTATAAAAAAATATTCTGTTAATTAGTGAGCTTTAAAGGCATTTGTAGGTGGATTTTGTAACTGAGCTCACTGCTTCATTCTTCAGCAGCTTGTTGTAACCTTCAATTACTGAACAGACAAAAGATCAGTGTCTGCCTTCTCTTTTGTTTCTGAAGAAGACGTTGAATAAGCTAATTCTCCAATATGACAAGCCTTACATTCATGTTTAGCAAACAGAGAAATCAAATGATATTGGACATTCATTCTTGAAAAATGTCATAAATTGCTCATTCAGTATCAGACTTACGTCAAATCACAGTTCTGTCAATTCAGTAATTGATTCAAAGACTAATCAAAATCAATGTTACATTGGCTTTGTTTATGACCCCTTTGGTCTGACTATTTTCCGATTAAAGTCCAAATGTTTTCCTGACAGCGACATTTTTCAAGTCTCCATTTCAACTTTATCCCACATTCTCGTCCCAAATTGTTCTGGCAGACGTTTGTTCACCAATGTTTCTGGTTCTTCTCAAGGCCACTGCCACTGTTGCCAAGTGCTTGCTAATTGTTGATTAGCCCTGTTTCTCTGTAAAGAATGTAACACAGAGTGCAATCTAGACCTGCTCTTTAAGTGGAGTTTCATTAGAGACATTTTGGTGTGATTTGGTGCTTTTTAAATAAAGATTTAATTACCTTTTTTTTTTTTTACTGATACCAAATCTCAGAAGTTAAATAAACTCTAAATTTCTGAGGATAGAGAGATACAGTATTTGTAAGTGAGTTAGATTCCCCAAAGGAAATCTGTTTCATATTTGTTCTTTTTATTTTGATATAAATATAAAGTAGCTATTAAACTGTGTTCCTGTTTTCCAAATATACTCTAGTTTAAAGCTCTATATCTGACAGAGTGCACTGGTTTGAATTATATAGTGCTATAATCATTATGTTACCAAATATTTAAGCAAGCTAACCCACTGATGCAATGATTTGATGATGAATTAAATCAATTCATCTATAATAAGTAACTGCTGAGCAGCAATATGAAACATATAAAGCTGCTGAATTAAATCATTACACAGTAACCTTGAAATGAACAAAACACTGTCACATAATACATCCATAATAAGATGCTTTCAGAAGGAGCATCAATGAGCTTAACTATTGTCTAATACCACTGATTTTCATAATGTGCAATCAGTGAAGCTCTCAGTCCAAACCTACATGGAAACACCAATGGTTGCACTGCCGCCATGGTAACTGGATTAACAAGCTGCGGTGCAGTTACTCTGGGATGTCCAAATGATAAATGACAGTCTGTCTGGCACCAAATCTGTCTCCTAATCTCAGATAGAAAACAAAGGACATGGCTGGGTGACAGCTGAGATGAATGAATTGTGAATGAATTAAAATGTGTGGGTGTGTGGGGGGAGAGAGGAGGTGGAGTGTTCAGCATAAGAGGGTTTGGGGACGAGGTAGGTCAACAACACAGAGTAAATACAAACAGAAGGAGATTAAGAAAAACAGACAGATGCACAAACAAGTGGAAAAAAAAATCTCACACAAACACACATTGCTGGGGCTGTGGGGGCTGCTCACCTTTTCAGGTGCTTGGCCCTGCAGGCTGCCAACATCCAGAGGAGTGATGAGGGGCACATTCTGAAAGCCGTCCTCCACGCTCACAGGTTTGGCCCCTTTGTCCTGAAGATTACTCCCCAGTTTCACCATCTTTCACCGACCTTCAATATATTCCCTTATTTCCCTGAAGACTGCTCCTGAATGGAGGAGGAGGTGTTGGAAAAAAAGATGACTTTTACCTCAAAGCCTTTCAGGTCAATGAAAACTGGCAGAAAATGGCTTTTTGATGGGGATGATTTTAATTTAACTCGAAATGTAATATGAATGGTGATTTAACTTCAATGTAGCTTTAATAAAGTAGCCTATACGCAAATAATAGCCTATGTATAAACCTAAGCAAATTACTGGGATTTTTTGCGAACCATGATAATTAAATCGGGAGCATGCGATTGAAGAGAATCAAAAATTCAAAAAGGCACATTTTCTTTGCAACCTAAACGTATCTCTGACTATTTCTTTTCAGGAAACCAAAGAGAAAATCTAACATCCGCCAACAGCAAAACCTCCACCTCTCTCTGTGTCAAAAATAACTAACATATAACCCAAAAAGCAGTAACTTACAGCCGGTCGTCCTTGTCCGTCCGTCTCCCTGTGTGCTGCAGTGTTTGTGTCTGGACAGAGGCGGAGAAAAGGCGCAGATGAGGAGCAGGTGAGGCTGGAGGCTGCGCTGCGGAGTCGATGCTGCTGAGGCTGCGGGAAAGCAACGCTGCACCGCCGGGGACAAACTGGATGTCTGGCGGCGGTTTCCTACCAGCAGGCAGCCCAACCCCCTAATCCAAACACAGAGCCTCTTCTTCTTCTTCTTCTTCTTCTTCTTCTTCTTCTGCTGCTGCTGCTGCTTCTTCTTCAACCAGCCGCTGGAGCTGCCGCTAGGGGGATATTTTTTTTGTTCCTTTTGGGAGTCTCGTTTGTTTTGCCAAAGTGGAAGCCGAATTAATGATGCCTTTAAGGGCTTCACGTAAACTCATGCAAGGAGGTTGGACGCAGCCTATATGTTGTTTATTTATTATGTTAATAATAGGCTACCCTACTGTTTTTACAGTACAGGCAATTTGTAAAAGCCTTCTTTATTCCTGTTTTATCTCGATATATGACTGATAGCCCAGCCGAAGTTGTAAGCTTCAATATGAACAGAATATTGTTGTCATTCCCCAAAAAATAAAGATTAATAACGCAAAATTAATTATATTTTTCTTAAATGCAATAGGCGTGGTAATCAAATCAAATAAAAAGGAAAATTGACACTTCTCCAGCTGAAAATATAAATGAATAAGCCTATGAGGGGTTCTGGGATAATAGATGAGACAAACAATATTCCCGGCTACATTGAACGCAGCATGAAGCCAGGCAAATCAAATCTGATTTTGTTTTGTTTTGTCCTACAACGCCATCTGGTGGTTTGATGACTGACACACAGTCTGAGGTGAAAAAAAAAAAAAAACAGCTGATATTTAAAGGGGTATGCAAGTCTGTGAAAAAACAGCACATCAATTCACAGACTACCTGTGTGTAAACACAACACAGAAAGAAGTTGAGATATTTGTATGTTTGTGGGGGAAACAGAGATATATTTATTATAAGTTGTTTCTGAGAAGTTACAAGTGGTTAAGCAAAATTAAGTGGTAGGCTACTTAAATATATTACAGTATCCATGACAGCAAATGTGTGTTGGTGCCAGAATGCAAGACTTCAGTCTTATCAGAGCAAATATTTAGGAAATTGTCATATACAAATAGTCATTGCAGATGTATGTTTCAGGTTGTACTGGCACATATTTATAACTATACTATTTCCTGATTGATGAGCAACTGAAATGAGAGTGGAAAGTGAATATGATAAAAGTTTGAGCTTCCAGCCCAGAACCATTTTTCCACCATATGAGCATGTATTGTTCTGCATAGCAAGTGTTAACTGCTGGTTATTATCTATCTACAGTAGGTAAGATCATTCGCAGACAGTGATCTAAACATTTACATGATCTGCTATTGTAAGAATTAAGAATCTTAGGCTTAATTCTACAGGTGCTGATGGGCAGTGCAGTCATCATTATCATCATCATCATGAACATTTCTTATCAACTTAAACACTATCCTAAATGTCATCATCATCAATATAATCACTAGCATCAATATTAAGTGTGTGTGTGTTCATAAAAGAGCTGGGCCTTAAGTGTTTTCTTCAGGGTGGAAGGGTCTCTACAGATCGAGTGGAGTTTGGTAATTCATTCCACCAGTCAAGTGTCGGCAGAGGAGAAGAGTCTAGAGATTTAGGGCCCTGTTGTGAAATTAAAGGACCAGACACCTTTCATTGGCAGAGTGTAGTGCTGGGCTGGAGGGAGTGTAGACCTAGATGAGGGAGTTTAAGTGAGGAGGAGTCGTTTTGGTCGCTGTTTTGTAAGCGAGAAGCAGGGTTTTAAATTAAATATGATCAGCAATTGGGAGCCAGTGAAGGGAAATGAACAGTGGAGTGACATGTGCTGTTTTTGGTATGTGAAGACCAGTCATGCTGCTTCTTTTTGGATCATCTGCAGAGGTGTGATTGTGAATGCAGGAAGACCTGCTGGTAAGGAGTTGCAGTAGCCAATGAGTAATATGGCACGAGCCTGTACCAGGAGATGTGGAGCATGCTCTGACAGGTAGGGTCTGTTCTTCCTGATGTTGTACAGGGCAAATCCAGACGACCGAGCAATCAAGGCCTCGTAAACCTTAAGTGTTAGCTGGTCATCAACCATGACACCTAGGTTCCAAGGCAGACAGTGTGGGTATGAGTTTGGGTTGGTCCAAGCTGGATATCGATCTGTGGTTGCATTGAACTGGCTGGGATGATAAGGAGCTCAGGCTTAGATAGGTTGAGCCGAAGGTGGCGTTCTTGCATATGTTGCAACTTGTTCTACCTTGTGGTAATTTGTCTAAATAGTAGGCCTGTCAAAGTTTCTTTTATATTGTGAGTGTTGAGAGGTCAGTCTTCTGTTAGTCCAGCATTGATCTTCTTCTTTATTTGTCCATGTGCTAAATGTGTCATATGACCTGAGCTTTATCTCAGGTGGGTAAGAACATACAGGAATGACAATCTTGGCTGATTAATAGAAAACATCTTTACCAGCAAAATTGACTGATATTTTAATGAGCAATGACTAGACTTTCTATCTTTACAGGGGAAAATACAACCAGCTGGTGGTGTATCTGAGCTATCAGCCAGTTCATTTAGTTTTTGGAAAACAACTCATGACTGAGTCAGCCCTCTTTGTTTTGATTCTTAGATAGCATGTCTAGTTTTTGTAAATTATGTGTGTGAACATGTGATTTGGGCTTGAGCCTAAATTAAAGTCAGAGTTTGTCATTAGTTGTTTAGTAGGAATCTTTCAGCGGACCAAGAAGGGAAAGAGTTTGTATGTTTTCATAGGCCACACAAGCTCCTTTTAAACAGAGATATGACCGGAGCAGGTTGGGCAATTGGGAAGTTGTTGGAATTTCTGACCATATAAATAATCACTAAAACAAATACCTGGAGTACTTCAGGTTCCTCATTCAGCCCAAGGAGAAGGACTCTCCGGCATGTGGACTGGAGGAGCAGGGGGTCAAATTGAGTCGATGATCCAAAGAACCTTCTTAGCCAAAATGTTGCTGCTTCTTTCCTTCTTTTTTGTGTATGGACACAAAAAGTTACATTAGTTTCCTTTTCTCCTTTTCACTTCGCCATTCTGTCTTCCACATGGTAGGATCTTCTGGGAAATCAAAGGCTTCATTATTAACAACAAAAAATAAAGAATAAACCAAATAATTAGAGACTAGCATTTGTTTTGCCTGTAGCTATCAGCTTGTGGGAGATGTTTGCCTTCAGGGGGGTATACTTCCTGTTTTAAACTTCTTGATATTTTGAATAGGCTAAAGTATATTATGAGTTTGTTAAATATGACGACTTGCTGACAGCAGACTTCCTCATAGTTGTGATTATGTGGTTATATGAAGCTGACACCGCCAGTTTTACTGTATGTGAACACGCTTGTGTAAACTCTGGGTTGATGAATAAAGATGATAACCAGCTTGGTGTGATTGTTGAGCGTGATCTCTCATGTCAGGGTAAGTGAAGCCAGACAACCGAAAGATACCCTGGGTATGTTGAACCTGCTTCGTAATATACGCCCCAGGTGTCACCATGATGGAAACTTTACTGGTAAAAAGAGAAGGGCCTAAAAACAAGAGTGTGGATGACGAGAGAGCTCCAGACCTGAGATCTCCAGCTAAAAGTCTTTTAGTTGTGATGACCTTCAGTGGTTTCACAAGGTGTCAAATCACCACTTTTCAAACTGTTTGTTAAGAAACTCTTCCATTAGTAACCTATTAAACCTGTTAAAAAGCCACACATTTATGTTTAACCCGTTGACTTCGAAGGAAAACAACAACTCACACATGCTTAGACTACAAGACAGGCAGGAGAGACGAGTCACTATGATTTTAAGAGCTTCAACGATGTCACATAAACAAACATAATAAGCACACAGAGCACAAAAGTTCATCACAGTTAAGATTTATTTCATTCAACATTTCACATTACAAATATTTAAAAATTATGCATACTGTTATAAATAGTTGGCTGCAAACAATTAAATAACATTAGATTTTTCTTTTTCGTTCACTAGCACTTCTACAGACCAACTGCTAGAAATATGGACATATCCGTATTACATAACTTAATTAGAAAGGAAAATACAAAAATAGGAACTTATAAAGTGAAATGACAATAAAAATTAAGGTGATATCTTAAGTAAAAAATGCTATTAATAAATACAACAACCTTCCCATACACAGTTAAAAACTATTGAAATCTTGCCATTAAGTAACATCATTAACAGACAAATATTTAAATATTTATTTTCCTTCAGAAAATGTGAACCATATATTGTGGAGCACAATATAGCAATTAGTAAAAACTAGACACTTTAACATATTAAAAGCTTCACCTCAAAAATATAACAAAAATCTGATCAAAATTATAAAAATCAATTATACATTCCAATTAAAAATAGACCAATAAACAGCTAAATACATTGTTGACCTAATAATTACAATGCAATCAATCACAGTAGCTTAAAATAAACAAAATAAGCAAATGAGCACAAAACCTTTAATGTTTTAAAAATAACTTCAATTATTTATATTAGTACAAATAGTTTGATTTCTTTTCTTTTTTACAAACACCAGCATGAAAAGGATTACAATAACAGTAGAAAATGACTGTGAAAAACATATTAACATCTTCTTTAATTAAATGTCTGCAATTAAAAATGGCAATAAAGAATTACATTGCAAAGAGTCTTTATCTGGAAAAAGGTTCAAAAGAAGTATTGCACATAACAACTTGAAGTTAACTTGCAACATTTACCACATTCAAGTCTTTAAGCTCCCCTTCCTCCAGATAGGTCTATATAAGATCACCTTCGACAGACAGCGGGGATGAGTTCTCAAGTCTTTTTAAAAACAGTGTTTAGAAGGATGCTCAAAGTCCTGCACTGCCGAATCGATTTAAAGTTACTTTCTGTCTTGTTTCTCGTCTTAGCTCTCTGTCATGTGCATCCTGCAGAGGTCTGCAAATGGGGGAAGCGAGGACATCAACACGTGGGGGAGTGGGGGGGTGGTTGGGAAGGGGGGGTTGAGGTGAGAGTGGGTTCGGGGGGGTTTGTCCTTAACAAGTTAATAGTTTAGAAACATTTGGTGCACACCACAACAATTAATTTTTAATAGCTAATTCATGTACTTGTCATGTTCTCTTTTTATGTCATGCATGCTAAGGATTACAATAGGTGCTAGTTGGCAAGTTCAAGAATATATATATACTTTTTTTTTTTCAAATATTAAAATATCTAAACACCAAACATCCATTCTTGTGATAAGAGATTCAGCGGTATGCGTGAACCAAATTTTTGCATTCTCCTTATAATAAGTTATACTCCATCTATGGAGAGGAAACCAAGACAGAAGTTACCATTTCCCAACTAGTATAGCCATGTTTAGAGACATTAACATCAATTTCAAATTACAACTTGTTTTTTTTTTTTCTATTATTATTCTCGCCATGCTGTTATTGACCAGATTTGACTGGCAACATCTAGTGTACGAGAAGCCAAGACCAAGAGAGCGATACACTTTGGCCTCTCCTCTGCAGATCTGAAGTCGCATCAACACAAGTGCACACTTAGTTGTAAAGTTTCCTCAGCACTGAAATGTATAAAAAGCATAATTGAAAATAATATATATTGAAATCACTCAACTTTTTTTTCTTAAAATGAACATTTCCATATATGCAGATCTCTCAGTAACAAAAGTACAAAAGCTACCTTTCACAATGTGAAAAATTGAGGTATTGCAAAAAGGAGTTTCCCCATTTGTGAAAAATGTGCCTAAAATGACTGTTGGAAAAAGAAAAAATATTTAGAAAAGTAGTGCATAATAAATGTTTATATGTGCATGACAAAATAATTTAGCTAGAAAACACTGTACCAAAAATCAGCAGGCCATGTATAAAATAATCTTTTTTTTTTAATCATCTCATTTAACAGCAAATTCTTCACAAAGTGTTTTAACTTCTAAAATGCTCACCCAACGCACCCACAAAACTAATGACCAGGGTGCAAAAACTGGTGCAACGACACCCGCCGATATGAGGATACGTTTCTCACTAGTGTGTATTATCAAGTTTCGGTACTAACTCCCTGACATATTTAAATGCTCAGCTAGTAGATTACCACTGAGTGACTGAAAATGTCAAACAAATGTGAGGATTAGATTCAATTTTTGCTGTGACTGTGCACTTCATGTTTAATTCTTCCCAAACACGCAGACCTATCTGACATAAAAAGAACTAGTGGCTACCAGCGCGCTTCCTTTTGGAGCTATGGAGAGTGTGAGGCCTTGAGTGTGTGTGGTGTGTGTGTGTGTGTGCGCACTTGTGTGTGTGTATTCCTGCAGGCTCTGATGTTCTTCCACTGGTTTTCTAATGGGTTTTGACTGCACTGTCAAATCTCTATATGTATATATAAATATAGTGTGTTCAAGGCCAATCTTTGGTTTGCTGGGCTTGACAGTTAAGCAAAACTGGGTAGAAGTGACAGATTTTAAAAAATATATATATAAAAAAATGTCCTTGAAGAAATGAGAAAAGGAAAACAAGAGTAAAAACCTAAAAAAAAAGAAAAAGAAATGAGCTACAGTATGACCCACTACTGCACAGCCATCTTTGGTTCCCAAACACCACCGGGTACAACCGACTGCTATAAAGAGCAAACTGCATGTGGGTAACAAGTGCGTAGTAGTAGAGCACACTGCAGAGACTATCTTCATTTATGCTTCAAAAACACTGGATGCTGAGTTGGATAAGCTTGGCAGGAGAAAAAGATAGAAGGGGTTCGCCAAAAGGGCAGATCCCTGCATGACTCAAATGTGTGCTGACAATTCGGAAAGCAGACAAACTTTAATTGCTCCTTTCGTTAAATGTAAGCTGACTCTCGGATGCGAAGTAAAACTTTTTTTTTTTTTTTTTTTTCCATTCAAGACTTGGGAGAATTGCACAAATGCATTGGAAAATAAAACAAACTATCAAAGACAGGCATCTTCCTGTTTGGTGATAGCTCCCGTAAAAAAAAAAAAAAACTGCAATAAAAAGGCGGCGTTGACCAGCCTTCTCTCGAGGAGTTTACCTTCACCTCCGTCCTGAAAGATCTGGATCAAAGACTCCACTGTGAGCAGGTTTTGATCCATGAATGAGGCCCTGCCCTCTGTTAGCTGCTAGCTTAGCATCAGAAGGTTGCAGGCAGACATTAGGAGGGGGGTGGGGGGGACTGGGGGCTGGATTTATCTCTGTAGCAGTTAGCCTGTCTCTCTCTCATGTAGCCTCCCGACGCCATACATTCCCCTTGTACACTTCTCTCTGTCCCCGGAACAACCCTGGGTTTGACTACAAAAATAAGGAGGTGATGAAGCAAGTGAGTACAAAACTGTGCCAGTCACATCACACTCGGCTTGTTGCATCACTTCCCTTTGATTAGAGTTCTAAGGAAAGGAGAACACCAGCGGGTGATAATGTTTTTCTTTCTTTCTCTCTCTCTCTTTTTAAACTGTATTCGGCACATTAGCAGCTGAGTTTGAGGTATTAGTTTTTGCATGTCAAAATGGAGATCAAAAACCCAAATATGTGTTGCTAAAGAAATTTGTCGTGGTTTTCAAGTAATATCAAAACATTTGTATGATCTGGGAAATCATAATGAGAGAAGTTCAAATATTTTGATCGGGGAGGGAAAGGATTGGTTTCTCTCTGCAGCGGGCCCTCTCTGTTCCTCAGAGTAAATCGAGATTCAGCTTTGGTAAACTACTAAGGGTCTCATACACTGGATCTGCACTCTTTCAACTGGAAATAAGTGCACTCTTCTTTAGCAACACCTTTTTTTCAATTCACATTTGCTCTTGAGCCTCTTGTTACAATGATAAAAATGTAATCACACCTCTTCAATATAAATAGCCAATGAGACACTGTTTCAGCAGCATCGGCTCTGGAGACTCGATAGAAGAAAAAAAAAAGCAATAGCTCTGCTACAAAAGAAGTCAATCAAATATCAAATGAAGTGTGTCTTCTGGGGCATCTTGTATCCAAATGAAAATTAAATACATACTTTAGAACATGCCAATTGAATAGCAGAGTACCACATCACACCTCAAACTTTCCTATATATGTATCTTTTGAGAACTAATAAAAATATTTCAAAAATCAAAACACATTAAATTATGTTACACATCTTTTTTCCTTGCTGGACATATTTGGATATAATTCCAGTTTTCTTTTCTTTCTTCAAAATATAGATATATATTAACTTAAAAAAAAAAATGAGAAAAAGGTTCAGTGAAATTAGAGCAAAAAGGAACCAGCAACAGAAAAGTGCAATTATTTGTACAATGATTTGCGACTCCTGCACTACCTGCCCCTCCATGCTCCCCTGTTGCCTCTCCCTCTCCACCGGGCCCCCCCTTTTAGTTCCAGCGGAAAGAGATGTGACGGGGTCTGTCGCCGCCCTCCTTCACCAGGGGTTTGTGGAACTCTCGTCCAGCGCGGGAGTGGATGGCAGCCCAGCAGTACTCGCAGTAGTACTGCAGACAGGTGACGTTGGCGCAGAAGAACGGGGCAAACTTCCCCCCGCAGCGAGTTCCCTGGCACTCATCGCACAGCTGGTCATCCAGCACGTATGGCTTCACTTCCACCTGTAATCAGAGGCGGGAATGATTTTAATCTAGTATGCTCATTACTTTATCATTTCTCATTCTGTTCACTGATGTCCCCTACTAGTTTTGAGTTTCTACTGAGTATAATTTAGTAAAGTTGCAGGAATCACATCCTTCTTTGATACAATTTGTGCTCTACAGTTATTAAGCTGTACCTTTAGTTTCTTCTTTTAGTGGCAGAGATTGTTGATCTTGTTTTATGTTACTGTTTCTATCTAGGATATCAGCCTCTCTTTATTGGCCAAATCAGAGCTTTATTCAGTCGAGCTTTAGTTTCACATTTAATAATTCAACTCTTACAACATGGAATGGCTCCTATTGCAGCCACAGTAAATGGAATGCATTTATCACAGGAGTTTGCACTGACCATGAAAATGAATGACACTGCATCCATAAAGCTATCTTTTTAGTTTTGCACATTGCAGAGTGTGAGGGAAAGGACAGCCACAGTGAGCTGTGAGCTGAAGATTTGAATGTTACTTCAAGTAACATTCAAAGACAGAGCCTTCTCCATAGCTGCCCCTGCCCTCTGGAACTCACTCCCCACACATATTCAACACTGCACTGACCCCTCTACTTTTAAATCACTGATCAAAACTCACCTCTTCAAAATAGCTTGTAATGTGTGATTGTGATGTATGTACTGTTTACCTTGTGTTCCTTGATGTTGTTTTTTCGGTTTGTGTATGCTGCAATATCTGTTGTTTGTCTTTACTGTTCTAACCTTTTCTGTCTTTTTAAATTGTACAGTGTCTTTGAGTTCTTGAAAAGCGCTTATAAATAAAATGTATTATTATTATTATTATTAAGTTTGTGGTTTTCAAAGTCCCTTTTCCGATTGTACTCAACTCCATTTACTTGCTTTTTTTCCCGACTGCTCAGCATTGAGGGATTGTGCTATCAGCAAGTGAATGTCACTTAGGACCTCTTAGTCCACAAATGTGCACCCCAATTATGCAAATGAGAAAGCAGTGTACTATTATTACAGCAATTTATAATATGATGGTTTCTCTTCACTTGATTTACTTTTTCACTCATTTCTAATGTGCAAATATGAATCATGTTTGAGACGATTACAGGCCACTGTAAGCAGTGCAACTGTAATTCCTTAGCTGCTGACAACAGTCAATAAGTCATGGACAGCTTTAGCTCCGGACAGTGTCAGAGTGATTGTAGGAATATAAACTATGGTAACAAGTGAGAGTTAGAGTTCATTCTGGACAACTAATGTGCTACTTAGAGTAGATGAATAACACGAAACCAAAAGTGGATCAATCTACTGATCGAAAAAAATATCTCTGTGACTTTAACCGTGTTGTCCATAACTGACCCTGTCTGCTTTTATTGTTTTCATTGACTCCTCCAAAGTACTCTGCTCTGTAGAATGAAAGGTCAAATAAGAATTCAATAAACGAAAGATGACACATCTAAGTGCTTGTTTTTTCTTTTTTTCATGTAAGTGTCACTGTCGTTTTGATACTAGTGTTTTTTTCTTAGTCTACATTGTGGTTACATTCAAAGAGAGTGTGAAGAAATCGTCTACTTGAAGCTTGTCTTAGAACAAATGTTGCTATAATGACTGATATTCTATGTGGATGAACAATGAGTTGAATTGTGCTTCCCTCCCACACATCCTCTACCGCTAAACACAAACAATCTGGATACAGTGCTACATTTTGCACTCATTAATTTAATCTAATAAGACCTCCTTATTTCAGCACAACTCAGAAATGGGGGGAAAGGGGAGGAGAGTGTGAGGGAAACAGAACAGGAAGTGAGGCAAGTGGAGACAAATGAAGAAAGAAGGGGACCCAGAGGGGAGGTCAGGAAAAAAAAAAACACTGAGTTCTCTTTCTCTCCCCACTCACCCGTTTATCGATTTCTCCATGCTGCAGCTGTACAAAGCGAGCACTGATAGCAGCAATGTAGCTCTGCTGATTAGAGAAGGCGACCCGCCCCGCTCCCTTGGGGTACTTCAGCTCAGGGTCTGTGTCGATGCCAGCGTAGCAAACCCCGCCGTACAAGCGGTCCATGATCATGGCCAGCTCCACTGCAAAGGGAAAAAAATAACACATAGGTGAAGAAAAATATTAATAAAAAACACATTTTAAGAACAGAAGTAAAAGACCTGAACAGAGGAGGGTGAAAAACATTTTGGTAAAATCGGGTGATTGCGTGAGAGAAGAAAGAAGCTTAATACATGAACTTGTGCCCATGTGCCCAGTGAACACAGACACACCAAGATGATGAGGGCTGTTGATATGGGAGCTTAAAGCTGTAACTGATGAATTAAAGTTCACAGAGTTTGATAGGGTCAATCTGAGAGTAGGGTCAGAAGACGTAATACCAACAACGTTATCTACACTGATCTTTGTGGGGGGTTTTATTAACAAAGATGCAAATGAAGGTGAGATGACCCTGCACATTTACGACGCAGCTTTGAAAGCAAGACATAAAAAATGTCAAAATAATTAATAAGTTCAAGGCCTGATATTTTACATCCAAATATACCAGAGGTTGATAAACAAGTGAATGCACCACAGGGCCTTGTGACCTTGGTGATTACATTTACAGCACTAAACACAGACACTAGAGATGCAGTAAACATGTACACTCAGCAAATGTAACACTGAGATCGAGATAAAAAAGGAATTTAATATGCGACACAACAAGACAGAGCGCCATGGAGGCTTGTTCCTGACAAGGCCAGGGCCAGGTCAAAGCAGATTTCACCAGCACAGTGTAGCTTTGAGCTCTTCACTCTAGCAAGCGAGAGCAGATCACATTGCAGTGTCTTACAGAAAGACATTTTTTTGTTTAATGCTGTCACTTCAAAGATTGTGAAGAAATGAGACCTAAAAGATGGCGGCTTTGTGTGTCTTGTTATTTATAATACTGCCATATGTAAAAATAAATACGATGAAAGGAGCACAGAAACATTTTAAGGCCTTGGATTAATGAGAGAAAATATGAAGGGGGTAGGATTATAATGTACACACAGAATTCAACCTATATGCACAGTATGTACTTCAAATGTTAGTGCTGTTGTTTAAAACACCCTGTTGTTAATTCTCCCGCTTAAGATTGAAATAAAATATACCTGCACGGAGCGGACGAGGGACTCCTCCGACAAAGATGGTTTTCCTCGGGTCCAGAGGCTGAGATCCGTCCATCACAAAATCGCTGTCGTTCAGGTTCCACGGGCGGATCTGAACCTGTCACCGACAAAAAACCAACAGGTTTCAGAAATAAATTGCATCATGCACAATTTAAAACAAAGCTTCTTGTGGGAGCCTATGTGTGTGTGTGTGTGTGTGTGTGTGTGTGTGTGTGTGTGTGTGTGTGTGTGTGTGTGTGTGTGTGTGTGTGTGTGTGTGTGTTCCTGCTGACCGGCTTGTCTTTGATGGTGGGGCTGGACACGCAGAGGTACAGCTTGCCGTCCTCCTCGATACAGGCATCGATCAAAGCCTGCACTGAGCTCTCATCCTGGAACAGCAGGAAGGCGTAGCCTACATAAAACACAGAAGGGTTATTCATGCTGCTGGGGACACGTACTATTGACAAAAGAATCGTGTTGAAATTTAGTGTGACGATTACTGTGACTGTATGTTTGATCACGACATTCTGCATTTCACAGCAGGAGGGCATACGCTTTTACAAATAGATGGAGAAACACACAAACAGGCCAGGCATGGTTTTTAAAATGCTTCACAAAAAGCCCGTAAAGCAGACTGCACAGACACTCATAAATGAATACTTCACCAATACAAGGCAATACCAAAAACCATGTTTGACATTTCTCTCAGAAAGACAGAGACATCAGAGTGAAACGTATCTTTTGATGTGATAAATTGGTTCAGGCAGTGGTAATGACAAAACATTTTTAAAAGGGCATTTCAGCCTCCCTAGCAGACCAGCAAACAATTATGAGAAAAGATGGCACGGATTTAAGAAGGTGTGATGATGATTTGACATACCTTTGGGTGGAAAATAGGACTTGCTCTCTGCTTTGTGAGGCCAGTCCACAAAAAGGTGTCCAAACCTCCGGAAACTGGCTGTAATCTCATCTGAAATTAAGCAGATAGAATACAAACTCAGTGGCGGTCCTTAGGCTTGTGTTGCAGGTGTAACTCTCTTAATGTGTCTTGGGGTATACACCTTCCTCATAAGGTCACACCATCTTCAAAGTTTCAATCAATTTAAAAGGCTGAAATGTCAGCACAATTTAAGCAATTTGATGCGAGTAAACGGTTTTACCTTCATCTATGTCCGGGGGCAGGCCTCCCACAAAGACCTTGCGTGAGTAGCGTTCGACACGCTCACCGTTCTGGTGTGGGAAGCAGTGTGGAGAGCCCAGGCCTGCGAGACCCTGATCGCCACGCTCATCGTCAGGGAAACCGTCCTCCATGGGGAAGAGAGAGGAGTGACCTGTGACAAAGAGAAGAGGAGGACGGCAGAAAAAGGTTAATTTCAAGAGGAGAGAACTAGCAGTAAAGGTTGAGTTGGGGTCACCGTTGTCATAGTTACAGCAGCAGCGCAGTAACAAAAACTGTACATTAGCACTTTTCACAGCATTGAATTATTCACTTGGTGTCGGGCGGAAGGCAAAGCATTTCTTTTTAGGGTTTTTTTTCCCATCTAAAAACACTTACAACATCCTTCAGGTGAGTGAGTATCATCTCATGCACATTACTTGGAACGCATTAAAATTAAAAATGTAAACGTATAGAGCCATGTTAGCAGGCACCTTTTACTGTCTTTTTTCTATTAGGTGAACAGATTATAACATCATTTTAAAAAAAAATCAAGTGGTTATGAGTTCATTTTAGTTTTGTAGCATTGAGTTGGTGCAGGATGATAGTAGATATCACAGTAATGTGTTAAAGACAAACACATAAGAACAGACTCAACAATGTATATGGAAGACTGAACAAGCATGCAGGATCGGTAAAATCAAACCCTCTCAATCTAAATAGTTTCACAGTGGACTGTGCATCTTTGTGCAAGTGTGTTGTAGAGGTTAAGCCTTTCCTGGCCTATTCCTGCTCCCTTACAAACCTGCCCTGAGCTGCTTTATAAAGATTTATGCAAGGGAGTTAGCCTGAGCTTACAGCATGTGCTGTGTGTGTGTGTGTGTGTGTGTGTGTGTGTGTGTGTGTGTGTGTGTGTGTGTGTGTGTGTGTGTGTGTGTGTGTGTGTGTGTGTGTGTTTATGTGTGGGGGTTAGCCCGTGTGTGTCATTCCGGCCATGTGCCTCGACATGTGTCCTTTCTTCTGTTGCAGTGAGTGTAAAACAAACTACACTTTTTTTTTTGCCTTGTTAACTTTCAGCTAAAAGTAACACTAACAACTATTGTCTGACTTGACAATGTCACAATCTGTGTGTGAAAATGAGAAGAAAAAACAACAAGCAAGGGTCAAGCAATACAAGAAAACAAATAATAATAAAAAAAATGAGAGATGCGTTACATCACTTGTAAAAGCTTTTAGCCAGGCTCAACACTCAAAAAACGATCATGCAGACAAACATGTCACTGTACGGACACGAACTGAAGAGTCATTCGAAAACGTATGTGTGCATTCAATTAAACAACCAACACCTCAGAACTCCAAATCACAACAGCATGGCTTGACATCACAAAACATTAACAGCCCTACAGAGTTTACTTTATGCTGGCAAAGTGACATCATATATCCGGGATCATTTTTTACCTCGTCTCCTGCTATAATTCCTGGCTGCATGTGGAATAAGCACAAACCAAAGAAGAGGATGATTATAAAAGAAGCATAATACACCCTAGGTGCCAGGTGGTTTATGGCAATAGAGAGATGATCCATTTTCTTCTACCCCACCCTCTACGTTATCCGTCAGCTGTGAATTATAATCATTGTGATGAACTGCTGATTTTCTGCATTATGGACACTAAAGACCTTTATAGAGGATAGTCTATATTTTAAAGCTCTGTGCATAGGCTAAATAGTTGAGCAACTTCTCCACTTCATTCAGTTTGACTGAGAATACAATTGCCTGATTATGGCCCAGAATCATATCAAAGCGTCCAAGGACTGAACCTTGAGGCACACCATGGCTAATCAGAGATTGTGATAAGATAATAAGATCTCAGTCTACTTAACCCTGAAATCTGCATAATAACAAACAAACTTGATTTCAGTTTGGTCTCACTGACAGAGAAACAAATGAAAAATTAACCGTAAATGTCACCATCATCGAAGCACTCCCAGTGGCAGTGGTTGTGTTACATTTGTTGTTGAGGAAGCACCAGTGTGACAACAAGGAGGGGAGAAAAAAACCCTCCTTACATCATAAACCAAATGAAAGTGCCAGAAGCAATAACAGAGCAGTAAGTGTCTCTGGAAATGGCCAGCTATTTCACAACATTCGTTTTGCTCTCCCCAGTCATACTTCAAACTTAAAAACAAGTTGTATCCATGTCAGCGAGCTGTTACCGTTGCAACCTCCATTGTTTCGATGCTGCTTGAAAAATAATTCTTCAAATTTTAAATCATTCATTTAAAAAAGTTTGTCATGAGCAGATTGGCTAGTAGTAGGTTGGGAATGATTGGAATCTCATGTCTGCCTTAAAATATGTTTATCCAACAGGTCCAACGGCCCTCAATGCAGTTCAGTGTCAGATGTGAACACAAGAAAAAGCTCTTTTTACTGATTTTGTTTAATGTGCTCTATGGGAAATAAGGTTTCTTAGCTCAGAGCCGAGGTAATATGAGAACGGCACAGTGGAGAGATTGAAGCATCAACCCATCTACACATTGTACGAACACGGAGGGGGGATGAAGAAGTGGAGTGGCCAGAACACACAAGCAATAATCCTCAGCTCCCTCAGTGGACTTTCCAACCCAGATGGACATTAACTCTGGGGGGGTCAGAGAGAGCTAGAAAGATAGAAGAGAGAGAGAAAAACAGGAAAGCAGATTGGAAGAGAGCAGAATGCTATAAAAAGATGTGTGTGTGTGTGTGTGTGTGTGTGTGTGTGTGTGTGAGAAAAATAGATTGGAAGAGATGGAGAAACAAGCTGATAAAAAGCTGTGTGGGGGTGAGAGAAAATGAGAGTGAGCGAGAGAGATCAGGAGAATGAGGAATGCAATCTGTGTACGCTCATGAGACAGAGCGCGAGAGAGCGCGAGAGAGAGAGAGAGAGAGAGAGAGAGAGAGAGAGAGAGAGAGAGGTGGTGTGCAACCTCTGAATCCTCCCTATCCGCTGGCACCATCTGTCTCAGGGCTTGATGACAGCTCCTGACCATGTGATCTAACCATGTGACCTAGAGATCTTGTGAATAAACTGCTGGCCTCTCCTGTTCTACATCCTGGTCCTAGACCACAACAGCACACTTACACATTGATAAGAAGAATGAGAGTGCGTGAGGCCAAAGGAGAGGTTGCTGAACATTAAACTGTTGTTGTGAAAACTGCAGCATGTCAAAGGGACGTGCCAGGTTCACTCATCCATTGCAGTTTACGTAGCAGTAGTAGTATCTCTAAAATTATTATCCATACAGTCACAGAACATACAGTGAAAACTACAGTATTTATTCAAGGTATTTTCCACAAAAGAATAATTAGAATAGTATATTTGAGGATACTTCTTTATAGAATCAGCCTCAACAGCTTGTCCTATCTCGTGTCAGCGCTCATGCTTCCTATTAGAGTGTCCTAACTGCCCGCGATCGACGCAGTGCCCTCAATCATCCTCCAATTTCCTGGTGTCAAAAACCACCACATCCTCTCTATATCCACTCATCCCCTGATCACCCCTCTCCATATTCCTGTTTATTTAAGGCACTAAATCAACGGTCATCAAATTAACTTCTTGTTGGTTGAAAACTACATTCATTATTTCACTTTTGGTTGAAGTCGATTTCTGGCATGTAATGGTGCACAAGGATTTAAAGTCACTAAATACAAACACTCATGGTTATCTCGTGTGGCCCAACTTTGACCGCCTGCAGAACTTTGTGTCAGCTCGTCAAACACGGAGCTAAACTGAATGTTTCACACACTATGTCCACCTAGTTGGGAGAAACTGATTCACTGGAGTAAGCATGTTTTTACTACAAATAGAAATGACCTTGTGGGTGCAGGTGGATGCAAATATAACATATCTGTGAGCAGCTGAAGTTAAATTCCATCTTAAAAAAGCTATTTTAAAGACGGATGTCAGACTGATGTGAAAAAAAAAATGGTTTTAAAAGATATCACATCTGTTTTTTTATGATAACATTTTATACACAATCTCTTTATGAGAGATCCTAATTTGTAATATTAGTGGGCTCTTGATAAGCTGAGCAGGTTGCTATACGTACCATTGAGGGGCAGAGGGTTGTCACCACCTTGATGTGGGAACCCCAAGCGACCTGCACGGGGAGACACAGAACAGAAACATTTAATAACATGAGGGCTGCATATTTCTAAATGGAGCTCACATTAAAAGAAATCCAAAAGTTTTAACATTTATCGCAAGTAACGTCCGTCTTCTTACAAATATAGTCGTGATGACAAACATTTGCCGAATGTTCTACGTTTACTTTATTATTCTAAATAAAATCCCAAGCTTTGGTAGGAACAAAATCACCCTTGGAAAAAAATCCCTCCCCCATGGTGTTTCAGATGAACTTGCTGATCACTGTTTAATCTTCATTTTGGTGTTAGAGGCCCATTTTGAGATTTAACAGAAAACGTTCAGACAAGCAGAGAAATGTAAACCACAAATACGTTCAGATTCAGATGTCTAAATGAACACACACTTTAAGGAAAGGTGCAAACACTATTTAGTTCGTAATTCTGCGAAAGGCTGTGACCATGATTTCCTTAATTATCACTTCATGTGTAGAGATTCACTTTATATGTGCCACAATGCCGGACACATTCCAGACAAAAAGGGTTGGGTTTGAAACTGTCCTGTTTCAGAACAAATAGACTATAACAGACATGAGCATACTGAGTACTGCTGCCACATCAATCTTATTAGAGAGTACATCTGCGGGACTCCAACCATCTCTCCCCCTCTCATCGACCTCCATTTCCCTATGTGTGCCTCCCTCTGTCTTTCTCTGAGCCTCATATCATACATTTTACATTGAGCCATTTGCCAAGCCCGCCTCGCACGCACAAACACACCCGCACCCACACACAAATACATGTTGTGATGCCAAACAAGCTTCAAAGTTATGCAAGCCCGCTTGCTGCAGAAGGATAATGAGATGAAAGAGTTGAAATAGTACAACCATTGTTGTACGGGTAAGGACCGCCCTGTGATTGGTGCATTCCGATGCCTCGATCACATGGAATTGTGCTAGCCCCTCCCCAACACCTCGCCTATTGAGCCCAACAGTTCTAAGTAGATGTGGTGCATAAAACAGAATTACGACTCAGTGACCACAGAAACTAGGATGGACAACTCAACAACACTACGCTAAACTATATTAGAATGTAGATTCTAATACAGTCAAGAAATGCATAAAAACTGTAGGTAAAACCCTCAATTGACAAACTAAAATCAGAGGTTAGAACCAAAACCAGGTCACTTAGACAAGCTCGATTCTCTTGGACTGCTCTGCAGAATTCAGCTTATCTCTCTCTGTAATTTGGCTCGGTATCATACAGTGTGTGCTCATAGGTGCACCACCCGAAATCAAAGTACATCTGAGCACAACCCATCACGTTGGGTTTTAAAAGTCTTTAATGGTCTCTGTGGAGCAAGTGTGAATGCACGTCAGCGCACCACATCCCTGTGTGTCTGCAGGCTTGTGTGTCCGCTCTGTGAACCTTATTTGCATGCTGCTGGCTGCCTGCATACGTATACAGCACAGTAATGGTTAAGGCACACGCATGCACAAGGACACACGAGGCAGTGGTGGTGTGTGTGTGTGTGCGTGCGTGTGTGTGGTGGCTGAACAGAGAGATCCTTTCTGTCAGTCAGGACAATGCTGGAAGCGATTCAAAGCCACTTTCTACAGTAGACATTTTGCCTCGCCTGTTCCCCGGCTTCATCGCTCTCACTTCGTCTAATATGTTCTGCTGGAGTGAGAAATTTGTGCTCTGCTTATGTGCATCTCAACGTGCTTGTGTATGCAAGCTGTCTGTGGTGATTATATTGTGAGTGTACATGCATCAACATGTGTGACAGGGAGCAGGAGAGAGCAAGAGGCAGTGAGCCTGGAGAAGAGTTAGTTCTTGAAGAAAATGTGCTGTAATTATGTCTCTCTGTTTACTTTGCTTTAAGGGAAAAGGAGAGGAGTCACTTGAGTCACTGCTACACTTGGCACTGCACTGTACAAGCCTCGATTATTATTGTGACAACAAGGAATAAATAGAGTCTTATTTCAAAGTAGGCCAAGGGCTGTAGGTTAAAAAAGAAGGAATTACGCGATAGGATATGATGTGATGTATCATGGGAAACAAAAGTGTATGTGAACAAATCTTAAGGGGAGTGAGATGAATTGGAAAGATAGCAGATTCCTATGGGTTAACATGTAGAATCACCGCCAGATGTCTATCTTTCTTTGACAAAGATAACTGTACTGTTGCTGAAATGGACCAAGCTTTTACATAATTTAGGAAGTTGGGGTTAACATCACTTCTGTTTAATATCATGTCATTATAAATTCAAAACCCTTCATGGTTTGAATTGTAATAAAGCAGAAGATTTCAATTTACAATTTAGAAGAGAACGCATTTGTTCGTCTGGTGCCCAGCTCTTGGATCCAACAGTCGCAGGAATCTGTGCCAGCATGGCTGGAGCTAAGACACCAAAATGTGCTTAATGAGGTAACCTTCCAGTCCTCCACTCTTATTATTGAGGGAAGATTTACTAAAGCTTGACAGCAGAACATTAGATCACAGCTGGATGTGGCTGAGCCCAGTGGGTGTGAGGCTGAAATAAATATGAAGTGATAGTAGAGTGTCTGGAGCACAGACTTTTCACCCTTCTTGTTATTCTAATACTGAGACTTGTGTGTGTGTGTGTGTGTGTGTGTGTGTGTGTGTGTTGCACCTAATTGAAATCCCAATGCATGTACCGTTTGATTGCGATTTTTGGCACACTAACATTTGAATTGTACTTCTTTTTGTCTGGGGACATACAGAGCAGGAAAGCTTGATAAATGTTGTCACTGCCATTTTGACATCTTTTGTACTAAACGTACACTCATACAGAAACCAAAGTTAATCTAATTCTTGTACTGGGCCTACAGAGACAGGGCGCAATTAAGTCCCACCCACACAGAAGGGTAAAACAATCCATGGCAAATTGTTGACTTGGTATTGCATGAAGGTGCCTCCTCTTCATTTTGGTCTGCTTGGTAAAGACAGACAGCTGCTGGGAGGACTGTGGCACCCTGACAATCACTGAAACGGTCAGACTAACTGGAGAGGATGAGATTAAGTTGTGTAAGGGATGGTTTTGATATTTTCAAGATAATAGTGATTGACATCAAACTATTTCACTTCTGTCAATTCAGTGGGATCATTTAAATAAAAAACAATGTAAGAGAAGGCCCTTTGAGGTAGACTGACAAAAAGGAGTTAGTAAATGTACCTTTTTTTAGAAGTAGGGTGCAAAAAGAATCCTTAAAAGTATGAATATGTTTTTAACAAGTTACATGCACTTTTGCAGATTTTACGCAGATTTGTTCAGCACTAGTAGACAATGGTTTTGTCCAAAATACCACACTCATTGCCTACTCCCTACATCGGGAATTCAATGTAGGGGACTATGTAGTGCACTCATTCGATATTATGAAAAACCATTTCGGACACTTCTCGCAGGCAGCCGACACTGACGTCATTATATCACAAAACTCAAACTTGCTTAGCTGAGGATCAATAGAAACGGTAGATTACGGCATACATTTCAATGAAATTAAAAATAATAAATGAAAAAATACTAAATTTTTCGTAATCAATTAAACCTATTTTAACACCAACACTCGTATTTGTGCTTCCAGACTCTGGTCTGATGTCTGTCATCACCATTAGGAAAAAGTTACATTACCCGTAGAAATTCCTTCTGTCTGTTTTAAAAAAGAGATCCAGATTTCAGTAAAAATGCCCCAAATATGAAAATAAAAGTGTTTCAGTTCTCTGTGTTCAGGCTGGTCGCTCCTCTCGTCGCTGAGTGCAGTCAAACTCCACTTTCCACCCGCAGAAAGCTTTGAACCACAATGCATGATGGTATATTGCTTGGTTAGAGACCATCAGTTGTACATTACTTTTCACAATGCATTGTGGGATACAGTTAATGCATTATATAGAGTATGATAATGCTCACGCAAAATTCAGACACCACAACAAAACGTTGAATTCACTATATAGTGAGCAGTGTGTGATGTCGGAAACAGCCAATGACTTCTTTAAAAAAAAGGTTGTACAGTTCTTAGTGTCTCAATCAGTGGCTCTCAACTCGTCTAACCTCAGGACCCACCAGCCACTTCTCCATGAGTAATCGTGACCCAAAATTCTGAGATTTTTCAACCAATCAGATGTATTTAATGAAAATGTGTGCAGTTTAGACCTCAGACCGTACAAAACATGTGATGGAAGCAAGAAACTGAACAGAACAAAGACACACTTCATAGACTTTTTGAACCAAGTTTTTTTCCAGGCACACATTTACAGACCACAGAAAACAGCTCTGCGACCTTCTTTTGGGTCCCAACCCACCAGTTGAGAACCACTGGTCTAGATTAAGCCTTCTATAATGTAATACAAAATGTAGCGAATGACTTAAACTAGTCTGTAAACCAATCAAGCCCCAGCTTTTTCTTTCAACAACGATCATTAAGAGGAGTCCTTGTACGACTTATTCCCTCAGGACCAACAGCTTATAATGGCCACAGACCTTTTGTTAGCTTAGCATCCATGTCTATAATTACTTACAGTTACTACCTCTTAAACAGTAAACAACGCTGGATACCTGCTAAATTTAATAACCCATTTCTTGGTTACCACTGACTAATCACCATCCAGCCAGTAAGT
The DNA here is from genome assembly GCA_020745685.1 of Tautogolabrus adspersus. Classification (NCBI taxonomy): domain Eukaryota; kingdom Metazoa; phylum Chordata; class Actinopteri; order Labriformes; family Labridae; genus Tautogolabrus; species Tautogolabrus adspersus. The sequence goes on along the minus strand of CM036546.1, from coordinate 16,541,599 downwards.
ACGATTGGCTTGTCTCTATAAATAAGAAGTATCAGTTGAAGTCCAATTTCCATTTGAGGACTCTTTTTTTAGCTAATATTCAGCTCCTACATTGTAAAGTTAAGATTCAGAATCTTACCCTTTTTAAACTAAAACCATTCACATGAACATATCCTTATTATTTTTTGCTCACTCTGTTTAAATCAAATACAGGAAGCTAAAAAAAAACAGTAAAACCTGTAAGGTTGACAAAATACCTTTCAGCAACTCAATATCCACCAAAGTGGTCAAAAATCAAAGCCGCTCTAAAAAGGTTTGACAAAAAATGAACATTGAACTCTGTGTTGTTACTGTTTTTAGAAAATGGTAATCATCCTTCAAAATGGGACACTGCAGCTGTAATCATTATAAACTAATGATCGCCGACAGTGGGAGTCCTTCCCTCTCTCGCACAAATCTCTTCTTAAATACAAAGCCTAAGCTTCCATCAGCCCCATATTCTTCTCTCCGCATCTCTCGCTCAAGACGCCCGAGAAAAAGAGGTCAAACTCACTGCACCACACTTGGGCGAACCACTTAGAAGTGGAAAGAAGAGAGAAGGAAGAGGAAGAAGAACAGAGTTGGGAGAGCTGCCTGTGCTACACTGGCTAACCTTTCTCATCATTTTAAACAACAAAACAACAAAAGAAGAAACAGTGTCTGGTTGTCTGACCTGTGGAGGAAGTGAAACTGCTAAAAACTCTGGCGTTCAATTGAGTAAGAGCGTGAGAGAAGTTATGCTACTTCTTGCTATCGTATTACAACATGAGCATAATGATCACTTACTTGTGTTTGTTGTTCATTTATGGAAAAGTTAAATAATAGTTCATTTGTTGCCAAATGTGATGCAATCATTACGAATGTTTCAGTTTATTGGAAGCTTAATCATTAATTTGGAGCTTTCAGTTTATATTTTGAATCTTTCAATGAGTTGAAAACATCCATGGATAATTATTATGTTAGCCACGTTTGCTCATCAAATAATAATTGCGACCATAGTTAATCATTCTCTGAATATGTAAGGAAATATACCACATCTTTTAGTTTGGAAGAAATTACTACCCTGTCACATGTGTTTAAAAAAACATGTTGAGAATCCCCGCTGTTAACAAATTGTAAGTGCAAAGGAATGAACAGCTACTTTTGCGCTAAGTATGTCATGTTCTTGATGGACAGCTGGTGTTTTCACCTTTAAGGGTGTCCTGCTCGGCCCTCATGATGTCGATCAGGGAGCTCTCCAGCGTGTTCATGTTGAAGCTGTCAAATGATCTGGTGCGTTCCTAAAGAGAAAGGAGAAAAGAGAAGAAGCAACATTTATTTCCTTTTTACTCTTTCAAAGTCATGACAGTTGACCTGAGTGAAGGGCCAAGGAGTCAGTTAGAGCAGGGGTTCCCAAACGTTTCAGCCCGCGACCCCTAATAGAACAGTGATAGAGACTGGGGACCCCCATTGTCCCTGGAGGTGGTTAAAACATTTGACACACTAGGCCTCTCCAAACACTGGCATTAGAACACCACACAATGGCCCAAGCACCATCATATTATTTGTGTAATTTATTGTAAGAAACTACTTTTTTGTATATATTTTCAAAACTGTAAAAGTTTGACAATTGAAACAATCGGGACAAAAGTAAGTGATTAATAAAAAGGTAGCGGACATAAATACCAAAGAATTGATAGGTCAATTCTTTTTTGTGAAAAAAAAAAATCAAATTCTGACCAAGTGCAATATCAGGGTATTGTGAGGATTGAAACCAATGATTGGTCTCCTTCATTTATACTGACATGTTTTGCATTTGCCCTAACAAATGGATTCACAAACACAACAAATAAGCCTAAGTTTGCATACAGATCACTGACCTCTCACGTGATGCTCAAATGTATTCTGAAAACGGTAGCGACAGAAAAAAAAAAAAAAAAGCAGATGCTGCATTATCATCTCTTCAAAGTATTCACTTTTGGGTATATTTTTTTGTTCAGCATTTTCAATTAAAAACTCATCTCCATCCCGTCCAGTAGTGTGAACCATTCGAGTTCACAAGGGTTTCAAAAATAGAACAATTTATCTGTCTTTGTCTTATTTATAACCACAGTTTGTCCCTTTTTATTGTTTTAATTGTTGTTGAACTTCTTCCTTGTTCGAGTTTACTGGCTCACTTAATAAAGATAATCTCCCTCAGTCAAAGAGGCAGAGGGATGGAAGTCAACAATTAAATGAGCAGCAGAACCAAACAGAAAACTGAGCCAATACTTAAGAGACAGCTTTGTCACCTACAAACAAGGGCATCCTTGGCATACCAACCATACTGGAAATGTCTGTATGCACAAACACACACACCCATGCAGTGCACACAAACTATGTGCAGGCATCAAAACCATTTGCACATACACAAACGCGCACATATTCCAAGTGCCTTGCTGATAAGGCTTATGTTGTGACTCCACCTCAGCCAAACCAAATATGCAACATCTGACAACAACTTGGTAACAAACTGATAAACTCCTTTAGCTTCCCTCTATCCAAAAAAAAACATTGAAGCGGACAAAAGCTGCTGAAGTAAAACCAGATTATAAATAATATCAGATGCTGATGAAGGTCACAACATCATGTGGTTGACACTGCCTCATTTCTTCCTTGGGGTTTTTTCCCCCCCAACCCCTTCTCCGTCTCTTCAACTGCATGCCTCCTTGAAAGCAAAAAGTTTGCCTTCCCTCTTTCATGTGTCAGAGACCTCACAGCAGCACAGTGCCAATGACTCTGCACAAGATGACTAAAATGTTCAGTCACGACTTTTTTAAACTGTCTGGTCACGACTGAAATAAACTTTTCTTCCTTTCTGCATCATGTCTTTGATGCCAACAACTTGTTCATTTTAAAGTACAGCAGTGAAAAAAACAATGTAACACTTAAGTATTGATAGTAGAAACTATAATCTAAGTATTTGCACAGGTACTGTGAAAGCTATGCTATACTTGAATCTCCCTCGGGATCAATAAAGTATCTATCTATCTATCTATCTCTTATAACAATGTTTGAAAGCTAAAGGCTTCTTTTCACAATTTTTGGCTTTTTTTTCTGCGTTTAAAATTAGAGGCCCAGATCAGGGATTAGCCCAGCAGCAAGTGTTTACCTAAGGAAATTGGCCCTCTTGGTTACTTATCAACGTGATGTAGTGAAGCATGTGCTGTTGTTTACTGGGTCAAGATATGGTCGTCAGCAGACAGTGTCTACATGAGCTCAGGTTCAGGTATGGTAGTTGTGAAAAGGGTGTTGTTGTGTTCACTGCACTGAATGAGTAAAGAACTTGTTTATGCACCATAACCCCGACATCTCACAGCCATTCTCTACTAGTCAGCTAGTTAGCCGAAATGAGCCAGGCTAAGGCTAATTAAATTAGCCATTTATGCTAACAGACAACTCCAATGGGTCATGTTTGTAATGTATTCATTTCAGAGGCTCATTATTAAGGTTAAGTATTTCTCTGTTATGTGACACAAGCCCCCCCCCAAATATATAAAGGCATACTAGGAACATTACAAAAATATGACAAACTTCTGACAACTGGCGTGTACTAATTTCTTAAAGTTACATCTACTAGTGTAGTGGACAAGGAATCATTAACGCAGCAGACTTAAGGCAGAGAGTACAGAGAGAGGGAATAGTGGCCCTGATTGTTGCTGGCTTTAAACAACAGGTTTACATTTAAAAACAGAGATAAATGTTATTCATGTGCGAAAGTCAGAACAATTGGTAAGCTGTAGACGTAAAATGAAAGAAAGAGAAATCGACAGTCCTGCTTAAATAAAACATTATTGAATGAGCGGTATTGAATGAGCGGTGTCCAATTCAACTCTGCTGAAAAGTCTGAAAAGCTTCCCGACTTCAACACACACACGATCAGCTCTGCCCTCCACATGACTGATAATGGAAAGGCCTTGCACAAGAAGAATTACCCAACATGTCTGTCAACTTGCAAGTAAACTGTAGTCACTCTTTGTCTTTCCAACAAATGCAAATATGCTTAACCTCATTAATCCACAAACCAGTTTACACCCTCACAAAAAAATAGTGATGGCACAATAAAGGGACGTCTGGAGGCAGATCCTCCTAAGAAAAGAGAAGCTAATAGCGTGCTAAATCATATGATGAACTCCAAAAGGGGTCAAATGCTAAAGGGTTCAGAAAAACATCCCTCGTCAGTGAACCATATGACCAAGGGTCAGGAAGGCAGGCGACTCACTTTTCCATCTACTGTCTAGTGTCTACAGTTGCTTCGAAAATTCAATACCTTCTTTTATTATCTGATCAGTCAAAGCCCGTGGTTGGATATCTGCCACGCTGGCTGATGAAACAGCCAAACTTCCCAGTTGTAGCCAACATTTTTGCCAACATTCTGGCTGGTTGTAGATTTCCCACACTGACTGAAGGACAGCACATACAACACCATAGATTACATGGTAAGAAGAACACACCCAGTGCACACGCTTTCCATCAAAACAAATATCAACACAGGGATGTAGGCCAGACTATGTGGACTATTTTCTCATATCCGCCTCAGTATCTTATGTGGACTTTGGCTTTTGCTTCAGGATGAATAAACCAAACATTTGTAGACAGGTGAACAAGAAATAAGTGTAAGACTGATTACTACAGGATGCATGCATCACTAGTGTATGCTAGCATAGGAAAGTACCCAGACCTAGATGAGACTATATTTCTGATGTCTGGTACATTTACAAAGTTTAGAGTATTTATTAAGTATACTATGATTCTTTCCCAGAAGCTCTTCATGCTTTTTGTGCTTCGAAATTAAATACTTTCATCGAGTGTCATCATTCTTTATCGTACCATTTCCTCACTACAGTTATATTTGAGCTACGTTCACAGTGCTAACTTATCATATTGTTTCAGGAGAATAGGGATTCATTTTGTGGCTGTGATGGACTGTGTTATGGCGGAAACAAGGAATGGACGGTGCTCTGCTGTTGCTAAGCGTTAGCCTGGAGAGTTGCAGACGGTTATTAATCATCAGATTCGTGCTTCCTCCTCTCTCTCAACAACTGGCCAGCTGACCAGAGAAGTACTCATCCCTGACAGATTGCAGGACGTGTGCAGATAAACACACACACACACACACACACACACAGTTATGGTCGCTTTTCACATCCAGGGACAAACACACATACACACACAGATTTGCTGCAAGCAAGACACACACAATTTACTGTGTAGTCCATGCCTGTGTATCTGTTAGCTTGCCCACGCTAACCCAAGGCCATAGGTATAAACATAGCAGACATGGCTTGACACAAGGTGAAATGCAGCCTAGTGCACCTGGATAAATAGCAAAAATAAAACCATAAGTCTGTGTGGAAAAAGGCCAGCATTGATTTATTTGCATTAAGCATCATGGGCTCTACCCAGCCTTGTTGCTATTTCTAACCCAGAGTCGACAGTTTTGTTTTGAACTGACCTCCATGCACCAAACATTGCTAGAAATGAACTCATAAACGTGAAAAACTCACTTTAAAAGTGGCAGCATGTGCTCACGAGAGAAGGTAGACAAAACCAAAAATTCTCTCAAATTCTGAGTACAAACAATCTATTCACATCAGATTAGCAATTATTTATTCATAAGATTCTGAATTAATTCAAAACTTCCAAAAATCGTTGTTTTAATCAATCAATCAATCTTTATCTGTGTAGCACCAATTCATAACAAATGTTCTGTCAAGACACAAAAAGCAGGTCAAAGACTTTACTTTATTATCTACAAAGACCCAATTTATTAAAAACATTTTTTAAGGCATACTTTCTTACATCTTGATTATATTTTCACCAGCAGCCAGTCTGAGCCCAGCAAACCAGCTGCTGCCATTTTCTCCTGCTCACCCTCTCCACCTTCCTTGGTACACCGATGCAAAAGTGTTGCCCCTACAGCGTCGTCAACAATGAAGGCTTTAGACTTATGAGCACGCCTTTTTTTTCACTGGTAAGTTTCTGATAAACACTTCAATAGCTGTACGAAGCCCACAAATCAAATATTAAAAGTATAGATCAAGTGAAGCATAAACAAATGATATCTGTGTTTTAGGTTTTCCTCTGTGTATTCACATTATAACAATCAGCTGAGAGTCATCTGATGTAAAATAGAGACATGGAAAAATAGTAACTGCCTTACCTGTGGTCAGAATAAAGAAGATAGTAACCTGCAGATTCAGACAAAGAAACCTCCAAGAGAACTTTTCTGATAACATGAGTGGTGTGGCTGTTTCTACTTATAACATAGACTTAAGGTAAAGACATCCATTATTTTACAGAATGCCATGCGCTGTCCATGGTGTATTGAAAGAGAAGTGGTCAAGGTACAGTGGCCAGGATGTGCTAATCCAGTTGGGAGTTGTGATAAACAAGCTGATTTTTTTGAAGAGTTGTGCCAATATGCTGGGTCACATTGAAGACAGTGGGTGCAGGAATGTTGACACTCGTGTCACAGGGGTGTGTTGCCCTTCACGCTGGCCTTTCTCTTCCAGTAAAGTCTGACGTCACCTGCACCCTGACCGGAGATCACTGTCCCAGCAGAACATTCAGAGATATTAGTTCAGTTTAGAAGGTCTGACATTGATTTTATGGAAGGCCAGAGTGTGTCTCAGCTCGCTTATATTACATATCTCCCGTCACTACGACTCAGCCATAGCACAAGATTGATAAATAGTGTTATTGGGCATTTAAATAACCAAAAAAACATTCACAAAATGTATCTGATGGACAGTAGTTAAGTTAAAAAAAAATCTGAAATAGCAAAACTGTCCAATATTTCTTGCAGCATATGCATCAACAGCCTAAATAGGCTGTAACCGTATGCACCACAAAGCAGATAGGGCAGCCTCCATCAGATTCTGATGATGTGTAGTGAAGTAAAGAATGATTAAATACAGCGTGCTGTGAGTGATTAATTCAAACATTAATCTTCCATGTCAACTGCCTGTTCATAAAAAATGGTCGTCATGGAAGGCGAAGGATTTGGGAAAGCAACAAACGTAAGGAGCATAAACATATATGCATTGGGAATATTAAGGTTTTTACAGGGTAGAGATTATTTTCTGATCCACCTTGCTTTAAATGGTGGGAAAATTAGCAGTTTTCGCCCATATTTGATTTGTGCTTCTAATCACATGCTTGAGACAACAGGGAGAGAGGAAGCCCAAAGCAGCATAGAGGGGAAGAGGGAAATGGCAGATGAAAGAAAAGGGGGATGATGGAGAGAGAGAAAGCGAGTAGTGAGGTAAGGCAGAGTCAAAGGAGAAGAAAGGAGGGCAGGAAAGGGAAGCAGGTTGAGCTTTTGATGCTTGTGATTATGTTTCTTCCTGGTCAATGTATTTCAAAGGCTTGCTATGACATTAAATACCCCCAACTGTCAAAAACAACCTATTACCAAGAATTGTAAAGAAATGATGTGTGTGTGTGTGTGTGTGTGTGTGTGTGTATACTGTATGTGTGTGTATGGGTGAATTTGGGGTGTAATGGGACTGGCAGAGCTAGGGGGTTCCGGCAGTATTTGCACTGCTTTGGGATTAGACCTTTATTGTAAGCAATGAGCTGGGCTAAATACAATATGACACCTCACCATAGACTCTGCTTTGTCTTCTTCCTTTGTTAAAACACATGTGCAGGAGACATAGGCCAGGGACTAATTAGGGCTCATGCGCACATGGGTATGTGCACATGCACACACATGCACACAAGTGCTCTTTCTTCCTGTTTCAGAGCTTCTGTCAAGGGTGTGAGAAGGGCACAATGAGGCTGTATGAGCAGCAGAGTTATGCGCTTGCCAGCACTGCTCAGTCCGCTCATTAGTCTAAAAAACAATTCTCTCATTTAACACCAAAGTCACAAGGACCATGGGTAATTGCTGAAACCTGAGGCTTATTGGCTAGGAGCTCACTGACATGACAAAAGGCACTCACTGCATGCTTTCTTCTAAGTTTTCCAACTTATAGCTGAACAGAGGCAGAAGACTAACTTTAATAACACACCTTCATATAACAGCACTTGAAAGGCTGCAGTGTTTGTAAGCTACACAAACAGTGAGGGGTTAGTCGTAATCAACAGTTACCCAAGTAGCTTACAGAGACAATATCCTGTCCTGGCTCGCTCGCCTTCAGGCCCTGCAGGCTGCTGGCCAAATGTACCAATCCAAATCAGCCCAGTACACCTGACACAGCAGCAGGTGAGGAACGTCGGAATGAGGAAAAACATTTGCATGGGTTTTCTGAAGCTGCTACCATTTCATCTCCCAGTCCAAAGATTTGGAGGTTACTTTTACTGGTAGATTCATACATTGCATATAGGTGTAAATGAGAGCATGACTAGTTCTTTTTCCCACCTAGTGTCCACCTGTGACCAATTTCAAGCTGGGATTGACTTCATTCTGCCAAAACTCCTCAGAGAAAAGCTGGTATAGCTCACGGATGGGTTGATGTGAAAAAAGAAGTAGAGAGATGAAAAATTGCAGCTCTCTGGGTTTAAAAAGTACAGATTTGTGGTTTTAGGTTGGTTAGTTGTTGACCGTAGTATTAGAAGTTAGCAGCGTGCCTGCCTGGCCTGAGGCCCATCACAAATACTAAAGCTGCCCAGCTCAATGCAGAGGCAGCAACAGTACTAGAACATTGTACACCTTAATGTGTCATGGTGCTGTACAACACAGAAATTAACACAGGAACTTGCTGTCAAATTGCATCTGTACATTTTCTATAATGACAGTCACATCCTCAGGCAATCACAATATATTACCAAACTCCATTACCTTGTGCAGACATATCCTGGTTCTGGAAAGTAGCTGTTGTGTCTACCTGACCAGTGGCATATCCTAATGCATGTCCCTACTGAACACCAAAAATCTGCAGATGTTACAAAAGTGTTTCTTTATGTGAGTTTATTCAATTCACATCCATCACTGATCAAACCAGCTTATGTGTGCCTTCAGGGCAGGCTCTGCTTCTTGTACTTCCCTGGCTTTAAAATCAGCTATAAATGTGAGGAATCCTGGTTTCTGGCCACATGTAAATGCCCACGGTTCAGCGTCTTTAGTAAACTGAAGGGATCTGTGTCGAGTCCAGATTTCTTTAATCCATTTGGAGCAGGCCCCCATGGTTCGGGCCGCATGTGATCCGCAGAAATGCAACTTTTCTCCGATCATCTCACCGTGTCTGTGCCATACAGGTATCAGCTTGTGGTTACAGGTAACAACAATCAGAAATGTATCTGTAGCTGCAAACTTTAGACAGACAAACTCTGTTACAGAGTACTGTGTTCAGTTACTGGATGTAACTCGAGCTCTATGAGTACATGCGTAGCCCTCTACCTGAGTCACAATTGGATTGGTAACAAACACCATTCAGTTTTACTTAAATTTTTAAAACACTTTTTCATTAAAAAGGCAGTTCAGGATTAACTAAGTGCTTGTATTATTAATAGTATTCCTTTTTTTATTATTCTTTTTTTTTAATCTATTTTGTGCATATGTTACTTGTGTAAATACAGTGTAGTGTATGCTTAGTTTTTTTAAAATACTTATTTTGTGTTTAATTTACCCCCCCCCCCCCCTCGCCACGGATGAGCTTCAGCTTCAGCCTCTCAATATGATCAAATGATCATGACAATATATGGTATTTAGGGCTGGGAATCTTTGGCTGTCACGATTCGATTAAATTACGATTCTTGGGGTCCAGTTCGATTCCGAATCGATTTTCGATTGAAAACGTTTCTGGATTCATGGATCCATGGATTCAAAGTCTACTTATGATTTAGTACATACTTCAGGATCTACTCCAGTCATCTGTGAGACTGGCTGAATTTCTTGTTGCTCTATTTGGCATTCTACTGAGTTAGCTTTAGCACTTAGCAGGGAGTGACTGATTAGCACCACCCCCTCCCCCCAAAAAAAACATTTATTTAAATCAATTATTTTTCCCACCTCTAATAACAATATGGCCAATATGTTGATAACTTGTATTTATTTTATAGCAGGAAGCAATCACCTTGGTAGGACAAAATCCAACTTTACAAAGTATGTGTGGTTGCATTGTACAACATGAGGCAATATTTAGAAAGAACATTAATCCTGGCTTCAGTTGATCATGTGATTCTAGGCAAAACAATGCCTTTTTAGACACAGAAAGTGAGGTCAAAACAAGGCTGCTCTAGTTTAAAATGATCAATCTGAGTAGGGCCTGACCCATATGGGGTTCTCTGGGTCGATACCGATATATTTGAAGATATTTCTGAGACCTATGAAATCTGTAGAGATAGGTAGATAAATGTACACATTTTTTTGCATTGATCCCTCAAATGCAGTTATCAAACTTGTGGAACAGATATTCAGTATAACGAGGACAAGATGGTCACTCAACTGGATAGTTAGTGCGCATGTACATGAATCACAGCTTGACACTCTGGAAAAGTGATAATGCTTGGTGTAATCCATACAGCACACTCTGCTGGTGACAGAGACCAGCTGGTTTAATCCAATGAAACTCAAATGAAATGCTATTTGACTGGTCAATACATCTAGTAATATCGGCACATATCTGCGATAAAATAGCCGATACCAATAGTCACTGGATAAGCTAATATAGCGGATATTATCGGCCGATTAATCGGTCGGGCTCTAAATCTGAATACACAATTGTACATGTAGCACCAGAGCTCTCTTTTACAGGAGACATCTATGACACAACTGAAACAGAGAGAGGGAAAATGTCCTCAAAGCAACTTAGAATGAAGGAACTCATCCACTGTCGCTTTAAGTATCGAGCTGTTTTAGATCACCTCACACCTATCAATTTCATGTCATGTCACTGTTCAGCTTTTTTTTTTGGTGGTCATTAGCATACATTATTAATCTACACCTAAAAAATCATTTTATTTAATGGTCTAAAGTTACATTATCAGTCACACTCACATATGAACAAATCACACACCCGGGGTTAAGGCCCTTTCGGTGCCAACCCTCCATTTGCCTTTCCAGTATCGAGAGGGAAGCAGGACATTCTACCTCAGCTGATTCAACCACAAAGAAGAGAAACATACTGCAGCTACATTAATGCCATCTAAAGCTTAATTTTGAAGTCATTCTATGATTTAGTGTTGCTCAGGAAGTGATCAATTTTTACTCACGGTAAGTAAGCCACTTGGAAAAGTTGATTTTCCATGTTACAATTCCACAATATAAAGATAAGGATTAGGCCCTAGTGATTTAGAACTGGCCTGATTTGAACCTGACCCCATGACCACATACAATAATAATGTTGTTAGCTAATTTCAAACAGCTATTCAGAAGTAAGCTTTCACTGCTTATACAGCAAAAAATACCCAAAGACATGTCCAGACTTGTCAGAACAACATACGGTTTAGCCACGTTCACACTGTGACTCAGTAATTACATATGAAGATAAGAAGACAACCTCGACAGTTATTTTAAGCATCACCTTTTGAACTTAAATTTGATTTAATCTGAATGAAGTGAAGGAAGTTAATACAGGAACAGTGTCCCTGCCCTCCCACCTCCCCCCACATAACACAGACTCTCATCAAGCCCCACAGTCAGAGAGCATTACAGTAATGTGAAGGCTGTTTTTATAGGTTACATCAACACTCACTGGATTTTTAATACTGCACCTTGTAAATTTTGTGTTTTTATATTTTTTATACTCTATTATATATATTTGTTATTACTTGCTATTTTTGCTTTATTTCCCTTTTTCACTGTTTTTGCACCAAGACAAATTCCTTGCATGTGTAAATGTACTTGGCAATAAAACCGATTCTGATTCTGATGAGTAAACTAAATATCTTAGGCTTGCCCCATGGATGGGCATGGTGGTCTCTAAGCCCAATTACTAATGTTGTTCACCTTTTGACAGACAGCTAAAACAACTAACACAGCATTAAGATAATTTGTAATACTTTCCATCCAAGATTATATGGTAGCTGGTGGCAACCAAGTACGGTATTTAGGATTGACCATAACATTTGAACCTTGTCTGAATTAATAAGACAGAAGATATGTACTGTACAGGTTTGAAAGAAACCTTTCATCCGGTCATCTGGCCAAACAGGGCCAATAGCAACCTTTCTCTTCTGAACCCCCACCTCCCTATAACAGCCGAAACAATCAATCATGACACAGATCAATACAATGAATGTATCTCTGTGCTCCCTTTACCTTTATCAATCAATCTTCTCAGCTGTTTTCTACATGTGATAACACAATTATTTGAGTCATCTTTATTTTGAGTGGTCTTGACTATGAAAAGTACACTTTGAATAGGCTGGCATTTTTGAAAACCAGTTGCTAGGCTATGGCAGCCACGACCTGGGTGATTAATAAAGCAGTAATCCTAAAAAAATCATTAGGCATTAGACCTGTGCCATAAATTCACTGAATTAACTCCATTTTGTTCCCTTTGCTTCTGGCCAGTATGAAAGCCTGTGATGACTTGCTTTCATTGGTGAATCTTTAGATTTGTATTCACATCTTAGCCTCTATCAATCTGCGTTCTATCCCCACGATCTTACTCATTGCAACCTCTCTCCTATTCATTCGTATCTAACCAGCCTCTCCCATTTTTCTCTCCATCCATGATGCCTTCCCCACTCCCCAACACCCCCCCCCCCAGCTTGTATGTGTGGCACACCGTTGCAGTGACAGAGCCACATTAGTCATCATCAGGGACATACAGCTGTGGAAGTACTGAGCCGGGCTGATTTCTAAGCTAACGTAGTAACAAATGCAACATGTAAATCCTTGCCCTTCCCCCACTTCTAAAAATAGAAACGATTCCACATACTGTAATAAAATTAACAGCTCACATAAATGACACCCTGATGTTCAATTATTCAGGCAGCAAGCGGCCACTGCGGAACAATCTCAAAAAAGCAAGAATACACTGAGTGCACAGAAAAAAAACATTTTTTCTGTATTTTAGTTTATGTAAGGGATGGGGAGCTGGAATAAATGATAAATGTACAATTAATTATTACAAAGACATACCTGAAAGGGGAAGATGTTATCACTGCGGCCGACTCCATCATCCATCCAGGACTTGGGGTTAAAGCCTGCAGGACTATTTCGAGGGTACTTCTGGGATGCCACGTGGTTGTTGGGGAAGGTCTTCTTCAACGGAGAGATGGAGTTGATGGGGGTCATCCCACCGTTCAGCCCACGGCGATAATCTCTGCCCTGAGATCCTCCCCAGCCGCCACCACCACTACCATAGCCTCCTCCGGGACTCCAGGAGGTGGAGGAGCCCGGGGAGGGAGAGGGGCTCTGGTAGCTGGCTGGACCCCAGGGAGACGGGGGCTTGTTCAGGCTGTTGGACAAATGGGGCAACTGGCTGAAAGCAGGATTCCTGTGCGGGAAGGGCGGTGGAGGATGTGGGGAGGCAGGGGAGCGCCGATGCTGCTGGTGTTGGTTGTGGGGGTGTTGGAAGTGGGGGTGTGGTGGGGGAGCAGGGTGGTGTTGGGACAATGCCGCTGCCGGTCCAATCTGGGGGGAGAAGTTCCCACCAAATCCTGGACTGACATGGTGCGAGAAGTTCTGGAACAGCAGGGGCCCATTGTTGGCAGAGGCGGGGTTGAAGAAGCTGACGTCCTCATTTATGATAGTTGACGGTGCCGGTGGGATGGCAGCTGACCAGTTGTTGAAGCCAGTAAGCGATGACGAGGTTGTACTGGACTGGACTTGACCAGATCCCCCAAGACCAGAGGTCTCCTGGTAATCAAAGCCTGTCAAGACAGGAGACTCAAGACGTAGCTGCTTCTCCTTTCCATTACTTCCTTCAGAAACTCCACTGTCTGTCTTGACTTCCTCTGACCGGGCTTTTTCCAGTTCTGAAATGATCCCACCACCACTTCCACCCTCCTGGTGACTCCCAGGGGACAACTGCTGCTTTTCTTGCGTTTCTTGCATTTCCTGTTGCTGTGCTTTAGGCTTCTCTGGGCCCCCCAGGATTTCGTCTTGCACGCTGTTGTGGGTGGCTGAGGCAGGGAAGAGCCAGGGAGAGCCTCCCGTCGTGCCATTCCCTGCGGCTGTGGTGCTGTTTATGAAAGCAGCAGGGCTCTGCGACACATTTTGGTGGTGGTGTGGGGGCTGCAGATGCGGGTGGATTCGGACCGGGAATGCAGACTTGTTGCCAGTGTTGTTTTGAACTAGGACTCCAAACCCGTAATCCCCCATTTGTTTTCTCCCCCCACACACAAATGCTATCCCGTGATCGTTTGGTCCTATTGAGAGAAGAGCACAGGATGGCATGCACTGAGTTAGCATTCAGCCCTCTTTTTAGACTATAGATCAAAGGATTTAGAAACAACTAGGTGATGGGCATTGATTTTTCTTGTGACATAATGAGGTTTTCTCTATTAGCTCTTCTTAACTGCCTCAGAGAATTCCTGGACATATGACTGTTACACAATATTATCATGAATGAACTTATTCTTGCACTTAACTATCTATCCTCATTACTCTGGGCAGTTGAAAAAAAAAAAAGCCAACCAGTTAACGTTACATCTTTAGCTAATTATAACCCCGTGACGTTGCCAGCTTGTAAAGCTACAGCTGAGCTGCTGGCAGCCACAAATATAGCTGGATATACTGCTGTATCGAGCCGACACATTATGCATTTAGTGACGGTTTCCTTACGCAAACCAAATGACAGACAATTGAATACCAACAGTATAACCGTAAAGAAAACGTAGTCGCGCTAAATGTTGATGAATGTTTAAAATATTACCAGTTAGCCGACATAACGCTCAGAGGAAAACACCTCGACCTTGTTTGACAGCTGTCAGGAGTCAAATGAGAGTACAACCTCAAAAATCATCATTTAAAAGTCGAACACTGGTTTACTAAAGCCGAAATATACCAAATGAATAATTTCACACACAATTGTTCGTTTTTCGTTTTTGTACAGTGAAGGAGACAGACGACAATCAAGCGGTTTAAATCAACTAGACGTGTTAGCTGACCAGCTAACATTTCCAACCGTTGCTAACATTAGCTAGTGAGCTGCTAACCGTTAGCACAAATGCTAGCTAGCTGGACAGGCTGAAAACCGGCGAATAAAATTTCTAATCACCTTCTGATCACCACCTTCGACCTCGGCGAAGTCTTTGACGAGATCCTTCCCTTGGGTTGAGAAAAAGGTAGTGTCCTTGAAAAAGTCAGGCAAAGCTTTTCAGAGGCTATTTGATAGCTGACTCGAACAGTGCAGTCGGTCAGCTCTTTTTTTCTCTCCCTTCTCCTGACGTGTCCTGCCTGCTCAATGACACAGCTCTCTATCTGCTGCCTCTAATCTGGACTATATGATCAAAGAGCTTTGTTAACGTGGCAGTGTGTTAGATATATTCGGCCGCGGTTCTTTCCCAAGCCCTATTCGATTGGTTTCATTGTTCGTTTGATTTCAGTATATTTTCTAGCTAACTATTTTTCCTACAGAGCCAGCCTATTCCTGTATGTGCTTCTTGGCTGCCCCTATCTCCTGGAACCGACCGTGGCCGAATGACAGCGAGAGATCAGCCGAGACACACTTCCGCTTTTAGCACCGCCCTTTTACCAGTGGTCACGCCTCTTCAGAGCCACACCTCGGTACACGATTGGCCGAGCGACCGGCAGCTTCGCCCCTTTTCTACAACACTTATCGTCCATGCACCAATAATACAAACATGTCATCCTTGAGTACTGCCCACTGAGGTCAGTAATGGTTAAAAAAAATCCTCCCAGCACGGTCCTGTCCTTTCACGATGCAGCCGGTATCAGGTCGTGAGAAAACTAAAATAACCCAACCCCCCCTCGAAAGAATTGCACTGCCTCAGAAAAAAAGAGCATCCCAGGCTTAAGCTACTGGATCTACTGCTTTTGTATTTTAGATATAGAAATGACAGAGAAATATATTGTATCATGTTAAAAGATGTTTGTTGTTTGTTTTTCATTGCAGTCCTTCTTCTAGGTTAACTTTATTTTCATTTAAACACGTTCTATATAGTTGAATCATACATTTTACTTTTTGCCAATATGTTAATTTGTTTTTCCTTGCTCGGATGTGGGTGCTGCAAGAATCAGGCCGATATGCCATGTGACATTTGAACACTTATAATGGAGACCTGATCAACACAAAATGTAACTACGTAGTTTTAAACGTACATTTTATTTTGTGTTTTTCCAACAATCTTAACAACAAACCTTTTAGAGATTGACATCATGATTTGAATGGATTGAATAGTACACATTGGTAAATAGGTTTACCAATGTGTACAATTTAAGACAGTTAACCACAAGTTTCAGGGCAGTCCTTTCTTCAATAACAAAAAATAAGTCTACAAAATATGCATTTACCAAATTGTGATACATTATAGTGCAAAATATCATTGCTAAAGTATTTGTCACATAAATATTTAACATTCAAAAGACAAATCACATTATATTGTGTGACTTTGTCTAATGCAAACATTGTTAGATTGAGGGATTTTAAATGGCATTCAAATATGATCAACTATAGTAGTTTGTATGTGACCGTTTTTGTATATCCGTACTTTTTTAATTGATATTGCCTGAGAAAAGAGTAAGATATTTTGAAAGGTACTATTTTAATTTTTTAAGAACCAACCAGTTAAGTTTGAAGCTGCAGCTAGGCCACATTTAGCCTAGCATAGAATTAACATTGGCAGCAAGTGGAAACTGCAAGTCTGGCTGTGCCCAAAGAAAAACAGGAATCTGCAGTTCTTTTGAATCTCAGCAATTCACATTTTAAATCTTGTTTGTTCGATTTGAAACAGCGTAAGAATGATGAATGGAGGGGAGAGGACTATTTTTGTATAGTGCCTCTGTAAAGACTTTTAGTTATTATGTAGTAGGCAAGAACCCTGAACTGAATTAATATTTTCATTCCCTGAGCATATGTGTTGCTAATAGGGCCTTTTTTTTCCCACATTTTTTGACATGAACCATGTGGTTTCCCTTGCTTCTTCTAGGCTTCATTCTATGCTAACTGTCTGGTCTTTAGCTTCGTTTTGAAGTTTCATCGTCTTGTTTTTAGAAACTATTAGAACTGCAGCCCTTCCCTGCATGCACAGTAATAAACCCATATCGTTTGTTAATCCAGTCACTCCCAGTTTCTGATTAGTGTGTTACAATATTTTTTGCCCATCTAAGACTATGTCTACCTCTCTCTACTCTGCCAGATGTTTGACCATCAAGCCCTTTTTTCCTTCACTCGCCCACACCATTTCCCATGTTTCTTTATCTGTGTCCTCTGTGTCCTTCTCTCCTGTACGGTCATAATCACCTCGAGGTCATCAAACAGCTTTGACTCTGTCTCTCTAACCGACCCTCAACTGGCAGCATTACATGAAGCCACAAATGGCTATCTAATAAATCTGTCACTTCAGGTCCATCTGGGAGAGCGTGATAAATTAGGGAATATGTGGTGTTGTGCATTATTAAGAGTGTGCAGAAAGGATAAGCAAGCGATGCAAGGTGGATGGCAGCTATTGGCAGGGTTAGGAGGTGACCGGCTTAAAGTAATCCGATTTTTAAAATAAAGATTACGGATGTCTGATAGCAACACTATTTACACTTCGCTTGCAAATTGATACGAGTTGTCCAAATACCCTCGCAATACAATTTTGTAGAGAGAAAGCCTAAAAAGTGAATTTTAGTCAGCTGTTTTTACCTTTTGACAATGTGATGCTGAAATGAATTACTAAAGTGCAATCTGTCCAGAGGCCTCATGAGCGAAAATGTCGCTTCGTTTAACGGCTTGTCCTATGTTCCAAAAAGAAATTAATAAATCGTATTTTTCTAATCTTTGGAAACTTTTAAGTTACAACAGTTCTTCAATAGTCAAACTCAAATACCATCCTGCATTACCTAAAAACAGGTTAAAAAAATATTTCAGATTTCTAAAGAAAGGACAAGTTTGAAACGTAACCTCTTCATATAAATTCTTATTTTACTTCGTAACAGTTCCATTTTTTTTGTTAAGGGGTTCAATTATATGATGTAGCGTTAGCAGCCCAACAAGCTATCACTCCCTTATAGAACACTTATATTTGTATATTGTATTAGGCCCTTCATGTAAATGGTCTTCATAATAGAGTTTTGCAGAATTTTGAGTAAAATTGGGTGCTGGTTTGGCCCAGTTGGTGAAGTCGGTGGTTGCAGGTTCCACTCTCATCATCCCCCACTCTTTGTTCCTCAAATGTCCTGTCTATCTGCAGCTGTCCTGTCCAAAGAAATGCAAAAGCCCAAGAAATAATCTTTAAAAGGGTTTATATTTCTAATGATGATGATGTTATATTGAAGCAGCTGTCATCTTTTTTTCTGCATTGTTTTGGCCTCACAATTGTTTCATTCATTTGAATTTTTTAATAGTCATTTGTGACCTACAGTTCTGCTCGACATTTTCTAACACCCTTTTTGTTCCACAAATACAGTAAACATGCTCAAGTGATATCTTAACCATACACAGCGGGGCAACAATCAGCAGTAGGTTGAAGACATGTTTGATCATCCTAAACATGCTCCAGATTTACAGTATCTCTGAATATTCCTCTCACAGCCAGGCGGATGATCACTCAGCTGAGTGCTCCATAATCTTAATGGATTTCTAGGACAGAATAACCGGTCTTACTGGCCTTAGTAGACAACACCCTCTTCTTCTTCTGCTCCTTTCTGTCTGCCTCTCTATATTTCTTTTTACATATACAGGGAGGGGAAATGACATGCTGTACTTCTTAAATTATGTATGGAATCTATATGTCCACAGTTTAGCCCAAATGTTCCCATATCATAAGCACAGAGATGTGTGATTTGGCTATGTGAAATAGCCGGTACTGTGTGTGCTCTACCAAGACTTGATAGGTGCTATGAATAAAACATTAAATCCATTAAAAAATGAATCGCCTTTTTACCTTAGGCATAATTATGGTTGGATTCCTCCAAGAGTGCCTCTGTGTGCATTTGTATGTGTGGACCGAGGGGCCTACTTGCACATCCATACATGCTAACTCCATATACAAGTCCAAAGTGGTTTGTATCCTTAGACTATTTCTGAGCACTTCTGTTCTTCTCACTTGTTTGAATGCTTAAACAAAAAAAGCATATTACGCCATCTAAAAACATGGCTGCTTTCCAAGTTGACATTTGGGGAGTACTAGGTTTTGACCCGAGAGTGAAAGTGTTTTTGAGAATTATGTAGATATTTTTTTCATGTCCAGTCTGTCACGTTTCAGAAAACAGGAGGACTGGACCCAATTGCAGATGAACAAAAATTATTTAATTAAATAAAAAGGCAAAAAGGCGAACAAAAACTTACTGAAATAATTAATCCAAAGGGTAACAAAGGTAGCCACGAGGAAACACGGATAACAGGAACGAACATCCAACACCAACATTAGACAATGAACTGACAAAACGAGGGAAGGAACACTGAGACTAAATAGACATGGGGTAATCAAACACAGGTGAGACTAACAAGACAGGTGAGGACAATCAGGGCAATCAAGACAGGAGGGAAACACACAGAGGCAGGAGTAAAGACAACACTGGGGACTTCTATAATCTAAATCATGAAACACCTAAGAAACACAGAGAACTGAAGAATGTAACAAAACACAGAGAGACACAAGGAGAAGAAATTACAAAATAAAACAGGAAACACTAACGACTAAACAAGTAAACAATCAACACATTAACACACAAGGGAAACAAGCAACACTAGGATAGACAATACCAATAAGACAGAAAACTACGAAGCAGACTAGGGAAGAATGAGAACTAAAACCATATAAAGAAATCTAAACTCTGAAATACAAACTAAAACAGACCAAATCATGACACAGTCCATCAAAAAAGATGGACAGTTTTGTTACAAAGCCTCATACTATGCTTCTGTAACATTGTGTGTGAATTACAAAATATAAAGGGAGTGTACATGTGGCCCAGAGATGTTGTGACATAACAAGGACTTATGGGTACAAGGTGAGTGGGAGGCTTAGGGTGGTCTGATTTAAGGTATTCAAAATGCAAATTTGAGAGAGGAGAATAAGGATCAGGAATGAATGCAAAAACAATGACCATAAACATGTGTTGGGGCTCCTAAAAGATCTCAATCGGTCGCAGCAGATGGCTCTCTACCAATGAGTCGGGTTGTGGTGGGGGTTTCTGATTGTCAAAAGTAAGATATCCTTTCCACTCTTTCAAAATGCTTGTCTGTGTTACATTAAAGTTGGGTCTCTGTATATAACATCAGAAAGAGTTCAGTCTAGTCCTGCTCTATATGTACAGTGTCATGAGATGACATTTTGTGCGATTTGAGGTTATATAAATAAAATTTGACTGATTTAACAAATTGATCTATGAAACAGATTAAAGAGCCATATCAAATAAGGATCAGGGATGGATGCAAAAACAAATAACTATATTCATGTAGAGAGAACAGCGACTCTCCTCTTTTTTTTCTGACAGCCTGACTCATTTCACGTCCTTCATCCTTCCAGTGTGTTTGGCTCTGTTGGACTCTCCCCGAGGACTCTATACTAATTAAGCCAAAGAGGTCTCTGCTGGTCAGTGGGCCGCAATGACTGTTTGAAATAGACACATGGACTGAGAGTGTGTGTGTGTGTGTGTGTGTGTGTGTGTGTGTGTGTGTGTGTGTGTGTGTGTGTGTGTGTGTGTGTGTGTAATTGTGTTGGTGTGTCACAAAGGCCAGGCTGACTCCATGACTCCACTGGGTACAGCAGGGATAATAAATTACAACGGAGCAGCTGGGGGTCTGTGATGTGAGTGTCAATATGTTTGGTGGAGGAGTGTGAGGGGGCGGGGACTACAATAGATTCACCAAATATGTAGTTCAGTAAGATGACACAATGAAAAAGAAAAATATGATAGCTGATTGAAAAATTGGCAAAATGTCTCAATTGAAATTTAAAGCGAACTAATTGTAGGGAAAAATAAGCAGAACAAGAATGATTACAGTAAAAGACCTGATTCTGATAGCTAAAGGAACACCCATTTTTTGCCAGAGTAATAGTTGTAATAATCAAATGAATAAAAAGTGCATATTTACACCAGAAAGTGTCACAAAGAACTATATTAAGCTAGTTTGAACCTCTATGTAAACAGGGACTGAAAACAGTTTCTTGATTTAGCCAAAATGTTTCTGATCTCGTCCTCTTGGGGAAACTGGGTCGCCGACGTACCCTAAAATTGTATTTTTCCATCTTTGTGTCTTTCACCAAACTCCTGTTTCTTGAGTGATTCTTGTGCTATATATGGCAGTCTGCAAAGCGTGAAATTTGTTGTTGCCATGGCAATGTCATATTAGGACTACTCGTTCATTCATTCACTGTTGGTGGCATTAAAAAAGGGGATTCAGATTCTGCTCATTGTAACCTATTTACAAATGTATTCTTCTTATGAATCGACAAAGTAGATATGTGCATACATGTAAGGATTTATCGAAGGGTTGAGTGCATTCATGTTTGAGTGTGTAAAATCTATTTAAGGAACTATGACTTTAATGCAGGACTGGTTTCATTCACCTTCTGGGCACTTCTCAATGGCTGATAAATCTGGCCTGGTGACAAGCTGAAAGAAGCCAGGACAAAAGCAGCTGGATGGGAAGGCAAGCTTTAAATGGTGGGAAAAAAACATTTTAATCAATTTTGGCTTTTTCATGTCCAACTCAAAGAAAAGGTTAAGTCTTAATTCTAGATAATGTATATTGAGTATTTCACAATAGTGTGAGTGAGTAAGTGGATGGATGGATGGATGGATGGATGGATGGATGGATGGATGGATGGATGGATAGAAGGATGGATGGATGGATGGATGGATGGATGGATGGATGGATGGATGGATGGATGGATGGATGGATGGATGGATGGATGGATGGATGGATGGATGGATGGATGGATGGATGGATGGATGGAAGGATGGATGGATGGATGGATGGATGGATGGATGGATGGATGGATGGATGGAAGGATGGATGGATGGATGGATGGATGGATGGATGGATGGATGGATGGATGGATGGATGGATGGATGGATGGATGGATGGATAGAAGGATGGATGGATGGATGGATGGATGGATGGATGGATGGATGGATGGATGGATGGATGGATGGATGGATGGATGGATGGATGGATGGATGGATGGATGGAAGGATGGATGGATGGATGGATGGATGGATGGATGGACTTTCCCCTATAGGTACCCCAGCCTCTTTCAAAGGAAGATTCCAGCCTTCAAGCTCCTTTGGCTTACATCGAAACCTGGTGTTTGCTCACGCTAACATTTCATGTCCATTTAAGCCCCTGGAAATTGTCCCTGATGCTGAGTCTGTTTTCTGTTGACCTGCTGGTTGTACACAGACATGGGCTGCAGTCTCTTGGAAGGGTTGTCTGTAAGGGGGTCATTGTCTGTTTGTCTTACTCTAGTTTGCTCTACCCTGTGTGTCTGTACAGATACACACACACAAAAACACACACAGTGCTGACAGAGGCTAAAAAAAGAGCAATTGACAGAGGAATGCTGAGTCAAGCAGACCTGAGCAAGCCCCTGCCCCAATAAGGTACAGAGCATGTGGCCTCATCAATAATGGAAAAGTCCTCCTTAAAAGGCCCAAAGTCAACAATAAATGCTAGTTTATGCGTGATAAAAGGAAGTACATCTGTTTATTCAGACATAAGACTGAGTTTTCTGACTGTCTATTAGCGTGTTTGTTCGTGTGTGTGTAGTTCTTAGTGTGTAGACAGTGTTACACAAAAATGTGTCACTGTCTACAAACTCCTCTGTGAACACAGCTGCACCTTCAAGGATTCTGGGATGTACTTTGAATTGTGTCAGCCCGCAGATGTAGCAACAGCCAATCGGAAAGATGCACTATCATGCCTACACAATAGTCTTTTTTAAATCAACTGGACCCCACACAGGTGCAATCATTTAGTATGTTGTGTCTGTACAAAGTGTCTTGACCACTTTTAAGTAAGTTTTACTTTATGAGGTTATTGAAACAGTTTACAATATTTTCTTTACATATATTTAAGCATACAAATGATAGTTAAAAACTTTTGAGCTCAGTCAATATGTTCCCATTGCATCGTGAAGATCTGGAGGTTTTATTGTGATTTAAATAAATTTATTGTGATTTTCTCTGTTAAAAATAGAACAAATTTAGGAAGCATCGGGGGAATAACATTTTCCAGTGTGTCAGGGCTGTGCCATTTTTTCCTTTTATATTTGGAAAAAAGAATGAAATATTAACAAAAAGATGGGCCAGCTTTCCAGACAATCAATGAAGACTACATGAAGATACTGGTTTGTTGCTATTTCATGTGAAGACACGAGATGTATCAGTATATCAGTATATTAATAACAAAAATGCTGAAATGTACAAATGCGTGTTGTGGTTATTGCAAGCTTGGAGAGAAATTTGAATATTAGGAGTTTTCTAAGGTTCATTTGGCACAGTGTTCTCTATTTGGAATCAGTGGGAGACGAGAGCCTTGGAAAGAAATAAGTGATTCCTCTCTGTCAAAGATTTATAATCTGAGAGCCAGATTGTTCCCTCCTAATTAGCTCTGCAGATGTTTTTGTCCTCATCGGGGTCCCTTTAGACCTTACAGCTCTGCCAGCCAAAGGCAAACTGGGGTTAACTTGGTTTGGAAAGTCAGACGATTTTAAGAACAATTCAAGCTGTACTTTAAAGTTTGTACAAGTTAGAGCCCCTCAGTACTCTGACCTAGTTTTAATTAGATGAGAAGAACATCACGGATGTACTATTTTTTGCAAAAGCTTACATCAAAAGAGCAGGACTTGTTCATCTTTTGCTGGTTTCTGCATGAAAGGGACAAGTTACATAACATGATACACAACATGATTAATCCAAATCAAAATGCTGATCACACACAATATCTCAGGATTTCCAGGTTTCCTTGAGAAGGCACTGTAAAGGGAAGGTATTAGCAAGGGGGGTGGGGGGGGGGGGGGGGGGGGGGTCACTTGACTTTACAGGATTTTATTCATCCGTTTCAATGTCTGCGAGGGTGATGATTGCAGTACAAGCTGCGTTGGCATTATTATCACACAGAAAGACTTAGTGACCTTTCCAGTGAGTGACAGTGCGAGACAGAGGGCTTTAGTAAAGGGACCCCCCCCCCCCTTTTTTTTTATCCCTGCATCAACCCCTCAGGGCCAACCAGAATCTGTTGTTCGTTGACCCCCGTTTGCAAAGTTCAAAAGCTGGCCCATTGGTAGTTAGAATCATTGATTGGGGTATAACACATAGATGATCAATCTGTTAAAATCACACAGGATGGAAGCACAGCTAGTCACCAGCCTCTGGGGTCATGGGAGGAACATAGCAGCGGGACAGTGCGGGGGGGGGGGGGGGGGGGGGGGGTGCATTCATGCATATCTGTTCGTTATGTATTCATCTAGCACACAAAAATATAGCATATGCACTGTGTAAAAATACATTAATCATGGGCGTGGCATTAACACTCTCCACACAATTTTCATGGCACCCCAAAATCAATACCTCACAAATCCATAAATAACTGTTTTGCTTTTTCTTTGATCATCTGTAAAACTGCACTTAGAGGAATGTTTTAAAGCTGATGGATGGGTAGAAAATGTCCCAGCAGTTGTTTTTTTCTTTCACTATTTATCTTTTGCCACACAAGCAGCATGGCTCTACGGCTGGTGGTGTCAATTTGGGTTTTCCAACACTTCTGTCTGGACCAAAATGTCTTAACAGAGATTTGACTGTTTGCGAGTAACTCTTAATGGTCCACTGGCTTTCACCAGGCTAAATTGAGCAATTTGCTGCAGCTTTGTGAGAGTTTGGTGAATTGGATTTGGAACAATCATGAAATCAAAATTTCCTGCATGAGGCAATTACCGGTTCGTCTTGCTCTGTTCCGTCATCTCTGCTAAACATTTGTCATTTAGGAAAACCATAGTTAGTATGTAAGTGTTTCGATGTTTAGCATACTTAAGATAAAGCCTCACATGCTTAATGTTTGCTAAACTTATAATCATAAGTCTCAACACTGCTGAAAAAAACAACAGCTCTATCAAAAACTGCTGCAGTACCATTATCGTAGAGTATACCCAATTGACGGATCATGTGGCTTGATGTGTCCAAGAACACTGACCAGCAGTTTCTCTAAAAGAAGACAATGCAAAGTTTGATTGAGTTATGTTAATGATATGCTAATGGTTGATTAGAACTCTTTACATAAAACTCTCAACCAAATGACTCCAATCGTTTGATATACAATGCCAGATAATATATTTGCCATATAAATGTCCTTCTAAAATTCCATATAAATGCCTTCAATCGATTGATTGAATATTCATTCAATCAATCGCACATTCAAAGATGAAGGGGCTAGGAACACTAACATACTAACGTATCTTTTCTATCACTTTCTCCATGTCTCTGTTACTATCTTCCTCCAAGCCAGCAGTAGTGGACAGATGGTGGGATCAAACCCCATCAAACATTTACAACCTCACAGACACAGCCTCATAATGCTCACTCCCTGACATCATAGAGGTCCACCCATATCACACACACACACACCCACGCGCACGCACACGCACGCACGCACGCACGCACGCACGCACGCACGCACGCACGCACGCACGCACGCACGCACACACACACACACACACACACACACACACACACACACACACACACACACACACACACACACACACACACACACACACACGCGTGCGTGAGCCGCTAGCTCAGAGCTCAGAATCTTTTCAAATTAAGAGTTTGATGGAGCTTTGATAGAAGCCTGAAGGCTACAGTAGTTCTTCATCTCCGGACTCATGAGCACTGACCATCTCAATTTTTAAAGGATAAAAATCCCAAGTGCTCAGCCACACTTAAGATTAGCAGTGTTTTCAGTGTTATATTGATGACTGAAATTTGGTCAAGGACTTTCATCAGGACATATTGAATCCATCAGACGTGTTTTATTGCAGCCTTCAGACCCCAAGGTCCTGTTTCTCAAACAAAAGGAGAAGGACGATGGAGAGGAGGGAGGACAAGGATGATGAGTCAAGGGAGAGAGAGCAAAATAGAGTGAGAGGAGGAGGATGGGAAGAGAAATACAGATGATCAGCAAGCGGGGGAGGGATAGTAGGAGGAGGAGGAGGAGAAGAGGTGGAGGAGGAGGAGGCACAGAAACTAAAATGGATAGCTGCATTGCTGTCATGCTACAATGTTCTTCAGGGTTTCACTGTAAGACAAGCACCCACTGAATGATGATACTGAGAAAACTTTCTGAATAGGCTATAGAAAATATCACAGTTTGCAGAAATATGAATGTGTGTGTTAAAGAAAGGAACTAACTAATCTAGCAAAAAAAAGTTATATCCACCATGACCTCCAATGAATCGGGTTTTGGAGCTTCCGGATAAAGCTAGTTTTTACATTTCATGTATTCATTATCACTGCTCAGAACAAAAGATGTGATCATAATCCTGGTAATGACACAAACATGCAAACACTCAAACATTATGTTTTTTAATGAATGATAATAGTGGCACTTTGGTTGCCAAGGAAAAAACGGCCACCTCTTCAAGCATTCAGGAGTCAGGTCTTCTTCACCTCTTTTCAATGTTCAAATTATTTTTTCTCTTCTTGGTTTACGCGAGAGCTTTTAAACCAACTGGAGTTTTTAACAAGGTATGAAAAGGTCTCTATTGAATATTAGTGCTTCTAGGAGCTGCAATAGGAAACAGAACATCAGCAAGAACATTGATTATTTCTATATATTGTAGAGGTCTGTAAATGTGTCTACTTTACTTGTGAAATATGACAATAAGAGATGTATATTCCACCGAGGGGATGGTGAACCAAACAGTAAAACAGCCGACTATAACAAAACATTCAAGTTGACTCACAAGCAGTATCTTGTTGTTGGCTTAATCTAATCGAGACATTACATTACAAGTGCATGTTAATAACTGCAGCTTCATCAACAAAATTAATATTACTGAGCAAACAAAACCTTGAGGTTGGTTAAATTGAGTGTATTATTGTACAGAAACAAAGTTTAACATTGGCATATTAGAAAAATTGATGACTTTATATTCAGCGTTGTTTAAACATTCACAATAAAAAGTCAAGAGCAAATGTCAGCCTTGCTGCCCACAGTAATTGTGAACAAAGTTTCTCAAGGTTATCTTTATCAAAGGTCTATTGGGTAAGCTGGCAGGTTGATTGTAAGAGACACAGGCGTACTCCATTCAGGCATCTCTGCACGTAGGAATGAGGGCTGTTTTGTGTGTGTGTGTGTGTGTGTGTGTGTGTGTGTGTGTGTGTGTGTGTGTGTGTGTGTGTGTGTGTGTGTGTGATGTGTCATACATGTGTATGATGTGTATAATTCACAGCCAAGATAATCTGCTTTGGAATGTATTGTCAGAAAATGGTACACATATTGGCCTGATTTATCAAAAGGATTGCGTGTCTTTGAGGCCTATTAACCTTTGCAAATGAGACAAAAGGACACTTTTGAATTCACAAAGGGTTAACATACCCCCAACTGTGCTGCAGGGCAAACAACGTATCTGTTCTCTGGTGTTGTTTGTTCGTATAAATCACAGTTATGCAGTTATCTAGGGGAAAAATGCTCTCTTCATATGCAAATGAGACTCTTTGCAAAAATGATCTCATTTACAACTATTGGTGCTAAACTTAGTGTGCAGTGTATAAAATTACTGTCCTCTGAGAGTTGGGGACAACTGTGCCACAGTTTTTGTAAGGGATGTCATGTTCAACCATTCATTCCAGGGCTGTCAGTGGCCCGAGCTGGTACATAAGGGCATGTTCATCCAAATGTGAGAAGACACTCCCGAATCATAATGCAGGACAGAGATGCATGTGGGGCAAGATACTTAACCTCAAGTTTCTCCCGCTACTCCATCTGCAATGTGTGGATGTGTATGAATGGGATTAGTTAATTCTGATGGAACACTTTAAATAGCAGCCTCTGCCATCAGTGTGTGAATGTGGTGTGAATGGGTAGGTGTGACCTCTGGTGTAAAAAGCACTTTGAGTAGTCAGAAGACTACAATATTGCTATTCAAGCTAAAGTCGATTTACCATTTAGTCCATGTGTTTTTTCTGTTTATGTTGCCTTTGAAGGCTCCATTCAAGGATTAATGTTTGTTTTAAGTGATGACATTCATATCACTTTTTTGTTCTTGCCTCACAATTAATTGGAAAAGTGTTCCCTCTTTGTTCAAGGTCATCAACGGAGTGTAGCTCTGTGTGGTGGCGCAGATAGCTTCTCTCCACATTAACTAACAAAAAAAGAGCAAATTGCCCAAAGAACAACAACTTAATGGGCAAGTTTGCACAGGGTTGTTCATTTTCTCCAGATACACTTTTTTAAGGTCTTGGTTGAAATTGTCTTTAGGTCCTGACAGACATTAATAATTCATGTGCTCTGATAAAGGAACGGAGAAATGCCTCCCCGTCTCCCTACTCGTTCTCTACCCCATGCATGCACGAGCCCACACTCAAAGCATGAGCTGAGGTCCGCTTCTGGATCAATGGCGCTTGTGCATGTAAGTGAGGGGCGTGGCTTTTGAGTTAGAAGAGAGGGGAGGGGGTGGGTGCAGACGGCGCACTGAGGGAATGCTACTTTCAAAATCATGCTAGTTTTTGGAAATTACCAACCCCGCCTTTAAATGTCATCAGCGCAATGTGCTTTGCGAATCAGAACTTGAGAAGGAGCAGATAGCGGGGACAATTAATGTGTAGTTTATTTTGCTGTTTGCGACCAAACTGCATTCTAAGTGAATTCCCCCCTATATGGGTATACTTTTAATTTTTTATAATGCTTCTATACTCATGTCAGAAACACCTGGGGGTTTTAACTATTAATGCTTTTAACACTATTGACCTTTTGCTATGCAGTGATGCTATGCAGTAATTAAAAACATTCCTGCTCTTGCTGCTGTTTTTCCAAATACTTTGTACCTGGCCATGTTTACACTGTCATGCGGAGCCATGGATGGATTCAACAACAATGCAACTATTCCAGCTGTGAGAGCTTAACTCCCTCTGTTAGGTGCATCTCTAAAAATAATTAGAGCCTGAATGTCCTGAAATTATCTACAAAATGTCAGGAGTTCATATGTGAAGAGGGCTATAGTCTAATGCATACTTAAGCATTCAGATACCCAGAGCCATTGATGAGTCTGAATGCTTCTTCAGTGCTGACAGTGCTCGACTCTTTCTGCAGTGTGCCTGCCATCATTGAGATGCATAGCAATGTCTTAACAGAGTTCTGCCAAGTTGTAGGCAGCCATTTAACTGCCACAAATACACACACACACGCACGCACGCACGCACGCACGCACCCACACACACACACACACACACACACACACACACACACACACACACACACACACACACACACACACACACACACACACACACACACACACACACACACACCACACCAAACACAGGCAAACGCAAGCAGACGCAGAGACCAGGATCATTCAAAATGGCAATTGACTAGAAGCTTTTGCTTCTGCAAAGACAATTCAGAAAATAGTAGTAGTAAAATAGTATTGATGTGTGTTGTGTCAATAAGAGAAAATCAATACTGTAGAGAGAGTGTTTAGCATGAACTTTGCACAGGTGGTACACTTAAATTTTTACCCCGGCAAATCAGCAACATTTGGTTAACATGGTTGAGCAATTAAGATTCAAGAGCCTACAGCGATGCAGATCTGGTTTTATTTGCTGTGGGAGCAGTAGTGATTTGAGCTCAGCGCTGTGGTTTGAATGCTAACAAACAGCAGGGACAAAGTTCACCATGTACAATTTTTCAATATTAGCATCTGTAAAAAGGCTTTAAACACAAAGTAAGCATCAAACTTGGTAGAATATATCCTCTGGTGTCCATGGATGTCTGCTCAAAATTTGATGTTCATCTATCTTAACAGTTGATCAAAACCAATTGATTTTGTCATAACTGCAGATGAAAACTATAGACAGACAACTAGTGCCAAACCTTACTTGCTGGCTTGTGTTTGTTTCTTCTGTCTCCTCTCGTCCACAGTCTGTAAATAAATATACATATTTGCTTTATAAAGCAATATACTGTATGAAACAGTTTTACCCTGCTACTGAAGATGAATGGCTGAGCTCCTGCAATAACAGCTTCACTCTACAGTACTTGTCTGCTGAGGATGATGAAACAATGCAGAAACAGCACAACAGGTTCTTGAAAAGTAAAGTTTTATAGGGGCAAAGTTGATACATGAGTTGTAAAGTTTTGGTAACATGAGCCTGTTATCCAGGTCGATATTTTAAACAGCATTACCATTTGTTATTTGTAATGAGCATGATGTGATTTGTCAAGCTCTTTAGTTCAAAGTGTGTCATAACTAAACCCAAAAGGTCCAGCTTTTGGTGTAGCTCAAGGGATGGCAATGTCCAACAGTTTGGCAGTTAGATCGCTGATTTGGTCCACACTAATATATCTCAACAACTCTTTGATGGATTTCCAAGAAATTCTAATATAAACAATGCTGGTTCTTTGGGAATTCTTTTGGGGTGCAAGTATTTTCCTCTAGCTAGCCTTAGCATGCAGTGTTAGCTCATAGCACAACTTCACAGAGTTGCAGTGAATCTAAATGTTAAATATGAAAGTAGGCTAAATGTATTTTATTTATTTAGCCTATTATAAAAATCTTTGTCTTTGTCATTGTAAACTAAGTTTTTTTTACTCAATAGATGAATACTTTGATTCTGATCAAAAATGATCTATGAATTATGTTCTTTAATTGTTTTGATTGCTTCTACTCACTTGATGTACATGTATTTATTTGATTTGGCAACAAATCTTAGATATCCCTGTTGTTACTGCTGTTGTGCTGATCCGATGAACATGATTTAAACTGATAATTTAACGTAATTTCAAATACATTATGTCTCAACCGGTAATGTACTGAGCAACATTATCATCATGTTTGAGCTTCCTCTCACTCTGATCACCAGTTTGATTTTTGAGATAGTGTTTAACTCAACAGAATTGTTAACAGCAATAGCCCAGTAAAACAGGATTTAAAGTTGGACGTGACCCTGTTCAACACGTGTTTCAATGCATGATAACGCAAAAAATATATATACTGGCCAGACATTATGAATCTTGTTGTGGATATGCATTGCCCCAGATAATGGAAGGTTTTCTTTTTGTTTAATTTCATAGAGATCCATCGAAGTACTTTCTTTTTTTTATCACAAAAATGTCTAGCCAGATCGTTTTATATTTGTCCTTACTGTATGTCCATGAATAAACAAAGAAGACCCAAGTGGAAAGTGAAAATGATTTAATAAAGTAAAAGACTAAATGGGAAAAAAACAAAAGCTTACTTTTCACAAGTCCAAAAACAAAGTCCATCAAAAGTACAACATGAGAAAACTAAGAGCCACAAGGCAATACCTAAACCACAGGGCTGTAAGACGCATGAACTGGCACAGAAGGGAAGGAACATTGAGGCCTTGTCCATATGTAGGCTGGCATTTTTAAAAATTTAGCTCTTTCTGTGCATTTTGTCACTGAAAACATACCTTTTGGAAAACTCCTTCCAGGGTGAAGATTTTCAGAAACACTGTGCACCGTTCTTCTGCTTAAGGGTTGGTTCGAAAACTTTGAAAATGAATGGTCATTGCAAAGGAATGGGGAGAAAATGTCTGCATGTCAAGGATATCGCTGTTGTCTTGGCATGCTCATGACAGCCGTAACAGTGCGTTTTTGTGTTTTCATGTGGACGAAGATGTTTTTGAGAACTAAACGTGTGTGGACGGGATTATTTTTTTAAACGGAGGAGGAAAACCTACGTTTTAAAAAATACCTGCCTAAATGTGGACTAGGCCTGAGACTAAATTAACACCGGGGTAATTAGACACAGGTGGAGACAATCAGGGCAATCAAAACTGGAGGGAAACACACAGAGGCAGGAAGAAACAGTAGACATAGTAGACAGGGGAACAAACTACAAAATAAAACAGGAAACACTGAAAACTGGATTGAGGATTATCAACAGAAAATGACACAGGAAACAGAGAAACACGAGGGTACAAATGAAACTATAATAAACAACAAGAAGAAATAAACAAAGGAAACAAGAGAAAATCATGACAACATTAATAATGTTTCAGGTGATTGCCCACACCATCCCAAAAATATTTTGTTGAAAACATTTTTGAAAACCTTTTAAACTGAAATAATACCGCTGCTGTGAAAAGTCCTTTCATTATGATGACAATATGGTTTTTCCTCAGGCAATATGTTTAACACTCTCCACTACGATATATTTCACACCAAAAATGTCTTTTTTTGGTTGCCACTGTAAAATCAGTTACGACTGCATATATCAGTTACATTTTCACATTGCCTAGCAGGCAAGTGTGAGAAAGAATTGGCCTTTATTTTCGAGCATCCATTAAGTCAGTAAATAGTCTTCAACGCCTGCAACCCTCACAGCAGAATAAATGTCCAACTTAGTTTTGTTTTTCCTATTTAAGAAAAATGATAATCGTCTGTTCCTGCTGTTATAATTGGGGTCAAGGAGAACTCATCATTTATGAAGAAATATCCCCCTCTCTAGCCTTCTTCTCTGACTCTCCGTTTTATCATCTTCTGCTGAGAGTGTCTCGGCACCCGAAAAAAAACCTGTGACCTTGCTGTTCCACTCCAATTCATACCCATTTATGGTAGTGTGTGTGTCTGTGTGTTCTTGATGTGTGGGTGTGTGCATGAGTATGATTGTGTGTACATGTGGTTTGGTGTGTGTGTGTGTATGTGTGGTCATCTCGAGCCCCAGTGGACGTTTTTGTCCCACATAGGCACTTGACAGAAATGTCTCAAAGGCCCTCTAACAACTAGACCACAGACTTAACACAAACACAAACAAACACACACACACACACACACGCACGCACGCACGCACGCACGCACGCACGCACGCACGCACGCACGCACGCACGCACGCACACACACACACACACACACACACACACACACACACACACACACACGCACGCACGCACGCACGCACGCACGCACGCACGCACACACACACACACACACACACACACACACACACACACACTTGAAGAGGACAGTACCAGAGAGAGAACTGCAGTTTACATTTTGTCTTCCATGTAACCATTATTTAACCAGGTTTCTCTCACTGATATCAGGGGTCCCTCTTACTTTGAGACCTGTTCCAACACAAAATAAAAAAGATTAGATAAATCATTTGCACAGACCAACAGGGATCTGTAAATTTCATCACAGCCAAAATTCATTTATAATAATTACGTTTTGAAGATTAAGATCAGTTTGTAGAGTTTACACACAGACACACACAAACAGAATACTTAAAGAACTGAAGCACTGCCAAAATGCATTCTTAGTGCTTGTTTTATTTGAATAAAAAATAGTGAGAGGGATGAAAAGTATAAGGATGAGGATTTGGATATTTATTTTATATTTGAATACATTCAAACATCATATCTGTCCGATGAATCTAAGGTTAAAATATGTCTGATATTTGCTAAGAACACGTAAAACCACTGACTGTAGACATTTGTGATGTAGCCACTGTGACGTTATTGATCAGTTTTTCGGTCACCTCTTAAAGACTTGAGTTAAGTCTTTTGTCCAACGTTATATGTTGGCTTTTAGGAGCAGTTAATGGCTCGGGCTAATTCATTCCCTAATGTTTCACATGTCCCCCAAAAGTTGTTGAAAACACTATATTTATGGTGGTAGTTGCTGTTTCCACTGACACATTTGACACTTGTGGTGGTAAAGCAGTTTACATGACTGTGAATGCACACCCTTTACATCTTTTACTGAAACATGCATGTCTCTGCCACACCCCTCTTATCTCTCCCTCATTCTCTCTCTTTTTTCTCCGTTTTGAAATCGGGTTGCTTTAGATTGCTATGGGTGGCAAAAAAGGCAATGAGATTACCATGACAACATGAGGGAGTGACGTGGAGGTTATTTCTGAGTCCACATAGTCCCGCAGAGACGAACTCCATGACACTGATGAGTCATCAAGAAAAAGACAGGACCAGTATACTGTATGACTAGTATGTTCCTTCATTTCTTTCTTCTTGTTTAACATGCTTATACAGTGAAGATGATACATGGTAACTGTTTGCTGTTTTAATTGTGGGACTTTTTAAGCTGTGAAATACTGTTTTTTGCATAAATGTATGGTTTGTGGAGAGGAGCATGTATGGATGTTTCTTTGTGTTAACCGTATTCATGTTAGCAGACTCTGAATCACAACAAGAGGCAAAAAACGCTTTGCTCAAGGGCACTCAGGTCAGTGGTAATCAGATAAACTCATTCATTTTCTACACAAAGCTTTTCAGGTGAGGAATAGACTGAATTAGCATCTCTTAGCTTTAAAATCACCTTCCCAATTTTTTGCACCATTTTCTTTCAACCGTTTTTCCTCTTCCTGCTTTGTCCCTCTCAGCCTGCTGTCTCAGATTTGTCCCATTTTGCCTCAGTGGTCCTCCTTTCTCATCATCATCATCACCATCACCATTATCGTAGCCTTCCCCTGTCAATAGTCCTCCATTTTTCGCACCCACAGCCTTCGCCATAGCAACAGAAGTGACTGCGTGACAGCCTACATATCAAGGAAGGAAAAAAGAGAAACGGAGGAATATAGAGGAAAGAAAAGACACAAAAACAGGGGGATGAGAAAGCTTGAAGAAGAGCAGTCAGAGAGCTGGCGGATGGAGGGAGGGGTTGCAGAAACAGTCTGCTTCGGGGAAAGATAGTGAGAGGGAAACGCCAAGCTTTGGTATCCAAAAAGATAAGTAGGTCAGTACTAATCTGGGGTTGATTTTAGCATATAAATAAATAATGAAGTCAGCTTCACAGTAAAAAAAACAGCATCTAGGTGAAGAGCCCAGTAAATATGAAAGCCCACTGTCCTGCTGTACACTACATGTCCTCCTAGGAAAACAGACATGTAGTGAAAGAGGCAGATGCCAAGCATCGCCGTAACAAACTCACAGCTCAAGAGTGAAGAAGCAGCAAATAGTGAGGAGGTAATCAGTTGAACATTTTGTAACCATCAAGTGTGTGTTGTGTGTGTGTAAGAGAGAGCCTAGACGTTGTTGTAGGGATGGCCCTGTTAGAGACATGAGGTGCATTAGACTGATGGGGCATGTGATATATAGGTTACATCTGGTACTGAGAGGAGAGGAGAGGAGATGAGGAAAAGGTGGTTTGATTTTTTTTGTAAAACAACTTTTTGTTTTTATTTGTTGGAGGTTTAGGTCATGTTTAGCTTAGCTTAGCATTAGGAATGGATGAAGGGGGAAACATCTTGCGGGACCAATTCTCCAAAACACATCCAAAACAGCTATTTTTGTACTTTTAACAATACACAATACGCTTCCTCTGCGACTAGACTGTCATGTAGAGAGGATGGGGATATTAGCCCCCATTTTCTGCCCTTAAGCAGTCCATCTTTTATCTAACATGGATGGTGCCAGTGATGTTTTATGCGTCAGTTATTAATCAAACATTATTCTTCTGGTTTCGACACCCAACAAACACTCTCACAGATCAAAAAGGACACACATTGCTTAGTAACCAGTGATTATAAAACAGGGACTCACAGTTGGTTTCACACTCTCATGAACTTTCAAGGTAATCATTTTTTTCCCAGCCTCTTGGCCTGACCCTGGTGTCAACACACAGCTTTCTTTAATAACCTGGTTCCCTAACATACATCTTGTTCATAAGAACAACATCTGTACTTAACCTCGTGCTGATATCTAGGACACCACTGTTTCACCTGACACACTTCTTTGTCACCATCAGCCTCTACTGATTGGATCCATTTTCCTTCGCCCTAATAGGGTATCATAAAGAGACCTTTCACGAAGGAGACAAACTGAACAAAGACTGTAGTGGACCCAGCCGACACCTTCCCCCCTGGCATTAGCCTTTTCTCCTACTGTAATCTCACCTTGCAGCAGCTCAGTCATGTTGTTGACCCCATTCACACCAGCACTTAATTCTCAAGGGACATATACACCACCATGTAGCCTATATTTAGGTAATGTAACTGAATACAGGGTGCCTATGCAGAGCTCCTATTATCATGCTGTGAATCATAGAGCGTTATGTCATAACGTCAATATGTCATTGCTTTAAAATGCAGTTTGTCCTTTCTTTAATTTGTGAATTTTAGCAACAAGATTTCTTTTTCATGTATGTCTATTCCTAAATCAGAAATGTGTGATTAATTTGCATATGTTGTCTCCTGATGACATCGGGGTCATTTGTTTATCATTTTGATAAGCAGGCAGAGCCCTTCAACATTTTGAGCATATTAACAACATCAAACCAAAGGTAGCTGTGAGCTGTTGAAAAGCATTCAGCTATTTTGTTTTGAAGGGGTCTCTGAATGAGAATACCAACTTAAGATGCTGTTTGCTGACGTGGAGAAACTTAGCCTTATCTAACCTTTACGTTTGATTAAATTATGTAATTCTCTCGGTTTGGC
Source organism: Tautogolabrus adspersus (assembly GCA_020745685.1). Classification (NCBI taxonomy): domain Eukaryota; kingdom Metazoa; phylum Chordata; class Actinopteri; order Labriformes; family Labridae; genus Tautogolabrus; species Tautogolabrus adspersus. Next base: position 16,504,912 of record CM036546.1, on the reverse strand, counting down.
CATCTTTAGACTCCGTCAGATAGTTGAAATACTCAAGCAAATAGTTTATAAAAGATAAATACCAAACTGGGTAGCTACAACAAGTCCACAGTTTTATATGGTAACATAGAGGCTACAGCAAAGAGTTTCACTCTTTCCCTGTGCTTCAACGTTAACTTTAAGGCAAAGTCAAAGAAAATTCTTCTAGGTTAACATACATTTTGCCATGTTGACGTTTAAATGAATCCTTTTTCTTATTAATTCCATCCACATAATGGATTTATGTTCACATCAGTAGATGATATATGGAGCAAAGTTATGGTTGCTGTTAAAGCGATAAGATGAAACATTTTCAGATCAATAATTTGGCTCATCCTAAATTCTCCACTTCACTGTGGGCTGGCTGCAAAGGGTGATTTGATTCCCCAAGACAATGGGTGACCTCACTGTGTGATTGAACACCAACACTGGTATCTCTGGTTACCGTCGTCGTAGCAACGAATGCTAATGCTGCACGTCCTGATCTGTGTTGATGATGACAGCCTGGTTTGGACAGTTAATCCCATCCTATCAGTAGAATCTCTCTTTTTCTGCTTTCCTTTAACCCACCCCTCACCCCCCCTCTTTGTATCTAACACTCTAACCATGTTTGTATCTCTGTGTGAGAGAGTAAAGACTACTCAGACATATTGTATTTGGGCTTATTAAAAATCTGCTTACAGCTATCAAATAGCTTAAAGACTAAAGAAAACAAATGCTGAACACATTTTGCTGCCTGCGCCAGTATTTTTTTTAATGCCAGTGCTTGTAGATGAGGCTACTTTTTATCATCTCCGCTGATTCCTCCCCTGAGCTGTTTAAATAAATATGTTCCTGATTCAAAAGCAGATTAGGCAAACAATATATAAAGCACAATTGTAAATTAGATATGCCACTGAGAGCATGCACCAGAAGAAGAAATCACATCAAAGAGTCAGACATTCAGATAAACTTTTAACCAATCAATAACTTAATCTTTATATCTGAGATCTTTGTCGGGCTTTGGACAAGTCATGTCACTTTTAAATGTCAACAATAAAAAAAACTCACATTTAATTGATCCACTAGTATTATCAATTAAACCTCAAACAGCTTACCTTCCAGTGTCAACTAGAAATGATTCAATAAGCTGCACCATCACACTCTTTCTTTCTAAACATTAACAGGAGCATTGTATCTATTTTGAGCTTGTCAAAAATATATAAAGGGCAATTAATCCACAACTTCAAATGTTCCTCACTTTGAACAGTGTTTAGGTTTGAGTTGGAAAAACAAATTTATGAAAATAACAGTTCATTTGCACAGCACTGAGAACTGCCTGCAAGACCCTGAAATGACAAAACGCTGCATGAAACAGCTACTTTATGATGTGAAAATATATACAAATCTATTGTATAATAACAAAACATTTCAAAAACACAAGTCTGTTTTAACACTGAATTGTGTTTTAAGCTGAATGATATGATGTCATGCAACTACATGTATGCATATTACCAAAGTTTAATTCACCCTTATGAATGCATCATTTTTTTAAGAAAAGAGAGAAAGAAGAGACGATCTGTCAATCCGCCGTCTGTCTATCCATATCCATTCGATGTTATAATTCATAGGGAAGTGAGAGCTTCACCAGCTGTTGGTCAGAACAGGAAAGGTCTAGGGATTACAACAGATCACCAGGATTCATCCTCTTGAGACCATAGTTAAATTATCTTAACCAAATTTCATGTAAAGCCACTAAATATTTGTACTGGTAACTCAGTCTTGATCGACCCACTGAGAGAGATGCTGCCACCCCTGTGAAACACTGCTGCTAGTGTGGCTAAAGGTTGAGGTTGAAACACCTGTAAAAAAAAAAGAAAAAAAAAAGATGTACAAAACACACTCCCGTAGCTTTCATCCTTTTTATGTGTTTCTGTGCTGCACTCTGTCACCTCAGAGTGGTGTTCATAAGATGAGTTGCTGGTAGACTGCACTGTGTGGTCTGACAGGGCACAGCTGCTGTTTATGATCTCCTGTTGTTATTCCTGCCCCATTAGGACAGCACAGAGCAGCTGAGGGAAACAACAAAGGCAAATACACACACACACACACACACACACACACACACAGGCAGAGATTTGGTTAATTCCAAACCTTGCAACTACACAGCACCTGTTAAATAATTGTCTAAAGGTGCAAAGTTTCGATTTGTCTTAAAAAAAAAAAAGATAAGCACTGTAGCTAGTTTGTTGGGTACATAGCTAAAAATAAGACATTTGATTCAAAGTATCTGTACACACTTAAATAACAAAACTTTATGACCCTTTTCTGTTTGAAGGTTGATCAGACTGTCTTTATGTTTTACAGTAGATCTCCATGGTGCGCCCATGCACACTACTTCAGGGATGCTTTGTTTTCACTGAGACTTTGCACATGTAGTAATTGGTAGTAGATTTATTTTACACCATAATCCTAGATTTTTCATCGATCGACATACGCACATGCATTCCATAATCGGTCCATGTGATCATATATGGTCATATGACCTACCATGGGTCGGTCCATACGGATCATGGATCAACTGTAAGCAGTTGCACCACTTAATGGATCTGTCATTCTTTCTTTAAACAAAAAAAGAATCTCTTCTTTCACTGAGCCAAAACATTTTTTGTGCCAGCTGTCTAAACAAGTATGAGCTACTATAAAAAAAATAGGTAAGACCAAACCATTAATACTAACTGTAGTTGAAGAATAAATATTCAAGCGAAACATTTTAGGTCACTTTAAAAGAAAAATTGAAGCATTTGATATTGCAGTGGTCTCTTAATTATACAAGAATACACTGATATGTCCATGTGTCTGTAGGTTTAAATGGGATAATCATACTAATGCATATTATTGTTCATTTTGTTTCATCTGCTTAGATTTCCAGCATGGCGACCATGGGACTCCAAAGCCCCCTGCAGTAACAGATGATTGACGTCACTCAGGCTTCGTCCATTAATATTTACAGTCCATGGCATTGATTAAATGTTTAGGAATTAAAACTAGTTAAGTAACCGTTTAAAATGACTAGAACAGATAGCTGCTGTATAAAAAGTCTATGTACATTAAAAGAACACTGGAAACAGTGCTTCTATACACCATTTATAAGTGCAAGCCTTGTGTGTTATCCTATCGATCGACCTCTTTCTGTCCCTCTCTCTCAGCCTCAGAGATGTTGCACAGACGCATCCTTTTGCGACATCTGTGACCTTCCCTTCTCTCCTTTCACAGGCCTCCTCCTCTGTTTCTCCTCTATACTTGTTGGCCCTTTGACCCTGTGACTTCCTGATAGCTCGGCAGTCATTTCAGCCTGTTCTTGATGGACATTGTAGATGGAGGACGAAAGAGATAGATGGATAGAAAAAAGGGCTGAACTGACAATACATCTGAGTGGAACAAAGAGGTGTGAGGAGTTCAAGATATCCTTTTTGTTCAGAGAAAATCAATATCTGAAAGTGGTTCAAACTCATTGAAACTTCATGTAGTGGTAGACAGAAACAGACTTACAAGTGAGTACAAAAGGGACATTGCTACCTCTTATCTTACTTTAGGACCAACTAAACTTTATACTCTCTTCTCTCCTCCATTTTTATTGGCTGTCTGTGTGCATTTTTACTCTTCTCACTTTAATGTCACCATCAGACCCAGTATGCATTATGAGATGGTCATGTCTAGACTGCATCCTTGGATTTTCAAAACTCTTACAAGAGCTGTGCACCTTTTCCTATATGTGTTACTGTTGTGGTGTAGTGTAGAATAAAGATTTGTACCTGTAATATGTATCTATACCGATCTCATACATGTATAACAATTGTTTTTTAGCATAAAAGCTCATCCTGTTTTCATTCAACAGTCAAACGTATCACTCATTGAGATCTTTGCTGACGACAATGTGGAAAAGAAGGATGTTTCTGCTGCATGCTGTTAATTTAATTAACTTTTTTTTTATCTCTTTATTGATCAGGAAGTGAATTGTATTCACTTTATTGATCCTCTATTGATCCTGAAATTATTACTTTTGACTCTGTTATTTTTTGAGACATGCTTCACACACAAATAGTTCTGAAAGAACCTATAGACGTGCATTAATGAAGAGACTGCCCCTTAATTTGGGATTTGCTGAAGTACTCAGGAAGGTAACTGGCACCTCTACAGCAACCAGTCCCAATCTCCATACTTGGTCTGAACTGGGTCTTGAACTTGGTTCCCAACCCCTATAGACTGAGCTAATGGCCCAAATAGTTGGGGGGTACCACGCATCAAACAGCGTCAGGATCGGGAGTCAAACTCGCAACCAGTGCAATGATTTTGTTGTTTGTTGTTTTCAGAAACAATACAATTATAGCTCTCGAAAATGTTGAATTGTTGTGCCCAAGCACATTCAACCATTTTTGGACTGATATCTGGTCTGACCCTAGCATACAGCTAACCAAGATTTAATTGAGTCTACGAGACACACACACACACACACACACACACACACACACACACACACACACACACACACACACACACACACACACACACACACACACACACACACAGTGAGAGGATTGTTGTGTGAAGCCAGTACAGCAGGCCTCAAGCAGAAGCACATGGTGAGCCCATGTGACCTCCTCCATGTGACCCTGTTTCTCTCGCTCTCTATCTCTCTGTCTGCCTCTCTTCCTCTGGGGCACATCTGCATAGTGTGGCTGGAGGAAACAGAACATCTGATACACACATATGACTGTGCTGTAAATGTAACCCCTATACAGTGTTGAAGACAGACAGATGTGGGGCTCACCGACACAGAAAACCAAACATAAGATGACTCAGGTTTAACTTCGACCTGAGCTATACACACAAACATCTACTCTTGGTGAGAGATTCGTGTGACACGGATCACATGACTCATTTTCACTACACTGGGAGGCTTTCAAGCTAAAGTCATCTTCATGCATAATAAACTCAGTTAACTCAGCAATGACGGCAGATAATAAGTGCAGCGTTGTCTTGGAAACAGGCCAAATGACCATCTGCAAGCTCTATAACAAGCTAATTGTTCTCTTAAACAAGCCACATTTTACAATAGTTTATCTTCTTTCTATTAGGCAGGTGTGGCGAGGAATTTCACAGCCCTGTTAAAAAAAAAACGCGGGGACAGAGGCGCTGCAGCATATTTCTGAAATTAATTGAAATCATGAAAATTCAACTCAAACGAAATGCAAATCCTTTGGTAGCATAGACACAGTAATCACTTACAGCTTGACTAAATGAAATTCTACGATGTTTAGATATGCTAACTCATTTGTGAACCTACAGTATAATATAATGGTGAAAGGAGAAAAGTCAAAGTGTAATAGTTGGACATAAAATGACTATTACAAATTAAGAGGGGGGGTCCCTGGACAAAAAGGAAAAAGGCAGGACATGAAATATTTGAGGTATTTTGGACCTAATAGTATGTACTTTTTGGACACAGGAAGGAGAGGGTTAGCCAACATTAACAATTGATAGTCACATTATGACAGGAAAGGTATCAATCTTGTAACATATAAATGGACACATCAATATAATCCTGGAAGTAAAACATACTGGTCATTTCCTATTGTATCATGTAAACTATCAAACAGTTGTGTTAGCTTAATTACGGCTTAAGCCGTTGACTATAGTAGCTAATGTGTTTTCCATCATGTTCTTTAGCCTTGAAATAAGGCCCAACATCCCTCCAGATTTTCCCTATTTATAATATATTCAGTTGCTGATCTAAAAGTTGAAAAAAGCTTAAGACAATGCACTTACAACCTGAAAAAACGCTGTTCTTTTAGCATCTCATCCTGTAGTGAAACCAAAGAAAAATGGCCACAATGTGAAATTGGTGAATTCTTCCCAATAATCACATTTGTTGATCAAATAAAAATAAATGGGTACTATGATTAGAAAGTGAGCTATATGTGTTGTACCTCATATTCGCACAGTATTGCGTGCTTGACAAGAAGACCTGTTATTTCACTAATCAACAACCTTCTCTATCATTTCTACCAGTTATTATGGCCATTTTGGTGAAAGCCAATGTGAAAAGTGTACTTTCACAACCTTTAGGACAGACAACAGCACAGTTAGTATAAAGTAGCTCACTGAACACATGAAAGGGTGTAGCTGCAGTATTGTGTGTGTGTGCTTGGTTGATAGTGTATATGACACTGCCCATGTGAGGATCCTTTGAGTGCTTATAGAGGATGTGCAGAATGAAAGAAAGGGATCACTGCTTATCTCAGGACCTCGGGGTCTCCTCGCCTCCCTCTCTACCCTTTTTCTCTCTCCGCTCTTTCCTTGTTCCACTCTCCTCCCATCATGTGGTATAGCTTGTTTGGTGGAGTAAAAGAACATTTACCCAGTGTTTGTCCTTACAGTGTGAGAGTAGAAAGAGAAGGCCTATATGTGTTCTGTATGGTAGTTTGCTGCATCTAGTGTGGATTAGCAGTTTACCAGAGGGTGAAAGGGTGTTTGATGTAGGAAGGCAGATGCACTAGGAGGACGGAGAGATGAAGAGACTTAATGAAGGATGACATCATGGCAGGATACTAGAGTAGATGTGAGGGGAACTGCAGCTCCCCAGCTCGAGCCATGTGTCCAGGCCTGCAAGACCTAATTGATTGAGACAGCTAACTTCCAGTAATTCAGCTGATGAAGCTTTTCGCTCTCAGGACTGCTGGCTGGACACAAACAAACTCTCCATCACGGCAGCAGAGGAGCAGAGACGAAGATGGAAGAGCAGGGAGAAGGGGATGCAGTGTGTTTTGTTAGCACATTGAACCAGAATCCACCCCCCTGCACACACAGAGACACACATAGCACCACAACGACAACTCAGTGGAGACAAAGTGCTGATAGTGCTGTTCCCATTTAGGGGTTGGTGAAGGCACATGCATGGGTGGCTGGAGCTGTGAAGATAATGTGGCATGCTAGGCAGTAGACAGCCCTACTGGTGCTGCAGAGGAATGTTGTCTGACCCTGTTTGGACTACAATTTTAAGACTAGCTACAGCTTGAGCTCTTCAACCTGATTCAAACTATCTTATCATATGCTTCCAGTGAAAATCCAACCTAACATGTCCAACAATCAACCCAAAGCAGCTCAGTCCAACACAACCTGATCAAATTCCAGCGACAACAGCAGCGTCCAGCCCGATTATAACCAGTGCTTTCCATGCACTTCTCAACCCCCTCACCCCTCCTACCCCTCAAGCCTCTCCCAATCCCCGCCTCACTCGCAGCCATCCTGCTGCATGTGCATGTGTGCCATAAATAGCATCAGCGAGGCTGCAGTGGGAGATCTGCAGATGAGAGATGCATGACCCTAAGATTACTATAGCTGCTGCAGTCCCCCACGCTGCCACAATCTGTTCTAATGTTCTGGATTAGGGAGTGTGAACAAGTGGAAGAAAATAAAAGGAAGGGGAAGAGAAGTAAAGGAGAGAGGGGGAGAGGAAAAAAGAGGGTGAAGAAGCAGAGGGTATTGGAGAGGACAAAATAGGATTAAAAATGCTCTATCATATCTGGGATTGGCTTTCTATAGCGGTTTCCCAAGCTTCTCAGTAGATGTTACACTGATATTTCATCATAGCACTATAGTAGATTAGATTTCTGTCCTTAAATCTCTTTTCATACTTGAGCATGAAATGTCATTGGTGTTGGTGGAAAGCAATAATCTGGCTCAGTGTGAAAGCAGGAGCAGACACATTTTATGAAACATGTGAAACAAAGTGAGAGAGCGAGAGGAGAAAACAGGGGGTGTGATACAGGGATGGTTAGAGGAAGTTGTGCCTTTTTGAGTCTCGTTTTTGCACTCCTTGATTGATTTTATAAGTGAGTGTTTTTTAGTCAGTTCTATTGCATTTGAGTCTGAACATTGAATTAAATGAATGTATTAAACTATCCCTGAGTTAATATTGCACCTCCCCTTACATTGCATGTATATCGAATGCAGTCAGCAGAAAAATGTGACTTGCAACGAGGTCATTGCATTAGCTACGTTTATTGACCTTATTCTGAATAAGACAATATTCTAATGAAGGTGTTTATATGTGTTGCTTAAAGAGTACTCCATTCATATTTCTCTTTAAGTGTGAAAGAGCATAGTCGGATTAATGACTCACGACTATATGTCCCCTGCATGTCATACGTCCAAAGTTATTTCAAAATGTTGGCATTGTGACCTGCATGGTGCTACTGTATACCTTTTTGAGGGGTTATTCTGTCCATCATATAGAGATAAAAAAAAGTCAAAGGATCCCGGCCACTGGTGTTGTTTTCTTCTGAGCAGCACATTAGCTGCTCTTCAACTTTTTATAATACAAACAGATACACCTAAACTACCTTTTCATTTCGAAAGTGCAGTAAAACAGCTGAGCACAACAGGCAGGCTGAAATATAAAAAGCTGATTGATTTCAACAGGCTAACAGGGTTTAACCTCCAACTATTCACTTAAGACTTATTCAAATATAAGAAAGTTTGCTGTAATCTACGGGAAAAAAAATTCTCTTTTGAGCTTTGAAAATGTTAAACAAATTTCCAACGATTCACAGGTCACATGTGGCCCTAACTTACCAGAATTAAAGTTGATCCGAAGCACCATATCTTAACACACTTATTATGACAATAACTTCTCCATTCCCTCAAAAAATGCATCTTCTTCCCACTAACCAAATAGATTTCTGGAGCCTGCTCAGTTGGTATCAGGCGTATTGTGTCGCAAAAACATCATAGTACGTTTAAGATGTTTAAATGCCTAGTGCTTAAAATAGTGCGACCAAGATCAGCATACTCTACAATTCTTCAATTCTACAATTCATTTAGCAGACGCTTTTATCCAAAGCGACGTACTGTACATCAGGGAGTAAGTATAACACAAGCAAGGACCTAGATCATACTCCACTTGTCTAAATTTCGATTATGGCTTACTCTGATATGATCTTTTTCTGGTTATGGGTGTTTACATGGCAGTGGCCAGTTATTTAAACCATTCTCTTATTCAGGTTAATATTGGAGTATTGTTGTTCATGCAAACGTGACTATTGTGTGTTGAAATGTATATTGCACTCCATGCTACGAAACTTATATTGCTGAAAAAATGTTGCTTTGGAGATGCCATATGTTTGTGTTTGTGGCACATTGTCTGCTGTTCAGAGGATTGTGGATCAATTGCCAAAAAGGCATGCTGTCATATGTAATTGGATTTGGTTGAAAATCCTGGCACATCCCATTTATATGAAAGTATGGGTAAAGGATTACAGCCATAGACCTAATATTTACAGTCTATGCCATAGACTCTACAGCCGTGCTAGCTAGCAGCTCTGTTTCATTAGGTTTAGTGATGATCTGATCAGGCTCACAATGACATTACCAAATTAAAATGTAGTGGGTGTGATGCTTATCATGTTTATTTTCACCATCTTAGCTTTGCAAGCTTATATGTGTTACTGCAATAAGCACCAAAAATATAGAAAAAACAAAGAATATCAGAAGTTTCTTAATTTTGTGGTTTTTCAGTGTTGGACAAAATTAATTTTGATTTGGCTTCAAAAGCCATAGCAGATCACCAAAGTTAAATTGATATTGCACTGCTTCAAACTGTTAAATCTAAATCATAAAAGGGGAGCTTCTTGCAGGCAGTAGAGGCAAAGCCATTCATCCATCTTTTAGTTATCCAGATATTTTATCCAAGTGTTGGACCATTCAACAAACAGTCCCTCCTGAATAACTGAAAATAAGGTTGGGTGTGGCTCCAGCACGTAAAATTGCTTACATTTTAAGGTCTTTCCAAAGTCATCCATCGGTTATCAATACTGCTTATCTCGTTCACTGTCCCAGCTGCCGTTAGGCGAGAGGCGGGGTACATCCTGGACAGATCACTAATCAACCACAGGGCTAATATATAAAGACAAACAACCAGACGAGCATGTTTTCAGGCAATGGGAGGAAGCTTTAGTACCAGTAGAGAACCCGTACATGCCCAGTGAGAACATGCCAGACTCCCTGTATTCCCTGTATTCAACCAGGAACCTTCTTGCCATGAGGTGACAGTGCCAGCTACTGCATCGCCCTGCAACCTTTATACGTTTTTTCTTTCAACTTTAATGTTCACAACTTCTGATGTATTCTTGCCTCTCAAATTCTGCAACAACAAAAGAAAACTCTGCAGTCTTTAAGATACTGTCCTAGTTCTACATTCATGTAAAATATATGAGTAATAATGTAAAGAAATAAACTATGTACTGTCCCAGCATAATAAATAACCTGTTGCAGTAAAAAAGGTCAGTACACTTTATTTTGTCCATACATCTGTATGAAGCAATCTTTGGGTTTTTAAAATGTATCATCAATATATTATATAGGTTAACATATCTACTATCAACAATTTTGAATTCTGTCATTCCCTTTTTCTTTACTAATTGTATCTGCTCTGTGTGGTGTTCGGGTCTGTGGGACCCATTTACAATGTTCACCGAAAGAAAAAAGCTGCAATTAATATTTTTTATAAACCTCAAACTCATCCATCTTGGCTAATTTTCTGTGAAGAAAGCATAAAATAACGTGGGGTGCTAGTAGCCTAGTGATTAGTCTGCGTGCCCCATGAACGGAGGCTAAAGTTCGATAAGCATGCAGCCCGGGTTCGAATCCGAACTGTGGCTCCTTTCCTGCATGTCATTCCCCTCTCTCTCTCTCTCCCTGATTTCTGGCTCTATCAACTGTCCTATCTCTTAATACAGACATAGAAAGCCCAAAAATAAACCTAAATAAAAAACATGTTTTGGTGGGCTGTGATCTTCCATAAATGTGTTCTAAAAGAGGTCAATGGTAAATATTAACCATATACTGGATGCAGATTATATTGCTTGTAATTGGGATATAGAAAACACCTGTTAAGTATTTTACATAATTTGTTATGGCTGTATTGATTGAAAAGCCTACAAACAGGTGGGTCCACCAAAACTGCTAACATCGAATCAGTAAGAAAAACATCACCACACAAGGGTAAAAACTTGTTTGAGTCATTGGCTAAAGAGATCTTTAATGGAGCGAAACAGTGTGACAGTCTAACAATACAAGTCGTGGGTGCCTAATTAGTTGAAAGTCAAAGCATTTACAGAGTTGACACATTAAGAGGTTGGATTTAATACCACAGACTTCATTCCAGATTAAACCACGTTATTAATTAATATAATAATTATAAACAGAACTGGCTAAGACGTGGCTGGGCCAAATGTGTCACTCAGGCTCCATTGATCTCAAGTAATGAAACACACTGAACGGGAACGCCACAAGGCCATTGTGTCACAGTAATTACAATGAAAAATAGCTCAATTAAATGTTGGGTGAATGGGAGCAGTTTGGAAATGGAGTGAACAATAAAATTCCATCCAGGAGTGTTGGCTTTGTTATAACAAAAAGTTCAAAACATGTACTCTAGATTTCAAACCTTCTATTCTATTCTGTACCTTTATATCATGTTTCAATCTCTGAATATAATGAGGTAACTAAATAATTAATTATTGACAAAAAAATCAAAGAGGAATGTATCTAAGCTTCTATTTCAGAGTTGGGCCTACGAAAGAAAAGGCATGTGACGTAACTTTAGTTAACTTAGGAGGACAACTGAATAACATGGAGGTTGTTGGATCACACCATCAAAATAAGGAATAGCATGTTGGTCAAGGAAAAAACAAAATATTGAAAATATGACAGCTATAGTGCCTGGCAAATTAACTCAGTATTGACCATACAAATCTGTAGCATAATCACAACAAAAACGTGATTTTTAACTCAACAAATCTCATTTATATTGGCAGTAGCAGCACTGGGGGAGAGCTTATAACCAAGTATCTAAAGCCAAAGCACAAACATGCTTAGCCTTGGGCACAGAGTGAACAATCTGGTCCACTGAGCTTGGAAAACCGTGACATGGTCAGATATGGTTATTTAACCTTTCCACTACATTATTTACACTATAGATACCAAACATTGCCCCCAACAATATTTCCTGCAACAATATGGTGGATCTATTACAGTATAGCAGCCATCTCATGAGAGCCATTAGCACAACTGATTGCTCTGCAGGGCTGTAGAAGAGCATGTGAGCCCATATTACATGAGCAACAGCTACTATTATCATGCAAATAGAGTCTTCACAAAATATTTGCATATTCAATATGTCCCAAGTGTAAACCTTTGATGCAGACGCTGATCCAGATAACCTCAATGCTAGCATCAGGTTAATTTAAATACTGGAACAACGACTGATGTAAGTAACCACCAAATTTCTCCAAAATATTTTGGAAATTTTCCATTTAAATGACTGAAGGTAAAAGACAGCTTAATTTCTAGGAGGGACATGACATTTACATAGGTTTATGGCAATTTGGTGTTGTTATCCAAATGCTGCTGTCTGAAGGAAGAATAAATAGTAGAATTTGGGGCTGTGCCACTTTCATAGATCTTTTCATGCCACTGTTGTTTGATTTATGTTAACAACCCCTGGATGATAAGACATGACATTTTAGATATTCATAATTCCAAGAAAAAGCTAACTTGTGCAATTGGTGACTCTGACTTTTTCTTAAAGCTACATCATCATAAGAAAAATCACTTTGGCCAATACTTTGGTTTATGAAGAAAAACTGCAACACCAAAAACATTCCAATTTGCTTCGGCTGTTCTTTGTGTTCAGCACTTTGCAAGGTTGTTTTCGGCAATCAATGTTGACAAAGGAGTTCCATTGTCAAAACTTTGACATGTTTCCATTGGTAAACATGTTGGAAACACCAGCACTTTACTGAAATTAAAATCTTTTGAACCTCAAATTTGAGGTCGAGTTTAGTCATTGATAGCCCCAAAGTGGCTAAATATATACAGTATTTTCACTTTTCAAACAGCATTTCAAATGCCATCTCCCTTGGTTTATAACGTGAACAGACAGTGTCAGTCTCTACAAGTCTCTTTCAGTGTCAGAAACATAGGACACTGGTAACATAACCACCCGTCTGCTGTGCTTATTACTACTATGTAAGCTATGCTAACATACTAACTCATGACAGCACTTAATATTATACCTGCTAAAGATTAGAACATAAGCAATGTCATTGCGCATGTTAGCAAACCAAGGGTTGCATTTAACTCAAAGGAGCACTGTTCGAAGTAACATTCATGTAAGAAAAGCTATACTGAATAGACTTGTTTATTACTAAATATTTGTCATAAGAAATTTTACAAAAAGACTTTGTAAAACTAGTAAAATATGCTATCAAAAGATGCTACCAGGGGGGTTTCAAGTTTTTGTGCAGAACTATTAAAGTAGCTATGGAATTGTTCGTATACAGAAGTAGGCTGTGTATTTGCAGATAAAGGATGTACATTTGTTAGTGTTCACTAATGGAACTAGGTAGCGTCTTAAAAATAAAGTAATATCATCTCACAAGTAGCAAATGAATGATTGAATGAAACACAAGTAACACTGTATTACTCTCATTTAAATGAGTAGTATTCATCAGGCAGTATTCATCAGGCAGCACAATAATTGACCCCAGAGGATAATTCTTCAAACCAGATCATTATTCAAACTCTGTGTTGTTGAGAATACATGGCATGCTTAAACTATTTCTCATATTGGTTTTTACATGTTGCACTCAAGTTTTCATTCGTGGGCTTCACAGACTAGCAACATATCAGATGGAAGCTCTATGACAGTAGCTGGAGACACATAAGTGGGCACAGTGGGAGTTTGTAAGACGCTCCAAGGCAGAGAATGAAGGGAAAAAAGGATCCCAACACTCAAGGAGGCAGAAAGACAGGCAACATATTGGTCTGCACTCATTACATTGTCACCATAAGCGCCCAATCTGGCACTAGTTGGCATAAATACAGCTTGATCCCACCCTAGATGTGTGTATGTGTTTGGTTTTATATATGCTACTGGCTACTGTAAATGAATTTTTTCCTAGTAAAACCAGGACAAGGCAGCATTTCCTTTGGGAAACCAAAGATTCATATTAAACCAAGGATTACACTAAAATAAAGCCACCGGGTTAGCTAGCTGAGTGCATGTTTGTGTCCATACAGAATTTCCATCTCTCTCTCTGTGTGTGTGGCCATGAATCTGCAGTACATACTTATGCATGATCGCTCATGTGAGCTTCTTTCCATGCTGGTACATATGTGAGGCATGCCGCATTCACAGTACTGTATGTGCCTCTGCTTGCTTGTGGGTGGAGGGATCGAGCCACATCCAGCCATGCTTATGCATGCATGTGTGTGTCAGAGCGTCGTGCTGTTGCTGAGAGAGGCTGCCATTTGTTTGCCCTTGGCCCGCAGAGGACGATCGGCTGCCAAGGACCGGCTCAGTGGAGAGAGGGGGAAGAAGAACAGAGGAGTTGAGGAGGGGATCAAAACATGGATAATAGGAATAGGAGGAAATGTCTTTTAGATGAAATGCAGTTAAAGGTTCAGTTCAACAACAAAAAAATACCACTTATTTACCATATTCAAATGGTGGCCTCTCTTCCATTGATGTCACCCAGCTCAAGAAGTGTTATCATAGTTGGACTGCTGTGTTACTGGTTATCTTTTGAATTTAGGGAATCTTACAATCTTGATCATTTCACATGCTTTCTTGATTGATCAACTGATAAGATAGTTAAAAGTGAGGGGCATAAGGCCATATCTAAGGGTCAAACTACACATTTTAACCTATTAGCTACTGGCAGACAACAGCTAATGTTAGCATTCAACCACTTTCTAGCTAAAATGTCTCTTAGCTACTAATTTAAGCCTTTTCCTTTCATTTTGCTAATCAGTAGTGTTAGCATTTACTTACTCCTTGGCTAATGGTGATATAAGCTAGGAAGTGGCTTAATGCTAAATGTTGTCTAATGGTTGCTAATGAGGAGCAAATAAGATGTTTAAGCCTGAAATTTTGCCTGATGTGCTTCATTTTCACAACAGATTGTCTATCTAGATGCTGATCGATCTAGAATTCAATAAGTTGTCAGAAACGTATTTATAGGATTCCCAGCCTGAAACATAATAGTTTAAAAGTGATTACAGCATTTTAGCATTCAAACCTGAGAGTGACGTGTGACAGGCGTCAGTGGGAGTAGCCAAATATGTTTAAGGGTATCATTCAACACTGTGGTTTGGTTTTAGCAGAGGAAATATATGCAGGAAAGTGTACACTGTATTTCTCATTGTAGTTAGCACCACAAGTAAAGTAATATTTATATCTGCCTACATCCATAGAGTAGAGACAGATAGTTTTAAAAGAGATTTCAACACTTAGTCACAATACATCAAAAACAATGTATGTGGCTAGCATCAGTGGTAAGTGAAACCACTTGATCTAAAGGTTTAACTAAAACGTTCAATTGTCACAAAATACTTTATAAGGGGAAATAAAGCAACACAAAAAAAACGAATTACAAAAATACTAATGACGTGGAAGAAGAAGAGGAAATGACAAAAAAATAAATGAAGAGAAAAAGAAACCAACAGAATAGTGAAGAAAAGTAAAGAGCTGGAAGGTATAACATAATAAAGGTTACAGAAATCGAGAGGGGAAGGAAAGGAGGCTGGACAAAGGTAACCCAGCAGTATGCAAGTAAAAAACACAAAGACACGTATACATAAAAACACAACCACATGAAGTACAGACCTTGATAACTTATTTATTTAGGCCTGAGAGCCTGCAGGATCAGGTTGCCCTCATCTGTACAACACACAAAATCACACACACACACACACACACACACACACACACACACACACACACACACACACACTAACACACACACATCAACCAGAGACAGTTAGTCCCATAGGCAAGTGCTCGCCAGCTAAATTGAATTACTGTTATCGTACACCCAGGACTCAGACTGGGACCCTGTCTGCCCACCAACCACACCCTCTCTGTTTGCCCTGTACTGGAAGACACCCTCACAACCACACACACTCTCATCCACTGACACTCAATCACTCAGACACACAGGACAGAATACCAGCACTATATCCCATCAACACACACTCGCACAGACTCCATCGACATCACTACTGCAACGTCACATTACAGTCATCATTTACAGGCAGTATTGATTACTCTCTGGCTGTGGTTCACTGTTCCAGGCAAACACACACACACACACACACACACACGCACACACACACAAGTAGCACGCACACACACACACACACACACACACACACACAATTGAAGATGTAAAAAGTTCACGTCTGTATAGATATTAAAGTGTTTATATTTACTTGCTTAAAAAAGACACATAAACACACATGTATATATACACACACCCACACACACTCACAGAACACACATTCCCAAGATGTTAGATCTCAGTGTATTGATTTCTACTGGGAATGGAGATCACTCCTCTACATTATGCTCCTCTATCTCCCCTCTCCCTTCAGTTCTTTTTGTCTTCATTCTGATGCATGCCGTTTCATTGTCCAAACTAAATGGGGTATAGAAGATGAAAAGACAGGGAATGATGAAGATCACTGAGAATATTTCCAAAAACGAAGGTCCCACTTTGGCAGAGCAAACCTCAAATTAATTGAGGGTTTGAACGTATAGCCAAGGATGCTACAAAACCTGTAGGAAGCCGGTGTGGCTTCAAGTGATGTATGATCTGAACAATCAACACGGATAGATAAAAATGAAATAATCTAAAGTACGTATAAACGTATTTTATAAGGGCATGGTGTTTAGATCTGTCGTTTGTCACAGAGCAAAGCAGAGGAACAAAGTGTAAGCCACAAATTAGGCCCATGAATTTACGAAGGATTTGTATGGTAGCATTGTATTGTAGAGAATGTAACATCTCCATAATTTCCATATACTGTATCTTCCTGCCAGAGATGAGAAGGCCTGGCCATAGCCCAACTGTGTCATGTAAATGAAGGCTGGTGGCCTGCTTACTCTGTTGTGTGTGATAGAGGCACAAATGAGAGAGAGAGAGAGAGAGAGAGAGAGAGAGAGAGAGAGAGAGAGAGAGAGAGAGAGAGAGAGAGAGAGAGAGATGGAAAAATGGGAGAAGAGGGAAACAGAGAGAAAGATTGGGGTTGAGAAAGGGAGAGTAAGGCGGAGAGAGAAAGAGGAAGTGGGGGAGATTCAGAGAGCTGATGCTGCTGCCATGGTAACCGGCGTCACCTTGGTGAGGAACAGAACAGAACCGCTCCGGGGAAAGACCCACAAAACATGCACACATACAGAAAACTCATCGAACAACCACGTATCCATTGATGTTTAATCAACGTGGACCTTTTTTTTTTTTATTCTTAAATCTTGTTTGAAATCTTGCTGGTATTCATAGAGAGCAGGTCGAGTGCAGTTTGAATGCTGCCCCACTAGCCATTGATGTTTAATTGATATGTGAGCCAGGTCATTGCTTTATGGATGCTCCTCATTTCCACGGACCCCTCTTTGGCTCACCATTCACATTCAGAAAGCCCTATATACCAGCTTCTGTTTCACATGGATTATATGAAAATGCTTATGCAGATTTGTTATAATCAGGTCATGCAGAGTTTAAAATAACACATTATGTTATATAGATCTCAGTGCAGTGCCTGCCCTTGAAAAACCTATGCACACTGTATACAGTATGCTACACTGTACGCATTCCGAGCCATTTGAATATGCATACTGCATATCCACTGCTGTGGCTGAGAGGAGGAGTTCCCATCCCCCCACTTTTCAGTGTAATGTGAAACTGTTCTGCATACGCGAAAGATTCCCCCATTCTGTTATATTATCTTCTATTCCAGTCATTTTACGGGCATTTAATTAGATGTTCGATTAGCTGTGCCTTCCATTAACTAAGTCTCATATTTCTTTCTCTCCCTTCCTCTTTTTCTTTCTGACTGCAACGTCTTTGTTCGAGTCACGATGAGTCTCAGTGGTGTGAAAACCTCATTAGTTAATTCAGAGAGCAGTTTTGTCCCACATGGTACTACATACTGATAGGTTGTGTCATTTCTTTTAGAAACAAAATATATGGTGAACATCTAAGTCTAATGATTGTTCTGTAGTTTTTCAGTCAATTGTTTGGTAAGAACATATGTAATAAGACCATTTACAGTTTCCAAAAGCCTATGCTTACATTCTAGATTTTTCATTTTGTCAAACCAATTGTCAAAACCCAAATATTGTTACATTCACAATTATACAAATGGAACAAAAAAACTGTAAATATAAAATATAAGAAGCTGGGCCAATCACTAATCACATCTTTTCTACCATTTAACATCTTTTGATCTGGTATTTGAGCTTTCTGTCAACAGTTGTACATCTAAGCCGTCAGTATGTTGTGTTGCAGTTGTTTCAAAGCAACACAGCAGAGAAGCAAACTCATTGCACATGCCATTTTGCTATTTATAGCACAGCATGTGCCAGAGAAATGTGCCAACAGATGCAAGGGGTGTAACGAGGACATATAGCAAGTAGAGAAGGTGAAGACAGTGATGCCTCACGACAGGCCTTTTATTTCCGGCTGCTCTATGGCTTTAAAGATGTGTATGAAGAAACAGGGTTTAGTGGGAAAAATCACATATACGACAAGCTATGAGTCTCCAGCTATGCTAGCTGCTCTATGAGGCCCTACTGAGGCAGCAGTGCTTTTAGCTATAAGCTAACCTCTGCATCTTAACCTGCTCACAGTCACAATGCAAACAATGTTTAGAAGCTTCACAGTCCCCTGTTATTCCACCGTCAAAGTTAAGTGTGTTAGCATGTTAAAAGTTATCAGTATGCTCTATATACAGCACAGGCATACATTTTTTTTCATGAGGTATCTTTAAATAGACTCGTGTTTACCATGTTCGTGAGAAGAGTCCATACTTTGACCTGTTTATTTCACAAGCTGTAACACATTTTTGATGTTTTCTGATTTATATTTAGATTGAAAGATTATATATTTCAATTTTAGTCAAAGTTTATTTAGCTATTGTTATTTCCATGTCCTTTTGTCAGTCATTAAGAATTGTCTGCATTAAATTACAAATTGGCTAGCCAGTCTTTGTTGCAGTTGCCTATTAGCTGTTTTCTCATCTCTAATAGGTTACACTAAAGCTGCAAACAATTTGATGCCATCTTGAAGGATTTCAATAAAATTAAGAAAACTGTCAGCCTCAATGTGACACAAGGTCAAATCAGGGGATCAGTTATTAGGATAAAATTAACCAAATCATTCTCGAAATTCCACTTTCTACTCCAGCAGTTGTCATATTTCAGCTACAAAGATGCTGGCAAACCAACAGATGCACATTGCTTCTCTAGATCCATTATACAGCTAGCTTAGCAAGAAAAAAAAACTGTAAAGGTTTACTCTGGGAGCACACAGATTAAAGCCCAAAAGATTCATATCTATATTTCATATATGAAATGATAGTTGTTGTTTTTCAAGCCAGTCGGTATGTATCTACGTGGAATTTACATTTTTCCAGCATTGTTGTTCAGGATCTGTTGCCTAAGGTGTCGGACTGCTTCTTGTTTTTGAAGGAGTGTAGTCAGACCACCCCTGTGCTTTACCTTTATTAGGCTTAGATGGAACCAAAGTAAGCTGTTTTTTTGTTTGTTTTTTATCTCAGACTACAGGTTCATAGGGTGGAAGTTACTTTACCTCTAAATACTATTGTTGGATTCCTGGCAGAGACTCTGGTCAGTAATGTGTTCGCCCTACCTACACAGACACATCTATCATCTCATATGTGATAACACAAGGTCAGCATCTGTTGACCATGTGCTTTAGAGAAAGTGTTTTGATGCTGTGGAAGCTGTCTACCCACCTGACAGCAGTATCGATTCCATTTAGATATTAAGAAGCACATACAGAGTGTTTGATAACTCGTAACTTTTTCATGTGGTTCGTTATCAAAAAATAACCACATCTGTTCATTGCAGAAACTAAGATTATACGTAAAATGATGCTACTATGACTTGTTGGCAGATTTCCTGCTAATATAGATCATATTATTACAGCACGGACCAAAGTATATCAATCCTATCTCTCTAATGACTGTGTGAAGGTACACTTAGGAAAGTGACTGGAATGCTTTCATGTGCTTTGGATTGCAACATGTTTGTTATGACCTTTGTCTCATTCTTTAAGGCCCTCGTTCTATAGTAAATTCGTCATCAAATGTGTTCTCACCACGTCACCTTTCATTTCAGCTCACCCCTTTCAATTGTACGCAGAATATGTTTGCAATTTGCAAAGATTGTGAAGTGGCTAATAAATTGGAGACATGCTCTATTTAACAACAATGAGCTGAGAGAAGAGAGAATAAAAAAACAGGAAGAAAATGACAACGTGGGATAGGAAAACAAGGCAAAGGTGTGTTTGAGAGGAGAAGAGAGTAGTATTGAAAAGAAAAAATGAAAGGGAGGCAGGGGGAGGTCAACAGAAGGAGAGGCAGATGCTCGTGCCTCGGATGCCTGTGCGCGAATAATTATCCTGATGAGATTCAGCAGAAGCGTCACGAAATGCATAGGAAGGGGAGGTTGGGTTTGGGAAATACCTCACGACACAGAAGGAAAGAAACACAAAAATGAAAGCCTTTTTTTCGTGAACATATTGCAGCACAGTGTGTATGGTACGTGGGTTTGACATGTTTGTACCTACTGCTTCTTCTGTCTGGTGTTTTCTCCCTCCTCGTCATACATGGCGTGAGAAAGTGGAGCCTCCCTCTCATCTTTTAAAGATGCATGAAGCAGCAGCTACAGAACAGCAGGGAAGACTGTATAGGAGATAAAGAAAGAAGAAGCACTGAGCAGCAGCAGTTTTCTACTGAGTTAAAACACTATTTATAACCTCTAAATCTTCCTTTGTGCTGAGAGAGGGGAAAATGAGTGGAGGGTTGACAAAAATAAGTGCATAATCAATTTTCTTTCTCCATCCTCCTTGATTAGATTTAGAGGCCAGCCTATCTGTCAGTGATCTCTTTCTGATTTTAGCTGATATAAGGACTTCTGTGTGTATCAGTGACCAACTCCTCTTTTAAGATTCTGCCCAGCACAGTCAGATGGCAGAACATCAAAAACAGAATCTAGTCTCTCTCTCTCTCTCTTTCCCTCCGTGCACTAGTGAAAGAGCTTGATGTGTTCTCTCTGCAATCCATAGCTCTTCCAGAGATTAAAGGACAACACAGGTGTTGTGTTGCATGTGCAAAGACCACCTGTCTGGTGCTCCAACCAGTCACAAATCATTGCCTTTCTGAAAATCACAAAAAAAAAAACATAACCCCTTTATGTGTCAGACATGTATAATAAATGTTATCGCTGTACTTTGCCTTTCAAAACTGTCAATTGACTGTGTAGGCTTACATTGGCCATGCAGTAGCCTCAAACTGTCCTGTATCCTTCTAAGAGTATGAGATGAATTGGTGGATTGTAAGATTTTTTTTCATTTTTTTTTGGTTTACAACATTATGGCAAATCACAGCTGGATCCCAAACTGCTGTGTTTCCTCTGTTCTGTCTGATGCGGCTGATTTGTAGGTCATGTGTGAGCCTCAGAAATAAACTGAGGAGAGTGGGTGAGCAAAGGACTTTTACCCTCTAGTGGTCAGCCTAGGGATAGGACTGTCAAATTTGTTCAAGAAAATAAATATAAATGCCAATTATCCCAGTTCAGTTGTGCATGGAGGCAGTGACCCAGTTGGAAATAATTTCCAGATTTCAGAATTTCATTTTTTATTCAGCAGCCGCAGTCTGATGCAGTGTGGTGTAAATGTAAGGCTTTAGCTGTACAAGTAGGTACAGCTTTTCCTTTTTTTGGAGCGCACACTCACCCAGTCTGATGTCACTCCTCCACTCTGCAACTCACATCAGAATAAAACCAGCGGACTGAATCAGATGCTGCCGCTTATGCTGCATTACGGAGATGTTAGTGAGCCAGAACTTTTAACTTCTTATGAAAACCAGTACATTTAAAATCCCCAAAAGGATTTTTTTGCATGCTTTTAAAAATGTTCACCATCCATTTAAGCTCAATTTTCAGAAATTCATGAGCTCTCTCTACAGTTTTGTGTGCCATAAATTATCAAACATGTGAAATTTAAATGTATCTTTAAAAAAAAGTCCTGCATATTGCCCCACTTTTCTCTGATATGACAGTTTTTAAGTTGAAGTAATTAATGACATGCATCGAGTTGCATAAACTGAACACGACACATGGCAAACAATAGAATCATGAGAGTGTTATAAATGTGGGTGGAAGTCCTTCAGAAAAAACACACACATTATATATACTGGTAAAGAAAATAACTATCTTGTAGAAAATATAATCCACACAAAAAAACTAAACAATTTAAATAAGGGCAACAAAGCCAGCCAGTATTCATTTTAACAGAAAGGCTAATTATAAACCAGAACAGATCCACATCATTAGTAACTCAAACCCTTATTCCATTGTCAAATGATTAGAAAAGATAAGATAAACAATCTTGAAAGAGGTTTGTGAGTCAAAATGAATCTTAATTTCAAATGAATGACACATTTCAACTAAAGAATTAAAAAATTGTGTTTTATTTTATTTCCTTACTTGATATAATTGAAGTATAAAGCTTCTAGCTCTCGCCTGAAGTTTTGTTTAATGTGGTGTTGGGCTATAATCTTGTTCCTTTTATTGCAGAGATTTGAAATATGTATGTATCGCAGTAAGTACCAGTATATATGCCTGATTGTATCTTTGTTTCTTTATCCTGAAGCACTATCATAATTGACTGTGATTAGTGGTAGCAAACGTCAAGTTAAAAATGTGGATAATTTGCAGTTTCATCATTATTTTGTCAGGTTAATAGAGTCTTAAAGGTATAAAAAGATCTACAACTCCATACACACAATATAATAAACACTGCAGTAGTTACACATGGGGGATATCAGTGGAAAAATCATTGCTAAGCGTAGACAGCAAATGTAGTTGGTTGAATTTCAGGCTTTGATTTCTTGTGTTAATGAATATAAATGAATAAATCACAGTTTCCGTCAGCCAGGCATCAATAAACAGCCTTATAAACCATGCCTAGTGGTGTTTTTTTCACACTTGCAAGCACATGATTACAATCACATTCTCACACACATACAGTACAACATATGTTTAGAAAAATTGTCAATGGGCTCAAGATTTCACAGTTTTCCTGTCCTTATTCCAACACAAACCCGTGACAATGTATTTGAGGAACCATGTCCCTGAGCAGAAAAAAAAAAAGAAAAAATAGTGAATTGAGCTCCAAGTATGTTTTGTAGGCCACTCTGTTACATTTTTTCCCCATTAAAAAATAAACAGGGAAATCTCTCCGCTCATGAGCGAGTGTGTGGGTGTGAAAGCTAAATAAGAAGAGAGGAAGAGAAAGACGTAGACAGAGAGGAAGGGGAATTGAAAGAGACAAAGAGAGAAGATTCATGGAGGGAATAGGTGGTATTTAAAATGAAGATGACACATGGGATAGTTTCGATTGCGCTTCAGAGGGCTCTCTAGAGATGGGGGTGACTTAACATTTCACAGTCTCATGTGAATCACAGACCCACTCAGA
Source organism: Tautogolabrus adspersus (assembly GCA_020745685.1). Taxonomy (NCBI): domain Eukaryota; kingdom Metazoa; phylum Chordata; class Actinopteri; order Labriformes; family Labridae; genus Tautogolabrus; species Tautogolabrus adspersus. The sequence continues at coordinate 16,481,291 of CM036546.1, read as the reverse complement.
CATATGCACACACACACCGGCTCATAAGAAAGCCTCATTTGGCTCAGGAGAGACAGAAATGAAGGAGGAAAGGAAATAGAGTTTACAGTGATCAGGGGAGCATTTCTCTTTTTTGTAAATAATACCACACACTTATGGGAGGCTTAGAAACGTGTGTTTTTGTGTGTCAGTGTGTGAGAGAATTTTTTTTAACAACTGCAAACTGTGTGTGTGTGTGTGTGTGTGTGCGTGCGTGCGTGCGTGCGTGTGTGTGCGCGTGTGTACAGTGCTACCGATTTAAAATTCATAGAAACCATCACACCATTCTGTACCTATTTGCTTATTTACTGCCTTTATACATAAAACATTACTGACCCGCTCTTTCCTTTCCTCCAATTTCCAGCATTCAATCTAAATTCCCGGGTCCGCAATGGTGACATCCACACAGATATCACAATGTAAATACAGATATGAAAGTATGATATTTACTCAAATGTGTTACAGACACAAGAGGATATTTCCTTGGGTCTGTCTGATTTCAGAGTGTATTTTGAGTTAATGTCTCTGTTGCTTTGGAATGTATATCCCATTTTATAGGAACACCTGTTCAACCTGTTGTATTATCATGTTTGTGCAGGCACATGTTCTATGACACCATGAAAATAATAATTGGTACACCAGCATGCAACAGAGTGCGCTGTGTTGGCAGCCAAGGAGAGTCAGATGTTTAACTATCATGTATGGGCGTCCAGTTTGGGTGTCCACAAACTCTTGAAATATAATTTACAGATTGGCTTTCCATTTCTTATAATTTTCATAATTATCATTCATCATTTTAAACTGACTTTTGCATCACCATATCTATCAAACCGAACGTATACTTTCCGCAAACAGCTTACCTTCGCATTCAAGGTTGCCAGTTGCAAATCACCAATACTCCTTTTACGACTCTGGATTCAGGCAGGTGGATACGATCGCAGCAACAACGTCTTGTTCAGGTTTGTTGATATAAGTAAGAGTGTCGGGTAAAGAGTGTTTATGGTGTTATGTGACCGTATTGATTATTAGAATAAAAGGTTGAAACAAAACCGTGAAACGCTTCAACACCACGTGAAACGTTCAGACTGGAGACGCCGCTCGTGTCAGTCGAAAGTAAAACGTAAAAGTTAAGCTAATGTTAACTAGACAACCCTTGTTAAGCAAACCTGACCTGTAACTGACTGTACTACAGATATATTAGTGGTAAAAGATATGAGTTTGCGCTTGTTTCATGTACGTTTTTTAAAAGGGGCTGCTTTTAATGTGTCACTGTGTGGCTTTATAATTTAAATATTGTTAAGCCAGTACCGGAAGGCTCGAGGTTAAGCTAGCAGGCAGTTGCCTAGCGTTAGCTTCTCCCTGTCAACTGGCTGCTGTTAGCAACGTTTAATGTTTGGGTTCAGCCTGAATAGAGTAGCTTTAATGTTAGGCTTACACAGTGTATTTCTCTCACTCGCATACACGGAGGCCAAATGAAGTGTAATTCACGAGTGATTCTATTGTAAATTGTAGCTATTTTTCTCGAAAATGTAGTCTACAACGACGGTAAATTAAAAATGGCGACCATAGTTTCTAAGCTTGAAATGTCATCTTTTGTCTGAATTAAAGTCTTGACCTCAAACAATTATGTTTTGTTTAATTGTTTTTTAAGTAAAAAATAATAAAGTCTGTTAATCACAGGTGCCACAAAATGTTTGGTTTGGAAAAATAGATTGTAATTATTAATTCTAAGTGATTCCAAATTATTTCCATTTATTTTCTTTCAATCAATTTATGATAATCCACGGAAGGACTGAGTTCTTATCAAATGTTTACTACCAGCCAGTTTGAGAGGTTCATAGGCAGAACCACCAAATGAAAACACATTGCATATAATTGTTGTTAAAACCAGGATAAAGTCCTTATGTCAATGATAGTGTCCTCTATGCAAACACATTTCCCCCGTGAAAAAAGCAGAAACGTTTAGAATTACATAAACTGGAGAGTTCCCAGTGTGGTGCAACTGTAAGATGAGGTAATTTTTTTGTAGATGAGTACAGAATATTACACATGTACAAGACTGTTATAAGCTGCAACCCCCATAAAAAACTTCTTCTTTGATTCATTTTCTTACAGGTTGGTTGAAAGTATGGAGGACTATGAAGCATTTAAATACAGTCCAAGAAGACGCGGTGCTTGTTTCCGGTCTCAGCCAGACTTTGAGCCCAGTTTGCACCTTAATCGTCATCAGGATTATTTGAAAGATGAAGTGCCCCTTTATTCTTGTGTTACTGGGCTAAGGTAACTACATACGGGTGGAATTGTTGTATTACAGTAACACTACACAATGCAAGTTTTATTCTTTACAGTACACAACAATGAAAACGTTAATGATAATGAATGGTTTTATGAAAGATTAACTTATTATTCTTACTCAAGCATCGGACTGGACTCAATCATTTCTATCTTTCGCTTCTTTGTTTCATTCCATAATCTTTAGATTTTCTTTTTTTCTCGAGTCACTGATAAGATTGGTCAACAAAATGTGACTCTTTATTCAAGACCAAACATATCCCCCTAAAGTTTTTAGAAGATTTCAGCAGGATACCTGAGATGTAACCAAACTGCCTAGTCTCATGTATTGAGTCTACAGGGTCTGTCTTCACACTTCTGCTTTAAACATTCAGGTTAATAAAGGTTTATTTAGCACCAATGAACTTGTAATGATGCCTGGCTCTTGAATCTCATCGTCCAATCTGGATCATCTTTCACTGACTTAACACTTAGAGAAGAAAACTGTTGAAATATTTCTGAAAATATTAGCATGCATTTAACTGTTGTGTCATCTTGAGATACTGTAAGTAAATGTGCTTTAACAGCTAAGACATTTAAAAGGAGCATCTGCTCAATTTCAGATGTTCAGTTTGGTCACTGTTTATGTTCCTGTCCTAGGGAAAATCTGTCTGCTTCCGGAGACTTTAACCGAGCAGAGGGGGATTTATTATTTGAAAGAAGTGACAGAAACAGAATTGATGAAGCCGCCATCCAACAACTCAAAGATAAACTTCGTACTGGTGACATCCTTTTGGGAGATGAGGTAAATACATGGATAGAGATACTGTCAGGGGTTCCTTCTACCTACTCTAGTTGTTTCATAGCCAAGGCCATATTTTAGATGTGTTAGGTTTAGGTTTTCACCTTGTTATTTGATCCTAATAAAAGTTACTCTAAATTAGAGGTGTGACTTCTAAACATTTAAACATTTAGAAAAACCCTAAATGTTTAGTAAAATCGCCAACCGTTCAAACGTTAATTAGTAGTTTTTTTTAAACATGTGGTAACGTGCACATGTCACTGCACAAAGCACAGAACAACAGCGGTGCATTTACAAGAAGGAAGTACGGACAGTGAACCTTATTGCTCCCCCCCCTCTCTCTCTCTCTCTCTCCGCTGAGATGTTGCACGGAGCCGTGAGGTCCTTGCGCGGGTCTGCACTCTCTCGCGCGCTCTCTCTCTCCCGCTCGCTCTCTCGCGCATGCAGCAATTTTATGAATAAATTAAAAATTAAATAAAACATTTTGGGAAACACTGTGTTTATTTAACAAGCCGGACGCCACACACAACCCCTACCCCCCATCGTTTAAACGTTTTTTGGCCCAACATGTAAACGTTTAGCAATTTGGTCAGTTTTGCTCTTTTGTATTTAATATTGTTTAAAGACAACATGAAACCATTAGAATAAATAACTGCATCTATAATTAAATATTACATATCAAAGTAAAATCTGTGATAATAAACAGCCCATTATTTGCTTAAACGTACAGTATGTAAAATCCGCCGCTAGGGGGCTCTTAATCAAAACAATAACAAAAGATGACGTCGAGGCTTGCGGTGTATTATGGGAGTAAAAACGAACGAATCAATACGAACGGGCGAAACCGACCTGAGAGACAATGTGTACTGACGATGTATCCAAGTATAATTTACATGACGTTTTATATCACAGCAGCACATACAGCGACAGAGCGGCAGCTTTCAGTAGCAGCTAGCGCTAGCTTATGCAGCGGTCTTTGACGTAACATCCGAGGCCTGTACTACGAAGCAGGATTTGGGGTTAGCGAGGTAACTTCAGGGTTAACCCTGGGTTTTCAGTCCTACGAGGGTCGTTCACTTCTTACCTGGGTATATCACCACGGTAACTTACGCTGCACGCCTAACCTGCTCCGGTGCAGGTTATGTTGGAGATAAGAGATCAACCTGTGAAAATCTCCGCCCACTGACCAATCAGATCTTTTGATCGTGGAGCTCCCGGAGCTGTTCGAGAGAGGGGGGAGGACACTTCATGTGTCCCGTATGATTTAACATTATAGTCCGTTAAGTTAATGATTATTTTTCACTGATATACGCTATATCGTCCTTCATCCTTCCTAGTTGTGTTTTTAAGATGCACAATTACGAATAGCTTCTTATAGCCTATCTTTGAATTATATCTTAATATTAATTTTGTAATGTCTCCATGCCGCTCTGTTTGTGATCGTCAGAGCTGCAGCTTCTCAAACTGTTCTACTCTCCACATGAAAGAGTCAGAGCAACAGTTCAGAGAAGAAACAGGAGTTACTATGGTCAGTTCTCAGGTGAACTAACGATGGAACAAATATAATAAGCCGCAGTTTGGACGTTAATACTCGCCGATTTTTCTTTTTTATGCCATTTGTTGCTGCAGCTTTGTAACTTTAGTCTTTGGGAGCCTGGTTGTCTTAAACGTATTTATATTGTTAATAGTATAGTTTGATCAGAGTTTTTAGATATGACGATCTGCTGACGGCAGACGCAGTGATGATTGTGATAGGTTAAATGAAGATAACTCCGCCCTTTAATGTGAACACGCTCTTGGTAACTCTGGGTTTACCTATCAGGTTGATAACCAGCTTCGTAGGACTGTTAAGCACGACCTCTTATGTTAGGGTTAGTGAAGCCAGATAACCCAAAGAGACCCTGGGTCTTTTTAACTCGATTCGTAGTACAGGCCTCCGGTGTTTCCTTGACAACGATCAACATTTCGTGTCTATCATGGCGGCTCATCATGGCGGCCGTCTACAAGACCCGTCCCGTTACAACTATAAAATTACGGATTTCTCTGGCTTTGATAACTTTTGGAAATATTTGAGGTGATGTAAGTACTCAACTAAAAAATATATATAATATGGGTTTAGTCAATTTTTAATTTAAGTTAGATATTTTAATGTAAACATTAGCATGAAGTTCTACATACTGTACCTTTAACCTGCACATCATTTATTGACCACATTATTCAGCTCACTAAAGAGGTTCAGAACCATCTGAAAAAACCTGAAGTTTATTTATTTATTTTTTCTCAGGATGAAAACTCAGATGGTGACCAAACCGTTCTCTCTCTCCCTGGTATGTCACCCAAAGAAAGTTTACTCTCAGATGAAGAGCTGCTCCTGGATCAGATCAAGGACTTCAAGGATCCAGACCAGGGCACAAAGACTGAAGGTGCAGTAGTAGTGACTATACCGTGTAATACTAGTCTTAATATGACCCAAAAAAAAGACTTTAGTCTAGTCCAGGAGCTGCCTGTGCTGTGTTTTACCTCTCCAAGGTTTCTCACACCACCTCACTTGTCTGTCAGTACATCTGCTCCCTGATGCAGCCTGCATCCTCAATCATTTTTCCTGTGAAACTCGAGCCTACAGGTCAGTGAACAACAGCTCGCTCTTTCCAAAATCCCAACTTTGACTTGTTTCGTCCTCATGACTGTTGCTTTTCTTGTCACTGTGAGTCCTCATTAGTCACTTGCATCAGTCAAGGCTTTTTCTGTCCTGGTCACACAGTCATGTGATGAACTCCAGACTGAAGTCAGGACATTTGACTCATCTTCCAACACAGGCTAAAAATATATATTTTCTATCCTTAACCAGCATGCTAGCACTTGTTCCTTTTTTCTTTTAATATAAATAAATGAATACAACTTTTTCTTTTTACAGCCCCTTGTACATGACATTTTGGACAAAAGTGTGTTCATAAACCATTGTGTTCAAGGCTGTAATGATGGAAGGTGTCAGAGTCTAAACCCAAATAATAAACTGTCAGTGGACCAGGCTTCTGATCAAATAAAAACCCTCAACTAACAAGATCAATTTAGGACATAACACTAGATGCTTATATGGATTCTGTTGGCGCAGAACGTACAGTTACAGATTCTCTTCATAGATCTTACTTTACTGTGCTTCAATTATAAAGCTTAGGGGCCCCAGGGAAAATATACGTTGAGGCAGAAGGCAAGGCAACAGATGGTGTGTGGTAATGTGAGAATATACGTTTTTTTTGTTGCATACATGTAACTGAATGTAGATATCCTGTCACTGAAGTGTGCATACTGTACACTACAAACCTACAGCCCATCACGTATTACAGGTTTTGTAACATTTCTAAGTCATTTTACAATGCTAAAACAGGGTTCAATGTGAGGTCTACTTCTTGTAAGGGTTCACATTATGATGTCCAAAATATGTTCTCTGTCTGATTATAAACAAGTGTTGTGTATTCATCTTTCTCTCCTAGTTTGGCAAACAGACTGGCACAAGAATCACATGGCAGCAATAAGCAGCGGGACGTTTGACAGCCTCCTGAAGATGAGTCCTGATTTTCAGGGTTGCAAGAGCCACATGGCAGCATTTGTGATGATAAAAGGTAAAATTATGTTAAATGGGGATGTTCTCAGCCGACTTACTTCTAGTGGGTTGAGAGGAAATTTAAATTAATTAAATAATGTAAGATAAAAACTGATCACAATTAATTTTTTAACAGTAAACCTTCAAACGGTCAGATTAGTTTGTCAAGTGTGGCTAATGTTATCAGTGCTAGCACCTCTAGCCTTCGGTCCTCCTTACAGTTAACTTTCATGTGCCTATGCTAAATGTGCTCACACATGGCTCCGGCCTGTATGCCAGTTTAATTTGATACACTCTACATGAAACTCTACTTTCTTGATCAAAACACTGCCGGATGCCCAGCTCCTATGGGATTCTATACTCCATTCACTTTGCTCGTTTACATCCAGGCAGAGGTAGACAGAGGAGAAGGCCAATTAATTGGGAATACTGCCAGTCGATGGCTACAGCCCTGACTAGTGGTGGGTGTTTTTTTATATAGGTGCTCATTTAAAAAGCATGATAAAGCAGACACTTGATTAGAAAGATAATGTGGGCTGTTCATAAAGAATGTCTCTTGTTTATACTTCAGCAGACTGCTGTCCATCTCAAGGTTCCTTCTTGCTTTGTAGCAATGCTAACATTGCAGCTTTATGAGAGACTTGTTGGGTATATCACAGTACAGTGTCTCTTTGTATTTAACATACACATTTAGCTGGACTTAAAAAGAAAGACCTTGAATTTAGGATCATTAACAGTACCGTAGATGACCAGAATACATATCTTCTTCTTCTTCATTATGTTGCTTCCTTCTCACAACTTTAATGTCACTTCATTTTCACTACTTTTCAGTCTCTAAAAAAAGATTGAGACATTTAAATGCTAAAGAGTTGTTACAGCTTTTAGTTATCCTATTGATAATAACCTGTGAGTGATTATGACCTTTGAGTTCTTCCAGTCAAAGGCAATGGTTTGTATGGGGGCTGATGAATCACCTCATTTTTTGATGACCTTCAGTTATTATTCTGGAAATTAGTCATCTCAGTGAGTCATCCTGGCTGCTACCGTCCAAAGCTAAAAAGTTCATATTGAATTGAAAGAAAAATGGTTTGATTTCCTGCATAGATGTGTTGGATGCAGCACGCCGTCCTTGTGAGCAGTACAAGGTGGTGGCATTGGGAGCTGGTCGTTCAAGCTGCGGCAAGTGGCTTTGCTTTAATGGGACCATGGTCCATGACTGCCACGCCATCATCACCGCCAGACGAGCCCTTTTGAGGTACAAACTACTTTTTATGACCTCCAGCTGTCTTGTGCAAATTTCACAAGAATGTTTTCAATTACTCAATATGATCCCTAAATATTTTATTAGTATCATTACTAAGGACAAAAGCCTTTTACATGCACAAGAGCAAGCAGCTCGCTCACTGTCTTGTACCGCAGAGGGCTCTTGTACTTTGTGTCTCAAAGTGAGACTGGTTATCTTCTGGCTTGTGTTCAGGTTTTTGTACAAGCAGCTTCTGCTGTACTATGATGCTGATTCCATGGCCAAGGAGAACTGCATTTTCGAGAGCAGTACAGACAGCCACCAACTTCAGCTCAAACCTGGGATCAGTCTGCATCTCTACACCAATCAGTGTCCTCAAGGAGCAGCGAAGAACTTCTACTTCAAGTACAGCTGGCTTCTTTTTTGTTCTGTGTGCTTTGTTTAAAGCAGTATATTGCAGGTATTTTGTGTATGAAGGATTTACCTGGGTGGTGGAGTTCACCATGGGGGGGGAGGGGGAGATTGATGCATTTACAGGAGAGACGTACGGACAGCGGGCCTTTCTTTCTCTTTTTCTCTTTTGGTTTTTATGCGTCTTGATAAGCCTCCCCACAGGGGGATCATCTGTTGTGATAACAGTCGCAAGTGAAACGTTCTAAAATGGGAGTTTTGTTGTGTTGCATGGAGCCTCCCATGGCAAAAATAAAATAAAAACCCACTTGCAAATCCGTACCCATGGTTTCCAAATCCGTGCGCCAACTGCACACCAATTTGCATTGGGAATCCGTTCACACAGATTACATACCTTGCACTCAGTGAGGTCCTGACGTTGTCAATTTCCGTGCAGCCTATAAGCACACTCTCGCTTCTCTCTTGTGTGTGCAGCGGCTATAAATATACCTGGGCCCCCAGGTATCATCTATGTGTGGGAAACACTGCATAGATCTTAATAATAACAGATTAGGGCAGGTGTTACCAAAAAAGAGATTATCTTTCTCTCCACATCAAGGATAATCATTTAAATCGGCTTTTTAGGAGCGATTATCTAGATAATGATGTCACAGGAAACTTTGAGTGTCACTCACTGACCCTAGTAGGTTGCATTCCTTTGTTTAAGATGCTGGAATAAACTAGGGCTGGGCAATAAATCCAAAAATTAATCGAAATCGACATTCAGAACAATTCATCGATGTAATCTTGCCCATGTCAATTATTTTGATTATTTTCAGGGCAGAGTCACGTGACGACACGTCCAATCCACAACATGAAAGCAATGTCCGTCGTTTGGACACATTTTGTCTTTAGGGAAGACGAAACCGAACAAAAAGAAGTCAAATGTAATCACTGCGGAAAAACTGTTTGCAAGAAATGCAAGTTATTTATTTTCTTCTGTTTTAGAGAAGTTTTTACTTTAAAACAAAAATGTGTCGTTTTCATTTCAAGCGATGCTTTGATTTCAGTTTGAAATATTCAATAAATAACCACGAAATAGTTCATCAGATATGCACTCTTTCATTAGAAACAATATCTCAGCTTTAGCAGTTGAGCATATTTACAGTAGAGAGCAAAAAACAAAATAATCGTTCATTAATCGTAATCTAGGTAAAATGTTCAAATAATCTTGATATTGATTTGAGGTCAAATCGCCCAGCCATAGAATAAACTATTTTTTCTCATTGCTGGTTTTGTCAAAGACTTAAGACAAACTTTGCATTAGACAGTTTCTAACAAACATCCCAAACACTACATATAAAACAAATATATATATATATATATGATCTTGTCATGTTTTCTCCAGTGGTATCTGAATGAGCAGCACACAATGTCTGTCCTTTCTCAGGGGTCCTGCAAACAGCACTTGGGCTGCTATGAAGCTGCTGTATCATGCCCAAGGTGCACTGGTCCCTGTAGCCTACCTTGAACCGAGTCTGTGGGGTGCAAAAGTCTGCTGCATGTCCGGTAGTGACAAGTTGTGTCGTTGGACCGTCACTGGGATTCAGGGTGCATTACTGACCCATTTCATCCAGCCACTCTACATCACCAGCATGGTGCTAGGTAAAGAGCCTCAAACATGAACATTAACAGTCTTTATGCTAAGAGAGACAGAAAGGCTACACATCAGTTTCTTGTAGTAACTCCAACAGGAAGCAAACACAAAAGTCAATCTGTGTCTTTAGGGTGGAGTGGAGTTTATCAAACAGATTATTAACAGTTAATCCATGTGATCTCGTTTTAAAAGTATTCATGCACTTGAGCTGATCTCGATATGATGAAAACTACCTGTGAAATGAAGGTGTAACCTTTCTTAACATCTGACAGAACTGTAATGACATCATCAAATCCCTCTGTATGTTGACACATGACGGACACATTAAAGAGCAAATAAAGGATTGCTCTGTCTATTTAGGGGGCCAGAGGGCCATCAATGAAGAAGTGTCTGATATCACCAACAAGCGTCTGGCCGATGACATGGAAGACTATCTGCCGACATCCTACAAAAAGCAAAACATCTTCTTTCTCTGTGGCGAATATGTGGGGCCTAATGCCACCTCCCCACGGCACGACGATCTCAGCATCAACTGGTGCCTCGGAGACAAGGATATCGAAGTACTGGACAGCAGCAAGGGCTTCATCATTGATGGGTAAGTTTCTGATGATTTTTTGGATAATGACTGGACACTGTATTTGTGAAGACTCCATGATGTTGACATTGTTCTTTTTTTTTTTTGGAAGAAAACTTTGTCTCCTCTAAAATGCATTAAAAATGTGGGGCCATGACCTGACTAAAGCTTACCTCATCATGCGCACCCCTGAAGCCAGTTCAAGGACGGAAGGGTTCTGTTGGAAGAGCTTAAAGCAGACTGCTTGTTTGACAGGCTCAGCGAGGCCTGGGGCTCCTGCCATCTCCTGGCTTTAGAGCTGCCGACAACTGCTGATGTCCAGTAGCTCGAGTGTGGCACAGACGTGGCTCTCATTGGAGGCTGTGTTGTCCTTGGGCAGAGATTACATCCAAAAATAGATTTCCTGCTTTGTGCTTGCAGTGTTGCTGTGTATTTCAGCTCATGTCTTGCAGACTGAACAATTAGTTTTAGGCATCATGGTGTTTTGTCAGGATGAGTTCCGTAGCCGAGTCCAAACAAAATGTGTTAATACACAAAGAAGGAATGGGCTTCAGAAAAAGAGGACAATCCATTTAAGGACAAGGGTACAGGAACTAATATGTGCAGAGAGAGGAAGATTGAAATGGATGTTAAGAACATTTACGAAAAAAAGCCCCATTTAACAGAGTGAAAACAAAAAGACATGCAGGTCAGTTAAGCCCCGTTTTCACCAAGCGGTCCGGTTCAGTTTGGTTCGGTACACATTTATTGGCGTTTCCACTCAAAAGTTTTGAAGGGTACCAAAATAACTGATCCATACCGTCCTACATTTTTGGTACCCTTCTGTTGGGGTGCCAGGCTCACCGTTCCCACACTCAAGGTTGGAGCAAGACACACTGCAGTCCTTTGATTGGTCGAAAGAATCTTCACTTCGCATGTAACAGCAGTAATAAAGGACAAACACAAAACGAACCATGTTTAAATATCCTGTGGATTTGGAGAGAGTCATTTGAAGGCTGTTTTTTGTTTTTTTTTGCGACAAATGTGAGCACGTAGCACCCTTACATGGACAACCTTGGAGATGCAGACCTTCCTAGGAATCATTGATCTTTGTTTACTGTGTCACGTTCTTCTTCTTTGTTGAATTTATTGGCTGACACTATGTCGCGCTGCTGTGATTTAGTGATCTGTAAGGTTGGCTGTGGAAACGCACGCGCACTGTACCAAACCGTACTGAACCAAACCTGACAGCTTGGTGGAAACGGGGCTTTAGTCTTTGCTTCCTATTGTCATGTTTATCATCGCTGAAGCAATCAGTTGTTTCATGAAAACCCTGGCTTCTCCCCAAATCTCTTCAATACTGCCCAGAAGATTTCAATATATGTGGAATGCATTTGTAATAAAGCCAAAGGATGTGTTTGGTGGCTTGAGGGATATCATGAGCTGAAGACATTGTAGTGGTCTAGGAAGAGACCTTAAAATGATCCAATATCACTCTGCTAATGTCTGCCTCTATAAATGCTGTCATGTCCCCACCAAAACTTTACTGCCTACTGCCTTTATTGACAACGCTAAGCTTTCATCCTGTTAGAAAGCCATGTCTTCTCTCACTCAGTCAAACACTCAAAATCTAAGCTGAAGCAGTGCAGAATTGTCTTACCAAACACATTTTTATGTTCAGCACAGCCACCCCCTGAAGCTGAGAACGAATCCTCAAACAAAAATTGTACAGAGCGTTTATGGTGCACTACTTTATTATTTCCCAGCTCTCCATCTGTGAGCGGGCCTGGCTTCTCCAGCAGACTTTGCAAGAGAGCCCTCTACAGTTATTTCCTCCGAGTTGCGCAGCTAGCTGGACATAGCTATCTGCTGGATTTCCCCACCTACCACAGTGTCAAGGTGTGTATCCTTAGAACTATCAAGTGTGGTTCATTTTAATGTGCAGACAACTCTGAGACTGCTTCAATGAACTGTTCTTACTTTATAGTTGTTAATGTTTTGTTCATAGGTGGAAGCTGTGGTCTACCAGACAGTCAAAGATCTGGTCAAGCAACAGTTTCTGAGCAACCATGCAGGTCCCTGGAACTCCAAAAAGTTGGTGGACTGCTTCAGCATTTGAATGTGCTCCCGGAAAGGGACCACGCTGATGTTTATCCAAGTTCTTCATATTTTGTTCATTGTTCAGAGCACTTCAGTTGTTGTTTTTTTTTGTATATGTTCGTGTTTTCAGTTTGTGTAGGTGTTTGAGAAAAATAAAAGCAACCCGACTGTTTGCACCAGTGAAGTGGTTGGTTTAAATGTGCTGCAGGTGGAGAAAATATCAGTGACAGATGGAAATCTTTTACAACCTGAGCGGTAGAAGCGAGCAGAATGATCACCCTTTTGTTCTGCAACCAATAGTTTGTAGTGATTAAGAGCGAAGCATTTTTTGTTTATCACCAACCAAATGATTCAGTCACGAGCATGGTGAGGCGGCCATGGGCAGGTCATTACTGTGTTTAACTTCGAGGTGTCATTCACTGTCACACAGTGTTCATCGTTGTTGAATCTCTCATATTTCTGTCTTGTGATGATAGTTGCAGTATCTCTTAGTCCAGCAGGGTCGGAGAAAGGAGGTCAAATGGGAAACAAAAAAAACAACGTTTGGGTACAAAGGTCAAAGTTTCAGTAACATCTTAATATCACCCAATCAGATTTGAGGGGTTAAGGTTGTAGTTTAACAACCGTAACACACGTTGATACAAGATGAGGACCCTTCACATGTTGTTGTTCATGTAGGATTTCAAACACTGAATAGAAACATTAAATATTCTTTTGGTCTCAAATGTCTCTATTTTCTTTTTCTTTGTTTCATATTACATCAAACAAAATTCTGAAATAAGGATTCATATATTTTATCCATTATAATTGAACTTGTGCAATAAAAAAAACCCAGACAATTGCCCCTTACTAACTAAAAGCAGTTCTGCTAGTCTAAATGTAAAAATGAAAAAGAAATCTGAATTTCCAGGTTTTTTGTGATTGTTGGTGTTACACTGTTCAGATGTTTCAGATAGACATTTTAAAAGCACCAAAAACCTCTACCTAGATTTTACCCAAGTGGTGAATTCAAAAGGCATTGTGACTATTTTGGACCGTCACACGTTGATCACGACACAGGTGTCAATTTACCAGAACAACTTGGCAGGCTCAAAGCTGGTGTGCTCGTAATTCCACAGAGTGATGAAGCATTGTAGAATAAATCATTCCAAGCTTTAGTGAACCTTTTCTTCTAACAATCAACGTGAACGAGCAGCAGAGGAAGACTTACATTTAAAATTTTATTAGATTTTTTTTTTCATGCAAACTGTGTGGCACCATGGTTCATTGTCACCATGGCTCCACTCACCAGTTGCTTGGCAACCAACTCCTCCTTGGAATTGATGCAACTACTCATGTCTTTATAATTGCAGGCTCTTTTTCAATATTTAGCAAAAACAAAACAAAAAACAATAGAATTGTATGATAAAATAATCGAATAAAGCTGGCATACACGGTGAGTATAAGCTATACACTGCAATCATTACATATTTCTGTGGCTTCTTAAGAAGTACAACATGTGCTGAAGCTGCTTTTTGAGTTTAAAAGCATTTCCTGACGTTTTCAGTGGTCTGTGTATGCAAATGAATAAAGACTGCATGCGCTATGTGCTCCGTCTTTGTTCTTCTTAGTCGAGGAGGTGATTTCTCCAGCCAGGTGTCGGGTTTGTCCCCCGCTGGTGAGGCAGAGCTCGTGTTCCCGAGGGGCTTATCTGCGCTCGAGGGAGAGCCAGGGAATTCACGAAAAGGCCTGCAAGATATTTAACATCTGTGAACAGTTTAGAGGTGTGAAGAGCACACACTTTCTCATACATAGGCCTTGGAGATTTGTGTTGGACTTAAATTAAACTGTCAGAAGGTGAGAGAAACCTTTTAAGAAATCACAGAAGTGTCCTTTTAGTTGTGTCTGTTTAATCCGGCTCAATTACAAAGGCTTTTATGTAATTATTTAATGTCAGAGCAGTCCTAGTAATGTATGCAGTGACCTATTCTGTGATGCTGGAAGCAGAGAGACTGTGATGTGTGACTACACCTGTGATCATCCCCATCTCATTTAAAAGAGGCTGAACCTCAGAATGACGTAACTTTTAATTGCGACCTTTAAGTTGTAACAAAAGAGGAAGACTAAGGTATAAAGTCAGAGTGAAAAGTCAAAAGTAGATAAACAAGTGAAGAAATGATTTACTTAAATGTTTCATGTAACTCGTGAAGTAATCGAATTGAAGTCAAACCTTGACTTGAATGTCTCATTTAAGATTTTCACACAATCTCTTTGATTTAATATTCAATTCTTCTCATTGGAGATTTTAATTCATCATACATTTATTACCATCTATGCGGCTTTCAAGCTCGCTGAAGGATAGCCGTTTTGAAAGAGTGTTGAATATGAAGTTGTGCATTCAGTAACAATTTGAGCTGCTTCGGAGTGACTCTGCCTCACTTCCTTACCCAGGTTGGGTCTCTTGCAGGACAGTTCTCTCTGGCTGGAGCCGGAGGAAGCTGACGTGCTGTCTGTGGAGCTGGACTTGACCGAGCGCACCGATGGTACAGAGGCTCTAGGAGGATTTGATCTTGGTTTGGCCATGACTCCTAATGATGCTGAGTTGCTCCACTCTGGATGACAAAACCAACACAGGTTATAAAAAAAAATCCCTTTGTTGTAAATCATTTACCTTACAGTTGAACTTTTCTTTCTCTATCTGTCATAACTGAGTGACAACACACTGATGTGCAGAGAAAATTGCGCCCTAGAAGCAGCCGTTCATAAATGGTGACCTTGAGTCTATGCATAGAAAAAGCTGACTAGAGCTTCATTTTGGAAATTGATACTCAACTGTTGTTTCCTTATTTGCATTTGCAAAAGCTGTGAAAGGTGCCTGGTATATTGTATTTATCTCATATCATCTTGACTGCGTAGCCGATACTAAATGTGGAGGTAAAACACTGCAGACATTTGATTTAAACATCACAAGTGTAACACAGGCCCCCTTCATAACCATGCACACCAGTTCGTAGTTTGTTTGCAACTGCAATAGCAACTTTGCAAAGAGTAAAAAAAAATTAGAAACAAGTTTAAAGTATGCATAATTTAATACTTAAAGCCTCTGAGGGTTTTTTAACTGGTTATGTAACACCTTCAAATGCAAGACCCCACTGCCTGTAACCGCTGCAACGTTTTACATGTGGGTGTCAGTTAACACAATTTACAACACGCTGAAGATGCAGATTTTGCATTTACAGGACAAGATCAGCAAAGAGATGAGATGCACACATTTATCTACAGGGGGCGCCAACATTTACACCAACTGAGTGACTTTTTCAAGTTATTTTAGTTTATGATTTTATGTAAAGGTCCTGCTTAGTTTATATAGTGTTAAAGAGGGAAAAAAAACAAGAGAGCCTTTCAAAAGAATGTCCTCCACCTGTTAATTATCCTGATTTACAGTGACGAGGTGCTAACAGTGGAAAATAAGTGCTTAATGTTCTCAGCCCCTGTTCAAAGCCAGTAGAGCTAAAGCTTTCTGTGTGTACATGTATGGTTATGTCTGCAGGTTTCTTCAAAACTAAATTAAGTGACGTGATTAGGACACATCATAATATGTGTGTCTGTCATACCAGAGTGCTCTTCAAGTCGGAAACGTCCAAAGCAGAGGTGAATCCTCCACTGCCTCCTGACGTTTTCCTTCATCAGACAGTGGAAGAGGAAGATGAAGAGTCCTGAAATGGAAAAAAAACTGAGATGAACTTTCATGAACTTTTTCAGATATCCCCTGTTCATGCTCGGCAGCCCTTTTGCTTTTTAATTAACACTTGAGCAAGGCATTTCTCTTCCAGTCACAGACAGTGGAGGGGCTTTGTTGCATCACTCTCAGATAATTAAAAAAAAAAGCAATATAACAAAGGCCGGCTGAGGTAAAGGCAGTTGTGAAATAGTTGCATCATTCGGCCTCTGTTTGATTTTGTTTCTTTTTACCGTTAAATATTGTTGTTTTCTTTTGAACTGTGAGTGTGGAGCGGGATGTTGGGGGAAACTGCATACAATGTTAGCCAACCTTGACTCAATCAATAAACGCACAGCAGCTCAATCAATGGGCCTCATGGTAAGAAGAACAAGTCAGAGAAAGTTACGTCAAGGATACAAAATCAGTGAGGCCTGCTCAGGTTCAAATTCAGAGTCATGTCTCTTTGTGTTTTGGATTTCCTTCCCATTTTTCAATTTTATTTTATCACTTCGAATGCAATGTTTAGTTTTTTTGCATACGTATGGTGTCTGTATGAACAAACACTAACCTTGCAAGGAATTGAGGACAGAGAAAAGGTACAGTAGAACTATTCTGGCTGGTCCCCAGGTAAAGAAGCCGACTGTCCATGTAAGACCAAGTAACAAGGTGAGACTGGAAACTCCCTTCAGGTCATGCAGCAGTCCTCTGCGGGTCCCAGCCGGGCTGTTGGCTCGCATGTGGCGGATCTGGATCAGAACAACCACAAAAACCTAAATGGAGATTTAAAATAAAGTTAAGAGTTTAGTAGCTGGGACAAAATCCTGAAATTCAACACAACTAGACGCTGAGGGAGATTTCTACTGATGCATGCCATACAGAAAATCCTGGTCTGTTTTTTGTCAGATGATCAGATTTGACGAAGTACAGTATTTAATGTACTATTGAACGTTTTAAATATTGTCTAATTTAACTGCTGTCTTAAATAATTTAAGTTCTAATACAACTGTAAATATGAAAAAGGTGATCAGCAGAACAGAAAGATACTTTAACAAATAAAATGTGGACAAAAGAAGGACAATGTTTTGCAGTTAAAATATGAATGAAACGTTTCAATTATTTACCGCAATATTGAAGAGAAAGATCAGCACAGCATAGGCAATCACTGACACGTAGAATGTCACATCGTCCTGAAGCCAGCAGCTGAGTGAACAGAGATCGTACTGCATGTAGCTGTTAGATTCATGTAAACGAGTTCAGAGTTCCCAAACAGATATGTTGTAAGACCCAGATTTTTTTTTTTAAATGGCTTTTGTATGTTGTGATGAGTGAAATGAATTCTACTCCCTCTTTCTCTTATTGCAGGCATTAACATGACCTTAAGACCTCTACTTTAGTGCATTTACAATTTGCCAGGACTTGAAGTTAACCTTAATTATTTTGTGTAATATCACTGTGCAACATCAGCCAGATTTCATAGAAGCAAACTCGTTTTTAAAATTCATCCAGCCTTATCTAGTGATGGAAACCAGGGGCTTGAAAAAAATCAAAAGCCAAAACTCACAAACTGTCAGAGTTGTCCAATGGCTGCAGGCTAGACTGAGTTTCAGTGTAGAGGTGACTGCTGTACGCTTCTCTGTTCACAACGAGCACCAGGACACAGATCGCCAGAGGAATCCCTGAAGCGACAGATTTGATACTTTCACAGCACGTCAAAGAATTGAATAAATGATACCAAAAAAGAAAAACTTGTCATTTTCAAAGGCCTCATCTCGATTATTTCAGTAACACTGAAATGTGTTTGAATGATAAAACAACTAAAAGTCAGTCAGTGAGTCGAAAGGAAGACTCACCCCATCCAAGAACGCAGAACTTGAGGATGTAAGACGGTACGTAGACGTTGAAGACTTTGACCAGAGCAAAATACATGTTAACGGCCTCTAGTCCCATCCAGGTAAAAGACGCCAGCAGGAAGTAGTGCAGCATGGATGCTGCAGCCACACAGAGGCCATATAGACCCCAGGAGGAGAGCCAGGAGTTCACCAGAAACATCAGATTCAAACCCAGCAGTGCCAGGGAAAGGTTGATGAGGATCTGAGACGGGTAGTCTCGACGGAGCTTCCTGAGACAGAGAATAAACATCAGGGAGGAAAGTGAAGGTAAGACAACACAGAGAGCATACACCAATAATTGTAAATAAGACAGTAAAGACAAGATACTCAAAACTGGTTATGATTAGTGGTGCAACACATCACTCATCTCACAGTTTGGACTATTGCAGATTTTGTCACAGATTGGATCATTTTCGGATCGGCCAGATAAAACAATACTTTTAGTTATTTTCTCTACTCCATAGCTAGCCAGGACTCATACTTTCAAAATGGATCCCCATTAATCTTGTTGAGTGGATATGTGGAAACGGTTCATGTTTATACATGCATTTGATAAAATATATTTAATAAAAGAAGTGGTTTAAGTCTCACTCAAAAGCTGTGTAGGTGAGAACGGTGATTCCCAAGAACAACGATGAGACTCCACAACCAACGTAAGTGATAATGGTCAAGATCTGCTCATTAGCTGGGTCCACGGAGATCGTGGAGGTGTCCTTAACACAGAGACAAAGATTTATTAGCAGGAGTGAATCTTTGTGTATTCCCCAAAGTGCCACAAATTACTCTCACAGGCACCATTTGTATGTTATGTACAAGAATAGAGGAACTGCTCATATCACTTGACCTGTTCTGTGAAGGGCTGAACCTTTAGTACTTTTTATGTGTTAAAGGATTGGTGTTATTTTGTGAATTTGCATCCCTACAGTTTCATGTGCACTTCATGCTCTCAACCAAAGTCCAATAACTTGCTTGTTCACTTTGTTTTTCTCTTCTTATGCTTTCTCCATCACTGTTATGTCCTTCTCGTTCTCTTCACCCCTTGACACCGTGTCCTAACGCAAGTGTTGGATATCGCGTTGCATTGTATACGATCGCACGCTCGCTGTCCACACTGAAGGCGTTTAATAGTTCATTCTTTGCTCTGTGAATTTCAGTTTCCCAGTGCATCTAGTGCTTTTGTATTGAAGATGGACAAACTGAAGTGTGGTGCTTTATTGACAAGCTGTTGACTCAAATCACATCACTCAAAGGCTGGTTGATAAACGGCTCGAGTGGGACAAGCTTATTTTTAGTGTTGACACAAGTCAAAGCACAACATTTCAATCTGGGATGTGGATATAATAAATGCCACAATATCTCCACTTTGTAAAACAAGCTTACTCTGTTGAGTGAGACAAGCCAGTGCCTTGTAGAGCCCCCTCCTTCCTCCTTCCTCCTTCCTTGTCCGTCTTTGCAAGCGACAGAGATGAATAGAGAAACGAGGGCGTTTGAGTAAATGCCCCAGCGGGCAGTTTGGACAATCCAATAGTAAACAATAGAATCAAGCTGATTTTGTTGCTGATGCTTGCCTGTGACGTCGCATGCTGTTAGGACAGGCTGTGGGACACAATGTCAAGTCTAGGACTGTAGCGCCCGTCAGACTGCCAGAAAGACGTGTCATAAAGCAGAACACATTTTCCTCTTAATGATCTTACCCTCTCAGCCCAAGTTATAGAATGAAAGAAGATGTGTTACTAAGGTTGGTGGGGGGGGGGGGGGGGGAGATTTGTGTACAAATATTTGAAGCTCTTAAAATCTAGGTAAAATATTTTCACAGCTGTAGTGACTTAAACATTAAAATAACTAAAATAATGTGTCATTGGCTTTAGATGGTCAAACTTTGAGTCAGTTTTTATATATTGTGCCTTGTGTGCCCTCTTCTGGTGAAATGTGAGTTAGTCATCTTCCCTTTGTCTAGAGCCTCTTTGTGTTTTACTATTACCATCAATACTGTGACTACCACTGCCCTTTATATTACAAAAACCTCTGAATGTGCTGCAGTCCCTCTGACACCAAACCATGTTCCCCAAGGGGGAAAACAAAACCGAAATATATACCAGAAGAACTCCAAAGTGCGTGAGATGATCACACAGGCATGTTGTGTAGTCTGAGCTGCTGTTGTGTTTTCTGCAGCCATGGTCATCCCAGCCTCCATGTCCATCTATAGATGATGACACAAGACGATCAGCATCACACAGATTATTCAGCTGTGATGAAAACTGGAAGAATATCGATAATTGAAAAGAGCACCAACTGTTTTTATTGAAGTTCCAGTACACACACTGGAGGTCCCTGTGAAGCTTGATCACACATGAACAATGATTTTGTTAACAACAGGTGTAACTTCCTCATTCAATCCTTTTAGTGTGTAAGCAGTATACACAGTGGGACATGCATCTCTGGATTGTTGAAGGAGATTAGATCTTACTGTGTTGGGTATTAGATGTCGGAGTGTGACTTCCACATCTTCAGTTAAGTCTTTGATTGGAGAGCTGGCATTGGTCACACTGGCCGACACCACAAATGTGTTGAGGGTCACACCCTTTTTGCCGGTCTGGAAATAATCAAAATACTGAAACATGAAACTGATATTTCAAAAGGAATCAAATATTTTTCCTTTATTTTAATTGAAAAAAAAAGTTACCTTGAAGAGCATTGGGATGCCAAAGAACTGAAACGTAACCCTTGGCGGGCTCTGGTTGAAGCTGTTCTGTGGGAAACTGTGCTGAAGGACAGACGGCAGGGAGATAAAGGCCACCGTGCCATTAAAAGGATACCTGTTGATGAAAATCTGCAACAAAGAGAGCAACATATTTATCTCGACCTTTAATTCACACAGTCATTTTTCAGATTAAGTACAGACTATGCATAAAGAATATAAAGAAACAAGTTTGGTAGTGATACTCATTTTGTATGTTTCTGATACAGATTGGGGATATTTGTCAGATGTTTGTGTTACTTTACAAACCTCCGGCGTTGCGCCTGCGCGGTATGATGACACCCCAAATGTCAAACTGCCAAACAGTCCAGGAACCACATCCACCACTGAGACCGCTATGGCTGGAGCAACCAGGGTGGAGGAGCCATCGTAATCCACAATCCTGTCTCCTACTGCTTCTGTGATATTTAAAATGCTGAGGAGAAAGAGTGAAGCAGGGTAAACACACTTGAGAAGTAGATTCTTTGAATCAGATTTACTTTCCAGTTTTCTTCCTCACGTGTTAGTAAAAGGCAACAGGTAGCTGTCCGACTCCAGGATGTCTGAGATGATGTTGATGAGAGCTTGGCCCAGGTTTGGGGTAACCACGCTGAGGTTGACGATGTCCTCCAGCTTGTCTAGGACTGTGGCCAGCTCTTTGTAGTTGAGTGTGGAGTGGTTCTTTAGTAAGCTCACAATCATCTCAATGATATCCAGAGCATTCTCTGTAGATAAACCATACATGCATCTGCTGTGACCTTTTCACTGGTTTGTTTTTGTGTGGATTCAGATTTGCAAAACAGGAATCGAGCGGGCAACATCATGAATGCAATGAGATTCAAATCTGAAGAGCAGCCGTCATTAGAGAATTTAAAATTGTAAGTAGGTTAATAATTCATCTTTATCATTATATTAACATTTACAATAAACACATCGCAAAAGTCTAAATTTACCACAACAAAGAGAGAGACTATTTATTGTAAGGGATACAGCAATGCTTTCTCAGTTAGCATGTGTTCATTTAACCCATTAGATGGAAGCCCGAGTAAAAATGACTTTGCTTTCATGTTATTTGATTCAGATGAAGCTAAAGCCAGCTATCTGCTTCCCTCACATTAATAAATACTAATTTAGTGTTGTTAATAATTATGAATCAGAAGAAACATGTTGCAAACACAGGTAGTGTTTAAATCATGGAGAAATTGTCAGCCACAGCTAATTCATTTATTGCACTATTGAAGAATGTTATCCCACATCACATATTTTTCTCATATTGTGCAGACCTAATTATAACCCAAACTGAAAGCTTAAACCATCTTAGCTCATTTAAATCTTCCTCACATTCACTAAAGACGTTATCCCATGCCATCAACTCAATAATTAAAAACAGTTCTCTTGATTTTGGCTTAAAAATCAGTTCAGACCTTTTTAAATCATATTCAATATATAACCATACAAGTTTAACCATTCATTTCAGATTGAATTCTGTATTTATTTTGTAATTTAACAACTACGACATAAGTCAGACAAAGGGGGAAAGGGGGTTTGTGTAACAGACCGACAGTGACTTTGACATGGTCCAGGTCAGGGATGGTTTCCACCACTAAAGAACAGTCTTCCAAGTCTGGGTCCACCCAGTGGGTGCTGAGACATAGTTTACTGGTGAGAGGGCAGAGAGAGAAACTTGTATTATTTTACAAGCTATGCATCTTTTATCAGTTATCAGGCTACACAGAAATCAACTGTCTATAAAAATGTCTTAATGACACCGAGCCCCTGACTAATGATTTTACAACTCTGACTCCTACAGCTCATTGACAACCATCAATTCATATTGTCACGCTGAGTCAACAACCAATAAAACAACACACTCCGATAGTCAGCCATGTGTTAAATTCATGTTGGCTACCAGGTCCATACACATGTCAACAAAAGGATACGTTCATCATACAGGTAGCTGCCTTAGGTTAGTCAGTGAAGTGTGTGAAGTGTTTTACTTAAAGTTAACAGAAAAAAAAGAGTGACGTTAAAAAGTAGAGGTTGGGTCAGAGATAAATAGTTGTTGTGATCATCTCCTTTTCAAGGTACAGTTTTTTCCCTGAGGCTAAGACCTATTTCACATCAATATAACGGACAATTCTAGCTTTTTAACATTTTTAGATCAATTGTGTGACTATTTAAAGGAGCAATATGTAAGATATCTACTGAATGAAATCATAAAATGACCTTACTATATCATCAGACATTAAGGAAAACATGCAACGTTTAAATGCTGGCTTCTCCGACAACAATGCAGCAGCCAGTGTGTCCTCCTCCTAAGTTTTGATTCTGGTGCGGAATGGTTTGTTTTTGTTTTGACCAAAGAAGGGAGGCGTTTGTGATATTCCCCCACACGGTCTTTGGACGCCCCTCGGCTTGCAAAGCAGACGGCAAACCAACAGGTGATGCAGCGATGAAAGTGGGTAAGAAAACTGGTTCAGATATAACTGATTCTGCCCGACCAAAAACACATCTGCAGTTTTCTAATGTACTTGAGACCGATGAAGAGCTGGTTTGATCTGAGGCTTCAGTGTGCGCGACAGGGCAACCTCATCCACTCTAGGAAGGGGTTGGCTGGGGGAGATAGCTTTTTTCTCTGTTTTTAATTTGGACTGCAGTACTCGTTTTAAACGCTAGGTGTCAGAGTTAAATATTGCTCCTTTAAACTGATTTGATCCTAATTCTGCCAGCCCTTTGATGATCAGATACAAATTGAAACCTGGCGATGTTATGAGTTGAAAGACATGACTTTGTCATTTGTAAACACAAAATGTTTTTCTTTGTTTAGCATGAGATCAAAAATCACAAGGCAGTGTCTCAATCTCATTCGGAAATCACAATTAGGGCTGCAACCAAAAAAGTAATTAATGCAACATCATGTTTTAAATGTTAAAAAAACAGTAGTAAATTATTTTACATTTTAACAGCACATTTGATGTTTATTCTACCACATCTGACTGCTACATTTGTATTTTAACAGTCGGGTAAATCACTAGTGATGGCTGTGGTTAGCATTACACTACGATGTTCACCAGTGTCGTGAGGCGTAGTGTCGAGGGTTTTTCGGGCACGGCTGAGCTGCATTTTTGCCTCCTGAAGTGGCAGGCCATTGAAACAGGCCTTTCCTGGTCTGGTGGGATTGTGCATCACAGTTAAATATCACTAAAACAGAAAAAGAGGAGATGAACCATTGTCTTAATGAGTTGTTGAAAGCATCAGTCTTTCATAGAGTTTGACATAAACCATAAAGTGAGATCATCTCCATATTACAATGTTATTGGGATCTTTAATTGAAGCAGACCCTTACTCACATATGCGTCTTATCTGTATGTCCTCGGTGGCTATGGAGATGGACCCGTTGTCATAAGGCAGCAGCAGCTGGGATCTTATCAGCTCTTCCATTGCCTGCGTGTCTGACAGCGACGTCAATACCTGCACCTGGAAAACACAGCTCTCTCTGCAAACAATGACGAGTCAATTACTGCAGTAAACGTTTCCCTAAATCAATACATCTAATGAATGAATTTAGAAGTTTAATTGGACCATAATGCCCTACTCAAATAACCATTCACTCAATGTGTCTGATAAGCAGCACACTATGTTGGCTCTGTTTTATTGTTGGGTTGTTGTGTTTCTATGTCGTTATGGATTGACTTTTCCTCTGTAACATTCGGACCTGATCAAGATGAAATGGTGCAGAAGCACATGATCCCTACCTTGAGTCTTTGTATGCAAATACCTGGAAGAGAATAAAAGATTAACACAAGTTTACAACTCAGTAAAAAGTGGATTAAATCAATCTCAGATTTGACATTTCTGTTCAAATTAACACCAACAAAATCTCAAATCTGGATATTTATCCAGTAGAATCCAAGCATTTTAATTGTGAAGTTCATTTTTTTTTCATACTGCTTATTTTGAGTGAGATGATATTTAATAATCTGATGTTCTATTGAACATCTGACCTCCTGAAAAACATTTATTTAATGTGGGTTTTCAAACTTTGGCCGTAATAAAAGTTCTGGTTAAAAAAAAAACTGAAACTTGTTGAATGTAAATGAAAGTTCACCTTTTTTTGAAATATACTCTGAAAGGTTTCTTGCATACAGTCGGATCGTCGATTGATATCTTGTGTGTGTGTAAGTCATTGAGCTAGAGGGGGATGTTAATTAGCATTAGCTTATTATAAAGTCTGGAGGCAGGGTGAACAGCTGGCCTGCTCACTTTGGAGGTGAAAATTAGAAATCAGTGCAACTCACATTTGGTCACCTAAATCTGTCCTGACTCATTACACAATAAATAAGATCCCTTCCCTTAAAGGGGACATACAGTATTATCCCCCTTCTCCACCTTTTTCAAACAGTCCCCTAAAACAGTGATCTAAATGAAACATCTGTGCTGTGCTTTGGTCAAAATATAACATGAATCAAGCACCAGAGGAGGTTTGTGACCCTGTACAAGCCAGCTCTCTCAGAACGCTCCGCTTTGGTGTGTGTGTCTCTTTAAATGCAATGAGCCCCCCTGAGTTTTCCCAGTAGACATCACTCCTCTGTAGTGAGAATAAAAATGGCAGACCTGAGCAAAAGTTTTGCTCTAGGCTGGGGGTGGAGTCCATGGGTGGAGAAAACAGGGGAGAGGAGGGTATTTTTTTTACCAGAATCCAACTTGTGATGTCACAAACAGAACATTTGAAACGGAGCACTTTTCTCTGTGTGGTAAGACTTATGCAGACCACAAACAAAGGACTGGATGGATTTATTTCAAATATTGTGGGTCGATAGACACTCAGGTTACCCAAATATATGTTCAAAAACCCTGTAAAAGTGGATTTTCATAATATGTCCCCTTTAATCTTTCACTTCTCCTATAAAGAGGTTGTATACTGTAATCAGGCTGCAGAGCCAAAGACCACTCAGTGGCCATCAGTCAGCTTTTAGATGCTCATAAAAGTAAAAAGAAATATTTCATTTTCTGGGCATGGGTAAGAGAGATTTAGTTGCAGCTTTTGGTGAAAACTTACTTCATCAGAGTTGGAGATGTTTGAATCCCGTTTGAGACGATGTCTGGGAATTAGAGCGTTAGTTTCGTTCAATGGTTTATGTCAAAGAAACTGTGTGATATTTCCTGAAGATAGATGTTGAGCTGACGGTGTGGCAGCTCGATTCACTCTGTACCTGCGGTCTTTGGGGAGCATCTGGAGGGCGAGCACCATCATCGTGTCGTCAGGTAGACTGGTGTTGAGCTGTAGGGAGGTAGAGGCCATGATTAAAACAGTTGAAGCCCAACCTGTGCTTTATTATTATAATTCAAAGAGCTTCTCAGGCAGACATACCCATGTGGACAGAATCTCTTCTGGATCATAGTCTCCTGTTATGGAAACATTCATCCTAACCTCAAAGTACAGCTCTGGGGAGGACATCCAGAGAAGATAAATAAATAACTTTAAACAAAGCTTTTACTCCGGTACCCCCTGATGATAAGGTTAGGGTTAAGACTTCAAATGACCAGACTGACCTGAAACACTTGATGGGCCTGCTGTGAAGCCGCTGGTTGTGGCTGCACTGGTAAAGGGACTCTTGGTGGAGCTTGTGGTGGTTTTGGATATTGCTGGTGTGACTGTAGAGGGCGATGTCACAACACCAGGAGGACTGATAGTAGTGGCAGTTAAACTTTCTAGAAATGGAGAAAAAAATGCACATGAACCAGAGTTAGTTTTTTTTTTAAACTTGACAAACACGTCTGAAGGTTAAGAAGTATTTCCTACCGACAGGTGTTGTGTGTATGCTGTCTGGATCAGCATGCAGTTGCAGGACACCGCTGGGGTCGTCGTAAGGGATCCTCAGGTTTGTGTACATCTCACTTTGCACAGCTGCCACATCCAACGGAGGGATAACGTTTATATGAACCAGACAGTGGAACCTACAGAGGTAACAGAGAATTTTCACTGTGTCCTGTTACCCTGGTTTCAACGTATTACGTTTTTTAACATACGGAGAAATGACATGACTGATCAGCAACCAAAGACTGATTCTTCAAACCAAAGCATCCTAACCCTAACCCTAGCATCAACCAAAGACTGATGCTTCAAAGCCGAGATCTACAAAAAAAAATGCTGACATTGTCTCGTCATCACAGAAAAACCTGCATTGTTGTCTCAAGCTTAAAAGATAAAAAAGTTGAGATCTCAAGAAAACAACCTGAAATTACTCATTGAGAGTACATAGTACAGAACAAGACATTTCTCATCTAGTTTTCAGTGAAGCCCCCCCTGCTGGAGATGAGAAAGAATACAGGTTTAAGGCTCTTTCTCATTTTATAAGTCTGCTTTGAATATATTTTCAGTATGCATTCAATATCTTCTTCCCAGCCATTATCAGATTATGTACCGTGATATTAAACATCAACCATTAATTGAACCGTGGTACCTGTCATAAGATGGAGCCCATCGCACCTGAGGAATAAAACACAGGTTTTAAAAAGCTATGAACGTTGAGAAAATATGAGCAAGTGTTGCATAAATTAATTAAAACACTTTGTGATCGATCAATCAAAACGTATATCAGTAAAAAAGTGCGGTTGATCCATTAAGCTCGCTTACCACCTGATCTTCATGTGACGTTTGAACATGGCTGTCTTCTGTACTGGATCTGTGTGAGACAACAAGGAGACATCGTAATCTTAGAGCTCATTGGTTCCTCTCTTTTGTGTTATGAACTATACAAATAGGTTTAACTAATGTGACACAAAGATCGTCATTGGAGTTTTATTGTTGACTACTCAGTCAGTCATGTGAGGGTTGTAAACACGGATCTTCTCATACCTGGTTACTTCAAACACGGACACTCTGGGTAAATAGAAGCCGGTGGGGAGAACCTTTCTGAGCTACAGGAACAACAAACAGCAGAGAGATTTACTGTCACTGTGCAATATAACACAAATCATCCCAACAGCTGAGACATTGGTGCAGACATTTAATACATCAAAAGGTATTCAAAACGTTGGTTTAACAAAGTCCAAACTAAGGTTTTGATTAAAAAAACACTTTATACTGTATATTATTGGCTTAAAGCACCACCAAGAACAAAGACTGTCTCTGTTTTTGTGCCGTTTCTTTTAGTTACCCATTTGTGTGCGATGTCTCTGGCTTTGTAGAGCTCCGTTTTGTTCCCATCAGAGCGGATAATAGCAAACATCAGTCTCACTTTGTAAAAGGACCATTCTGCCCAAGAGAAGTTAAAACAGCATGAAGGTAATGTAATGTTTAAAGGACATCAAGTGAAACATTTACCCATTAAATGATACATGCTTACGTGTTGATTATTCATATTACAGACAATCCTCAATGCATTGTGATTTCATGTGACGCGGGCTTCAAAAACAAAGAAATCATAGTGATGGCAAATCAAATATAAATGTGCCAAAAGTTCGTGTGAAAAACAAAAACAGTGAAAGCAGAACTTGATGGTGCAATGAGGATCAGGAGAGTCATGTTGATACTGAAACAACGACTTCTTCTTTCAGTGTTAAAACCAACCGCAGATGTTGTAATATTACTGTAAAGGATATTTTCTAATACTCCATTTAAAAATAACAGAAATATTTATGACATTTTTATTGACATACCTCATCGTAAAATGTTCTGTCTTACTGAGCTCAGTTGGATGTGGGTTGATACTGTATAATATTGTTTGAGAGATATGAATAGATGAGAGTCAAATATGAGCATTAAGGCGTGTGTAACTCAGATCATTTGCTCTCACCTAGTGAAGAAGTTAGATTGAAAACTCTGGTTTATTTCAAAGTTTGACAGTTAACGTGAGGAAAGAAAGGGACTGCAGGATCCTGTTTTATGGATCGTAAATAACCAGCTTTGACGGCTGTGTGGTTAATGTATCTGATCTTGAGGTTATTGATCTCAGAATGGCTCCTGTATTTAATTTACAGACAAAAAGACGGGGGGTCAATATTTAGTTTGAGGGCTGAGGACTCAAAGTACACAGCAAACTGAGGCAGGAAAAAAGCTGTAAAACGCTTGATGAAACTGATAGACCACGTTAAAGTGAATTACTGCCTGCTGTATGAACACTGTGGGAGGTAGAAAATATTTATCTTGCAAAGCGTGTAAATGTGTAGGTAGAGTAAATGTAGACTTTATCAAAATTGGAACATTTATATCAGTAAAAAATCTCAGTGAGTTGTAAATCCAGTTAATGTCAAAGGCTCACCACACTGCAGGCTGCGATCAGAGAGCGGAGCACAGACCTGAGTGTCCCAGTTGTCTTTTTCCCACTTCACAAAGTCCCCCTCTGTACACCTCAGTGATGTCACTTCCTGTTCTCGACCCCAAAGACGAAACTGAGCTAAGCTTCCCAACAATCGAGTGAATGGAATAATATTGATATTCCCGTCTACCAGGTAGTGTGATGCACCCAGAGTAAGAGTTCCATTGGGGGCCAGTTTTCTGCATGAGGGGTGAACAGAGGGAGCAGTGTCCAAACTGTGAGCTAGAGAAAAAAGAAAAGAGGGCAGCAGAACTCAACTGAGGGTCACATAGTTTAGGATTAAGGTAAAATGATCTTAGCTGTGATGTCTGCTAAACTGTGGATCTTTTCTTAATTCTGTCCTTATGCAACATTAAATAAGAAAGACATGAGATAACCAATTTACATTAAATACATACTTCTTTCATGTCATTATGAAAGTCCGTCACCAATCATCGGCCAGTTAGCTGACTGAGATTTCAAAGCAATGGTTACTCTTGGCCTCATGTTAGTTGACATAAAACATTTGTTGAACACACTGAAACAGATTCTAAATTTGGACACTTGTAACGCTCTGTAATGGAGGATGTTCTTAGTTAGGGTAAAATAAATATTATCAGGAGAATTAAAGTGGCTCTGATCAAACAAACCTTTATCTTACATTTGATCAGATCTTACATACAAGATTGGATATTAAAGCTCCTTTTTCACAGATATGTCTTCATTTTAACACTTACTGTATTTCCATGTGACCTACCTTCTGACATTTCTATCGGTTTCCCCTCGATGAACAGTGCAGGTCTGTCTTTAGTGTGTGCCCAGGTCAGACACAGCGAGTGCCACTGTGACACCGGAAGTGCTAAGTCAGCCGTGATCCACTCTGCTCCACACAACCAGACCACTAACCTGCCCTGTTTAGCCCCAAAGCCCAGCTCAGCGTACTGGACCTCAGGATGACGGTACATGAAGGCCGTCCATGTTGAGGGACTCAACGCCTGGACAAAGTTGATGAAATATTCATAATTAAAATACAATTGAACGATTCAGTTCATATAAAGTAGCCGTAATGAATTAGTGTAACTTAAAGCTAATCCAAAAACAACATTTTATTTATGAATACCTCCAACTTGAGGCTGAGGCAGACGGTGAACTCCTGCAGGGCCGGGATAGAGACCTGAGGCTTTAAAGTCCAGTGGCTGCACCCAGAGGTGAAGTTAGCAACGCTCCCCCAGAGACTGAGCCCAGCTCCTGACAGCACCAAAAAAACACAATACTCATCTTTATTCATGTAGCACATTGTTTTACAGTCAATCCTTAACACGCAGCAGTGAGAGCAGGTTATTGGCATTTAAAAGAGACAGTGAAGCCTAATTAGTATATCTCTTAACCTGTCAGTATACTGTATTTTCATAAAGAATTCACATTAAAATATCTTTCCTAACTTTAAATGGATAAAGATGTAATCCAAAATTGAAGCCAAATTCCACCCATTGTTTTTAGATGTTGCTGAGAACTGTGTATGTCAAATTATGTGTTTAAACCTCTTTCACACTCCATGAGGAGCTCATTGAAGTCTAATACATTTCCTCAGGTGATGTCACTCGAGGCAGAATCAGGTAGAGCTAAGGACCACAGGTAAAAAAAAAAAATCCATGGATGTCAAGGTTGAAAAAGTCTGCTAGCAACTACTAACACAATGGTACTTGTGACTCAGGTCTGGTCATTAGTGTTGCACTGTGGGAAATGTAGGCAAAAGGTTTTAACAAAAAAACAAACAGGTCAAGACTTATCTTTGGTTGGTCCAAATTTAATACTCACATCAATGTTTTTTAAAGTCTGTAAGAACAATAAGGAGAAAAGCTGAAAACAGCTATTTGTGTGATCAATGAAAACTTATGAGGATTTATTTATTTGAAAATTGAATTGGTTCCTTTGTCTTTATAGAGAAATCTGGTCTACACAAATAGAAAAGTCAAAGACGACATGTGGCCGCCAGTTTGATTGGTGTACTCAAAGTCCTCTGATAGTGGTTTAAATGCTTTGATCTTTTGTCTAAAACTCACACAGAGTCCGTATATGTACGTGCGTAGCCGCATGGTGTATCATCTCTGTGTTTGTTTGAGATGTTCATGACTTATTTACAATCGACTCAGTGTCTGTCTCACTCTCCTTATCTAAAAGATAACGTATTGTTTATTGTGAGGAAAAAGCTTCCAGCTCTGAAAGTAAAGGTCAGGTATTTTCAATTGTCTTTAACAATTTTAAAACAACTCCAATAAACAAAATGTAAGTCACGATCCTATAAACCTTCATACATATCCATTTCCAAAAGAACCCACCTTGCTCTGTAAGGGAGGCAGGGCTGCACAGCAGAGACAGAGTGATGAAGACATTCAGGGATTTCTGAGAAAACATCATCACTGATCTGAGGAAAAAAGTGAGTTATGACCAAATCAAAACTTAAACAGTATTTCATGTAAATAAAATCTGCAGTTATTTAAAAACATATTGCCATTCCATTGAAATATGAGTTTAAAAAAGCTGCTGATGTTTTATCAGCTAAACAAATCCTGATTTGAAAGATAAAATAGCACGTTTTAAAAAACAAGGTTAAAGCCATACAAGAAGTGACTTACCTTCATAGATATAACTAACAAAGGAGAAGTTTGATGAAAATGTTCCAGAGTCAGGATGACAGCGATGCAGAGAACTTCAAAGTGCCTCTAGTCTTTCTACCATCGAGCTCTGAGACGGATCATGAGATGAACCACTGAGCTGCTCCACAGACATGAGACCAATGTTTTCACGCTGTGATTGGTCCTCTCGTGTTGTTATGTGTCTACACAGGTGAGACAGAGAGAGGGATGTCGAATATCACCTTACCAGTCAATCTATCACAGTTACGTACAGGAGTTATAGACACCAAATGACATCAGCTTAAAGGTTATTTGATTTGACAAAGATTGACCACTTCTACCTGCACACAGAAAACTAAATCACTCTATAAAGCTTGCAGCTCACTGACCTTTAACCCCTGGTTACCATCTGTAGGATTCTATATAGTAGAACTCTGTGTTCAAGAAAGTTGCAAAATAGAAATGTTTTCATCTTACCAAGATTTATAGTGTGGCCATATTGTTTTCAATGTGATGAACTTCCTTTTTCTGGAGGTAAATATATCGTTAACAGACTAGATCCATGTTTTTCTCACTAGAAAGAATCCCATAAAAAACAGAGTCCCTTTATAATTCCTCAAATGTTTTTTTTTTCACATGTTATATGAAAAGAAAAATCTTGTTCTAACATACCCACAACAATGTTTACATCATCAAAGTACATAAAGTTCTGTTTTGTAGAAGGTTTTATTTTAAAAGACATATCAGGCAGTACAGTTTGAATACATTACAATTCAATACTGAAACTTCCTCTAATGTCAGAGCGAAACCGTTTAGAAAAGTGCTTTAAAGTCAGTTTATTCAAAACCATACAGACTATAAAAAAAGATGCAGTCAATGCTCCAAACGTACAAAAGCAGAGTTACATTGTGTTAGTAAATAGCAATTACAAATATAGATTGAAATTTGATGACTTAAAAAAAGTCCACTTTTTGATCATAGGAAAACATCAAAAAACAAGAAACATTAAAGCCACATTAGAAATAATTGTTTTTTAAAGAAAGAAAGAAAAGTACAATTGAAACAATCAAATTGCATCTTTTTTTCAGATTTAATGTCACCTCACTTCTTCTTACATTCAATCATTTATCTTTTTTATCAAATGCAGGGCCCCTTCTGCTTTGATGCTTTTTACTTATTGTATTTCAGTTGATGTTTTCATCAATGCATGTACGAGCTGCTCATATATTTTAGCACTTTAGCACTTTAACGCTGTTCACTTGTCATGTTAGTCATGGCAATCAGTCTGTATATTATATGTAAGCACGCAGCAGCAGCAGCACATCAATAAATCAACACGCTTTGGTCCCAACAGTTTAATCCTTCTGAGGATACTTTTACAAAAAAAATCAACACATAGAAAAAACATTTTGAAATGGAGACTCTGGCCTTTACGTAGAAAAGAAAAGATAAAACAATGACTGAAGGCTGTTGACCACTTTCTTGATGTCTACTTGTTTCCACAGTCGGAGCAGAGGATGTCTTTTCCATTGGCTACAAAACGCTTGTTGGCCAGACTGAGGGAGCATCTCTTGCAGTTGAAGCAGTATTCATGCCATGAGTTGCCCTCGTAGTTCACGACGTTCACTCCTTTACCGAAACCTGACAGGAGAAGAAAAGAAAGGGAGGGTTTGACTTTTTCTATCCGCCCTTTTTTTAAGCTTCACTTTGGCTTTTAATTATTAACAGTGGTTTAAAATCACAGCAGGAAATGTATGTACACTCAAATCTTCAAAACAGTTTCTATGGCTCTGTATGTCCAGGTGTTTCCTCCCTTTTTATCTACTGTACATTTCAGTAGTAGAATTATCATGTGACTATATGCTATTAATCAGATTTCAGCACTGAAGTGGTAACCAGTTAACAGCAAATATCTTGTTTGTGTTCGCAGCAGTTTTCATCTATGTCAGGCTCCAATATCTTAATTCTGTTCATGTACCATTTAAAACAGATTTTTTACAAGTGCTCCTGGTAATCCAATCTGGGGCTTCATGATCTGCAAGTGCCTGAAAAGTAAAAACCAAAACAATCGTAGA
This sequence comes from Tautogolabrus adspersus, assembly GCA_020745685.1. NCBI lineage: Eukaryota > Metazoa > Chordata > Actinopteri > Labriformes > Labridae > Tautogolabrus > Tautogolabrus adspersus. Next base: position 16,447,319 of record CM036546.1, on the reverse strand, counting down.
AGCCTCGGGTCAGAATCTGATTTATTCTGGGCAACTCTTAACTAACATGTTATAAACATTTGAAGCTCTCTGGATTCTTCCATTTGTCCCAAATGATGTGACATTAAAATAAATCCAGTCTCGGGGAACCAGATTCAGAGGTTCCAGATGTGATATATTTTCCATGCAGCAGTCTTAAAAAGCTGCCATTAGTCATGCCGTGTTCTTTTATGATGATGATATTTTTGTTATCTAGCCCTTCCATGTTTTGTTCCTCTTTTTTGTTCCTCTTTTTTTTCATAGCAGCAGTCTGCTATAAAGACCTAACTGAACGATCAAAATCAATTATTTTGCAATTGTAATAATACCTGATTACAGATGTGCCAATTGAAAGATTGAACACATTAAACATAACTGAGGACTGTAGCCTAACACCAACATTTCAGCTGGCTGGCCAGCAGCTTGCCTGAATAGATAAAGATTCCTGTTATTTTTGACTGTAGTATAAATTCCTTTACCCACAAACTATCTTTGAATACCGTGATTAAAAAAAACAACTTGTGTGCTTATTTGTTTATCCACTGTTTGTCTTAGTTGTCTTGTATGACATCACTATCATCACTTTGAATCCATCACTACCTGTGATGGGGTTTTGGCAGCCGCTGCATTTCTTAGCCACAGAGCTTTTGTAGCAGGCAACACAGAAGACCTGGTCCTGGTGGTTGGTGAAACTTGTCCCAGCAAGAGGCTTTGAGCAGGAGCTGCACACAAAACAGTGTCCGTGCCAAGGCTGGTCCTGATAATTCACCCCTCCAGAGATGATCGCCTGGAAACAGATGCAAGAGAAGAGCTACAGTAAGTGTATGAACACAAGGGTTAACAGATTCTTTATGTTAAAGTCAAATTATATATGCTTTTACCTTTGTTTTTTAAGTAAGTTCAATGGATCTTAAGAATCAGAGGATCATAAAGGACATTTAAGTAGATTTTTTCCATGCTCTTTAAGTTTTAGTCTCTTATTAACCACAATCATCTATAATGCATGGGCTGTCTGAAAGGTTAAATATATTTCACTACGTTATGTCTTTCAGGTTGTTCATGTTCAGCTTTTAAGAGAAGGAAAAAGAAAATTGGGTCTTCTCAGTGTTTCAAACAACAAACAAACCTTTTTGCAGCTGACGCAGTGTTTGGCAAACTTTCTGTCATAGCAGGGGCTGCAGTAAGTGTCCGTTTCTTTAGAGAGGAAACTCTGCGATCCGATTGGTCGTTTACAGCTGCAACAGGTGAAACACTCGTCGTGCCATGAGTTCCCTTTGTACTCCACGCTCTCTTTGCCTGCAGGAGATCAGAGATATGGGGTCAGAGAGAAGAAACAGTAAATGTTTAAGTTAACATCAACACTCTACTTAACTTAAGAGCTCTCTAAATCCATTTTAACAAATGCACTCCTGAAAATATCTAGATAATTTCAGGAGGACTGCCCCTGAAATCCTCCTGATCTAGTTGTTCACACATACACCCCACAGCAGGAGACTATCTTTGTCAGGCAGCAGGGGGGGGGATGGTCTCCTGAGGCAAGATATGACACAAAAAGAATGACGCAAAAGTGGCAGATCAAGCAACAGAGCCGGCAATACAACGCTTTAAGAATATTTTCATTTTTATCAATGCTTTGTGAAGTTTTACAGAATCACACTATCAGCAAAAGAGCGGAGGAAGCACATTCTGGCGAACAGAAAATGTAATGCAGCAGTTTAATTCTGTGCACCGAGATTGCACCGGTCTCGTGCAGACAGTCTAAAGTCGAGCCTTGATCGTAGAGAATAAACTCCACCTGCTCCACCCACTCTCTCAAGGTGAATTCTCCTGATCATATCCCACTGCTTTCTCGCTTCTCACAACCAGAAAACTTCAGGATTTTTTCAGGTGTGAAAGCACTATAAAAGAATTAATGATTTGTATTTGAATCCATGGTTTTTACAGTCTTGGCAGCATCATGATTAGCACAGCTTTCTCTGTTTGATGTCATTGTTAGGTGAATATTTTGAGTTTAAGTATAAAAACTTTGAACGCTTAATGATGAGGAGAATTGAACATAGTACAAGTGGATGCATACAGTATATAGTGAACATTGAATTCTTTAGAAATGATTAGAAAATGTAAATGATTACAAAGTTTTTTTTTTTCTATTTCACAAAACCCATGTTAAACAGTGTGCCTCTGCAAACTGAAAATCAGGGTTTGCAGTTGATGACTTACCAGCAAGTATTGGTTTATAGCAGCCGTGGCAGCGAGGAGCGTCCTCTCTGGAGCAGCACTTTCCACACATGATGCGGTCGTCCTTTGTGCTGAAGGGCTCCTTGGCCAGAGGCTTGTAACACTTGGCACAACGGAAGCACTCCTCATGCCAGTACCGACCCTTATGGCTGAGCTCCTGAGGAAAGAACAGACCATGGATGTAAGAAAATAAAGTTGCAACACTGTACCCCTGATGATACTGTATATAAAAGAACAAAAAGGAAACACAATAGCACATACCTTTGACTCAACAGGTATTGGTCGGTGGCACTGGGTGCAGGAGTTGGCGCAGAACTTTGTGTGGCAGCGGATGCATACTGGCCGGCCTTCATTGCGGATGAACCTCTTCCCCCCGAGGTCCTCCTGACAGTAGGAACAGTGCGAGCTGTCGGACATTGTAACTCCAGGGACTCAGAAGTACAACTAAGAAAATAAAAGGGAAAATAATGGTTATTTTAAAGTCAAGAGATTGATTGATTTTAAGCATCTTATTTATTCCAACTTCACAGTTCAATAAAAAGGAAAGCTAGAGTGCCTCACGTTTTCTGTGGAGGAAATAAATGTCTGGAGTTAAAACTGAATTATTAATTCAATTAAAATCTTCTTCTTTTTTTACAACATAGACGATGAATAGAGCGTCCTGATTCATTTCTGTATCAACCTTTAACACTGAACACAAAGTGAATGATCTGTTTTATGTAAGAGCACATATTCTGTGCTTTGATATCATTTTTTCGTAGAAATCATTGAAGAAAGTTTGTCATAAGTTGCTGGGAGCTTTATTCGCTGCTTGGACTGCTGGAGAGAGAAAAGATGAAAAAAAAAAAAACAGAAGCTGAACACAAGGTGTGTTCATTTAGTCTTTTAAAAGCTCTAAATATCACCGCATCACTACTGAATCAGCTTCTCTCATCCTATTTTATTTATATTTTACGTGTGACGCACAAAGTGTTCCAAATGAAAATGACCTGAAACCACCACAGAGTGGCGCTGTTGATCACCTTAAGACAAAGAAAAAGAAACCTTTAGTCATTAAGTGACGCATTTTAAAAATGAGATGCTTTTCATTCATGCTCTGACACATAAAAAGGTGCTCCTGAAATATTCTTTTGTATACAGCAGCAGAATCCAGGTGCAGATTCAAGTGTTTTTGTGTTTGCACAGAAGTGGGAGTGCTTCATGTGTTACTAGTTTCTCCTCGATCATACTTTTGTCTGTGCCTGATAAAGTCACTGGGAACAAGTTATAACTGATAACGTAGACAATAAAGTTTGACAGCTGGTATGAGAGGGAGACAAATGACCAACAACATCAGCTTGATTATTGTATTTCTCATAAGCACGCCTGCCAAAGTCAAGCTGACGACTTGTTTTTTCTAGTGATCGTGGTTGAGACAGAACATGAGGGCAGGAAACAAAATCCTTGTTTCATTTTAAACCGATCACTTTGTTCAAATTCTTGTTTTTCAAGTAAAAATGAAAACTAAAACACAAATGAACCTCATTTTATAACCTTGTTTGTTGTCTCATACTTTTCCCCAGCCTTTGGCCACATGTTCCACTCATTCAAATAATCCCTCACAAATCTGGAGAATGTAAAGTCCAGGTGTAGTGTAATCAACTTTTTTCTATGTAACAATTTGGTGGTGACTGCAGGATTTGCTAACACCCCGGCTGAGGAAGGTTAGAAGATTGAGAACAATACAGTTTACAAAGACCCTGTTAAAATATAATATACTATACTATCAGTGCTTCTGTTTGTTGTTGAACTCAGGAGGTTAGTTATGTTACAGAAACAGGATCTATGCAAACATGCTGAACAGCAGGATATATGAGTAAGTTAAAGTAAACTGCACCCTTCAGTGTACTGTATGTGTATCACAATGTATAGATGTGGATTTTTCTCATATTTCACAGGTCTCTGAGTAACATGAACACATTTGATTTTCCTGCAGTTTTCTGTAAAGAAAAATGAAGTTCTAAATCCAACTTAAGCTTCTTTGGCTAACTCATTCCACTCTCCCTAAAATACGACACATAAAGTTCCCAAACATAGAACCCAAATCACCACGTTGATCATCATAACTCAGTCACACAGATGTGATTACAGGGTCGCGAAATGATACACAACATGATCACAGCAACACGAACACACAGAAATGTCGAGGAAAAGATGGTTTAAATCTGTTTGCTCCGTTATTTCCCACATCACACTGGCTGAACGCGAGGAATTCACTTCAACGAAGTGTGTGTGTGTGTGTGTGTGTGTGTGTGTGTGTGTGTGTGTGTGTGTGTGTGTGTGTGTGTGTGCGTGTGTATGTGTGTGTGACTGCGCAGTGAGGTGAACATATGAAGGAATGCCTGGTATGACTAATGTGGTTAGATCTGGAACGTTGACAACTTTTTGACAGAACCTACACACACACACACGCACACACTCCATGGACCACTCCCCAGGATACCACCATAACCACAAACTATAGCGCTGGCCTCCTTGCTGGAGCTGCACGCTGGCTCAGATTCATGAGGAAGTTCTGGCTTTGGCTTAGGACCAATGTTACCACAAGTTCAGGCTGCGTTCACAAACGTTCAAATCATCCTTTTTTCTTGTGAATTTCTTTAAACTCCCAGAAAAAAAAAGAGAAATACCAAAGGGGCTGGGAATCCTTTTGTTTTATAAAGGCTGAAAAAGTTGGGTTTGTTAATAGTTATACCCATCCTAATAATTTTGGAAGGGAGACAAAAATCCTGATACGATATCTGAAACTTTCAGAGGCGAGCACAAATAGTGTAAGGCTGTTCAGCTTCAAAATACATCTACCAAAACGTCTATCTTATTGATGGAGAAAGTGTTTTTCCAAAAATGTATAATTCACAATTTATGTTTATCTGCTGCTTTTCATTATTTACAAGACACCTGTGCTTTAAACACTGAGATTCATTCACAGCCCTAGATCCAAGTTATTCAGCATGCAGTTTCAGTGAAATAAATTCACTTTGTTTTGATGCTGTTAGGATTGAACAGTCCACTCCAGGCTTCAGAGAGCCTTACAGCATCTTCCAGCTCTCTGACACAGGAATGTGTCTGAGGTTAAAAGTGCTACAGCTAATATGGTTGATTAAAGAACTTCTTTTGTGTTCTTGTCTCCTCAGCAGACAAAGGGGCTACAAACTTCCACTGACAACATGTGGAGCGGGCATACATCTTCCTTTCAGTGAGCTGCTAATTCGTCACTTATTACGGGGGAAAAAACAGCAGCTGGTTTGTTTGTTAACTGGGTGAGGTTGCCCAACCATCTTCACATGAAGACAGCAAGTCCAGACAGCCAAAAGAGTGAGGTCTGATATTTGCAAGTTATCTTTACTTTCTGCCTCTCCTCAACGTAATGAGACAGGCTTTTTCCTGTGCTCTCTGTCTCTTTTCTTTTCTGCACTGGAAAACTACCTGAGAACATGGTGTGGGTCTGAGCCTGTTAGAGCAGCTAATAAAAAGGCTTGGCTACAAACATCGTGGAAATGTTATCTGATGGGAGGCAAACAATGGCTGACAGGAAGCCAGCTATTACCCACACAGGTTACAGACGAATAAATCAGGTTACACTGACGTCACAGGGCTTTGAGGACCCGTGTTTCTTCATGTCTTTACTTTGTTTTTCCGCTATAAATGTTCCTGCTGTCTAAAAGGTACGACAGCACCTATCTATCATTTTCATGTAGCCAGGCTGCCAACGCAAAAACAATGTTTGATCACCATAGAAACTGTTAAACGGGAAATGAAGCTGTGTCACACAGTTAAATGAGGCAGAGTTTTAAGGCGGCATACAGCAGCCAAGGACAACTCTGTGTGTGTACTCGTTTTAATCACATTGTGGGGACGTAAATACACAAATTGACATTATTTGGACCGACTAACCTGGGTCACAAAGGGGAAACTAATTTATTTGGTGAATACGGCTTTGGTTTTGGCACACATAAGGGTTCGGTAAGAAGGGAGTGTGATGAAATACTAATTCCTAATTCATTTATTTTCACTACACAATACTTGAGCTTCACTGCTGGCTTCTTTTTCATGCCATTTGTTGTTAGAAAACGTCTGGTTTGAAAACCACTAATGATAGTTATAATTCCTCTGATTCCTTTATTTCTGTCCTTTTCATGTACATTCAGTCTCACTTCTGTAAAAGGTTCAGTCACCTGACTGTAGCAGTAAGAGCTCTGTGCAGTCTCCCATCCAAAACCCTGTGGTGTAAAACCAAAACTCGAAGGTGACATCATGCAATATGGACGAGAGGAAAGTCACGCACACATGAAAACACATGTGGGATAGAATAAATGATGGGGGTTGATGGGGGAAGCAGACCAAAAATAACTGAGAGAGAGAGCACAGGGCCATGACACACATCACTTGATAGAAGAAAAAAAACATTTAAGTGTCTTCTTATACCCACCATGTGTGTTTGTGTGTGTTGGCATGACCTTATCGCCAAAGAATGTAGAGGCAAAACTGAGAAACAGGAAGTCTCCATCAGAAGTTGGCCCAGTCCAGTCACACATACTGTACATGCCAACACACGTACACACACACACACACACACACACACAATCCTTTTATTCTCTAATGTTCTGGCAATCTCTCTTAAATTTACTTTGTGGCAGTCAGAGGAAAATGTTACAAGACTTCTTGGTGTCTTAAAAGTAGATTAGGGTTTAAACCATAGGCCGTATCAAACATATGGTCATAGTGACGTCACCTATTGTTTTGAAGATGCGTTACAAAGTTCAATAACGGCCACCATACTGTAAATGCTTCACCTTTCTAACTAGCAAAGAGGTGGAGTTAAGGCCATCTTAGTTGCCAAAACCCCTGTACAGTTTTTACTGATGAAGAAATAAGTACAGAGACTAAAACATTTCTAAACCATGCTCTAAACATGTTTATTTTTACCGTCAAAATGGGCACTTTAATATGGGACCTAATGGAGATTCCTTTGCTTTTGGAGCCATCCTCACACACAAAAAACTGCAGTTGTTCGCACACCTGCTGTGGTTGCCTCTTGGTTATAATCTGAACTCAGTGTTTAACTATGTGGGGGAAAAAATCTATTTTTTTATGATTCTCAGCTGTTGGGGTAGAATGTCTCCCAAACTTGTGTGCTCCGGTTTAAAGGTCCCATATTATGCAGAATACACTTTATCATGTTTTTCTAACACTGATGTGTGTCCCTGGCTTGTCTACAAACCCCCCAATTATGAGAAAAGTCCATCCTCTCTGTCTTTTGCCTGCTCCACTTTTTAGTAAATGTGGGCTCTATCAGGCCGTTTGCAGATTTTCCCTTAAAGATCCCATATTATGCCTTTTTTTGGGGTTCATATATCTAATGTATGTGCCTACTAAAGTACGTTCACAATCGCTAATGTTTGAAAAAAGTGTCTGTTTTCATGTACTGACGATCGATGCAGCCCGTCTCATCTGCCTGTGTTTGCAACGCTCTGAATCCCCCCCGAGCAGGGTCCCCACGTGTGCCAAGTCTGACCTGATTGGTTGGCTGATCTGCTCTGTTGTAATTGGTCAGTCGTTCGGACAATTCTCGGAAATGTCACGCCCCTTTTACCATATTGGGAATGTAGCTAATGTGCAGCATGAGCTTGTGCTTGATACAACGAGCCAATGGGCTTGGATCAGTGACATCATCGCAGTGTGATATCACACAGCTAATTTTCAACGAGGGGGGCTAGAACCGAGCGTTACATGCAGCTACTGCTACTGCTAACAGGAGGAGGTAGGAGAAGCCGCGTTTCCGCGGACTTTGAATTTTTGCACATAGATGTGCCTAAACACGCACAAGACACCTGGAAAACACACTAAAGAGCATATAAAACCAGAAAAAGCATAATATGGGACCTTTAATGACATCACAAAGGGCAGTAACCCCTCCCCCAGCTGGGTGACACTCCCACAGCTATAGCTGTTAGTTCTGCCCTTTGAGTCTGCCTTCTCACCGTTAACAGTTGTGAGGATTTGTCAGTAATTAATAATCTTTCATATATTTTCCAAATTAATTCAGTTTTTTTTATACAGTATATCATGCCAGAAAAAAGCCACACAAAAAAACAACCAAATGTTTCCAGAGCACGTCTTCAGGTTTTTTTATCAAATAAAAAATTATCAACAGTCAAAAAGCTGTAAGATGAAAAACAGTATAAAATCAACATGTCAGAAATGAGGAGCAATGTAGGTTATGCTTATTTATGGAGCTCTTGTTGAGGTTGCGTCATTTGAAGACTTTTTCTGCCTCGTCTTCAGAAAAAAATATTTATAAAACTAATCTTAGCTGATTGTTTTAGCTACTCATACAACACTTACATTAAAATATACATTTCTTTATCTATTTTTACTATTTTTAACCAGATTCTTTGACTATACAGAAATGTGATTAACCTCATAAGAATTCCTAGTTATGATTCTTTTCATTTAATTTCTAATTTGGTTTCTGCACAAACATCAAGAAAAGTATGAACTAACTTGGCAATAAAGCCTTTAGCTTTTACCATAGATCCTTTGTTAATATACTAATATGAATTCAAAGCATTCCTGGCCCTGATTCCTGTCACACTATCTCAAAATCTTCTCAAAATAAATACACATCGCCATCGGTTCTGAAAACAGAGCAGAGAGTCAGGCTATCTGAGCTCCAAATCAGCCTACAAAGAGATATAATTGTTTTATTTGGCTGCGCTGAGCCACATTCCTAAAGGTGGAATAAAGCAGGCAGAACAGATCTGAGTCGTGTAGAGTGAGGATGAAGAAACACAGATTGTCCCGCTACAACAGGACTGACATGATGGTTTTACCAGAAGCCTGAACTGTTCTACAACCTTTACATAACTTAGTCTGTTCAGTTTCTGCCTGCACACTCTCCCTCTGTCCTCAATTCAGAGACTGAGATGTCATTCAGGACAGAGTAGCTGAAAAAACTGGAACCCCATCAGCAGCAGCTTTGTATGACCACTTTCCATTTCCATGAATGTCTAAGTGTGTGTGTGTGTGTGTGTGTGTGTGTGTGTGTGTGTGTGTGTGTGTGTGTGTGTGTGTGTGTGTGTGTGTGTGTGTGTGCGCGTGCGTGCGTGTGTGTGTCTGCATATCCCAACCATTGTTTCAGTTTTATTCCCCTAACAATGAATTCAAATTTGTTTAATATTAGATCATTTACCATCAATATTTAACTGTTTAACCACAAGGCTGAGTGAACGCACAGATTGTCACCACATTAAAGTCAACAAAATATCATAGTCTGGTGTGGCAATTTGTCAGGTCACCACCAGTCAGTCTGTGAGTCCAAGCTCATCACAACAGTTTTCAGTGGCTGTAGGTCAAAGAAAACACTCAGCCAAGTTTAAAACTTGAACCTGACTGCATGTATTTTCATGCTGTCAGGGCACTAATCCACAGAACCCCATTCAAATCCCCATTAAAATCTACACTATAAATATGGGGCTTTCCATTAGGGATTAATGAAAAGAAGAAACATAGCATCTGCAGCCCATTTACATTCTATCCTATAATAACACAACAGGCAAAACACAACAGGGACTTACCATGACATGAAGCCAGACAAAATGCATAAAGTTTTACGATCCTGTGATGTATTTTATGGCAATGAGCTCATGGTAATTTCTTTAACATGCAGGCAGCTCACAGAATCGGACTGAAACTCCCAATGGTGCTCTGGTGTGTGTGCCTGTGTGTGTGTGTTTGACAGGCTACACAAGGTCAGTCCCACATATGGGTCCTTCTTAGTTTATTTATTGTCTGTGTGTCTGTGCATTTGCAGTAGTTTGTGCTGTTAGAAAAATATCTTCCGAGACTGTGAGAATAAGCAAAAGTTGTTAGGAATAAGATGGCATGCAAGTTGAATAATTGCTCTTCATCCATTATATTTCTGGTTTCAGTCACACAGTCTGCCACGTGATCTGATCTATGTGTAAAACAAGAAAGAGCTCAATCATATACATACTGTAGATCTTACTTCACAACTGCAACAATACAACACACAGATAGATGAATAACATGCATATGAACACACATACACACACAGGCTATAAAAAGGACAATGAAACGGCACTACAGGAATTTTAATTGACTTCTGTGATGCATTTTAAGCTCAGTGGTTCCATCAGAGAGTGAAAAAAGCAGACTTCCTAACTGGAAACAGATTTCAGAAGCAGCCTTGGCTTCACAAGTGAGCATGTAACTGTATAGCTCTCACACACACACACACACACACACACACACACACACACACACACACACACACACACACACACACACACACACACACACACACACACACACACTTCGGACAGAAACAGACAGACAGATAGCCAACGCCCAGACAACTTTGAGACCTGTTTCCTGTCCACACATCAAAAACGCCTACTGCTTTGCAAGTAAGGTGTCTGTGAAATCAGGTCTACTGTACAATTGTTCATGGGACACTCTGTAAATGTAATCACGCAATAGCTCACTTTTTATTGAAATGAACAACTTCAAACATTATTATTTCAATTTAAAAGGAAAAAGTCCAGAACAGAAGTCCAGAACGGATTTTGTTGACAGTTTAATCAGACCTCAAATAACTTGCAAATGCAGAAACGCAAACTTTAAAAACAACCCTCGGTTTGGTCTAAAAACAAGCGAAAGCAGAAGCAGGTTTGTTTAGATTGCAACAGTCGTGAAGGGAAGCTGTAGCTTACCGGGATTGTGTGATGACTGCGGCGGGGACGAGATGTGCCCCCTTAACTGTGCGGCAGCAGCGGAACTCCGCTTAAACGAGACCCTCACACGATTGAAGTGGGCAACTGGCTTCCATCTGCGGTACCTTAAGCCCATAGACTGTATTTATACAGACTTTGGTCAAGTCAGACACAAAGAGCCAGGCTACGACCAGATATAAGACATTTCACCTTCAAAATAAAGAAGGAAGTTTGACGTTAAAAAACAACTAGCTTACTTAAACTTGAAACGCTTTAAATATCTGCAAAGTAGTTCAAGCACACTATTTCATACGTTTGAACAATAGCCATGTTAATAGGCTACGTTTTGCTTTTTTAAAGCAGCCATGATATATGGAATGCCATTTTATTCAATATTAAATAAATACATAAATTAATTAATATGCCTATGAAATAAATAAATGAATGAATTAATTAATTAATTAATATGCCAATGAAAATAATAATAAATACTTTTATTTATTTCCAGGGACTTTTATTTCGTAATGCCACATTTATTTATTTTACTCTGTTATTGTTTCCATTTCTTATATGCAAATGAGGGGGCGTGGTTATATCACAGATTCAGACAAATCACCAGAGCCGTATTTCAGACCCAAGCAACAGCACAAGGACAGCACTGAATCGCAAGACAAGTTGTTGGGTTGTGTCGAATGCATAGGTCGAATGTTAAATGCTGGGGCAGCCATTTTGTTTCTTTTTAATTAACAGGCAAAGATTTGAATGACGCTTCGTTGTCATGGAAACGGAATGTTGGAAGAAAATAAACCAATCAAAGGAATTCCAGAACTCTGACACATCAAATGCAGTTAGAATCTTCATATCTGACATCACTTAACGGGTAATAAGCCATAGACTCTTTACAGTCCACGAATTCATTCAGAGAGTACAGCAGTTCACAGATCTGATCTGAGATATTGTCATAAGAGAACAAACTCAAACTATTCAACATCCAATACATTGATTCAACTCTAGCAATGGAACAATCCCAGAGCTGGGGAGATATCATGGAGAAGGAGATGGGAGATGAGGAGGTTGGAGCTGAGGAGTTTAAATACCCCATGCAAGGAGCCAACCGCAGGAACCACCGCCAAAACCATAATTGGCAGCATCCTACTCAGCCAGAAGGTCAGACTTTCCACCGAAGGAGGGAGGAAGCCTACGGACAACACCGCTGGCAGAACCAAGATGCACCAAATCGTGCACTGCCTCAGAGACGCCCACCCCAATGGCAGGTAGTTGCAGATCTAAGAAATGAGCTGGAGGGAGTAAAGGTTCTTCTGAAACAGGAGAAAGAGCTGAGCAAGGCAGGGCGTGAGAGATACGCCATCAGCGAGACAAAGATCCAGGAGATGGAGGAAAAGTGGCGGGTGGAGCGAGAAGAGAGACTCCAATGCGATCAGGAGATCAGGATGCTCAAAGAACAATTGAAGCACCTGAATCCATCCTACGTCATGAAGGCTGAAAATGACGCGCTGCTGGAAAAGATTAAGGTAATGCAGAAAGACACCTTCAGCAGGGACATCAAGACCGCCAAGCAGACAATCGCCTTAGAGAACAAGCTGGAGGAAGTTACACAAAGCCGGCAACACCTTGCCTCCAAACTGGACGCACAGGAGGAGGTCAATCTTGGGCTGCAGAAGGAGTTGAGAGACTCCAAAAAGAAAAGGCAGCACCATAAAATGATGCAAGACAACCTCCAGAGAGAAATGGAGCAAGTCAGGCATCAGCATCTGGAGTCAGCCAAAAAGGACCTGATGCTGGTAGAGAGACTGACAGAGGAGAAAGAGTCCCTGGAGCAGGAGGTGAAGGTCCTCAAAGAAGAGGTACTCAGCAGCAACATGCGTTATGCAGAGCAGCTGGATATCGTGCAAAGACAGCTCCAAGAAAAGACCAGCAGCAGCATCAAGCTCGTCTCCAAACTGAAAAGACAGAAGAAGATAAATAATGCTCTGCAGAAGGAGGTGGAGGGGCTCCAAAAGGACAAAGAGCCCCAAACGTTGAGGGCTGACTGCCCTCAGGAAGAGCTGGAGGAAGACAGCCAACCGTGTGTCACCAGTGAGGAGATCACTAGGTTGAGGAAGGTCTGGGCTTCAGAAAGCCGCCTCCGATACAAGCGGCAGAGGAGGCAGAGCCTGGACCCAAAGTGACGGCCCCATAGGCAAATTTATATATTTATTTATTTCATAGGCATATTTATTTATTTATTTATTTCATAGGCATATTTATTTATATATTTCATAGGTATATTTATGTATTTATTTATTTATTTATATATTTATTTATTTCATAGGCATATTTATTTATTTATTTATATATTTCATAGGTATATTTATTTATTTATTTATTTATTTATTTATTTCATAGGCATATTTATTTATTTATTTATATATTTCATAGGTATATTTATTTATTTATTTATATATTTCAAAGGTATATTTATTTATTTATTTATTTATTTATTTCATAGGCATATTTATTTATTTATTTATTTCATAGGCATATTTATTTATATATTTCATAGGTATATTTATGTATTTATTTATTTATTTATATATTTATTTATTTCATAGGCATATTTATTTATTTATTTATATATTTCATAGGTATATTTATTTATTTATTTATTTATTTATTTATTTCATAGGCATATTTATTTATTTATTTATATATTTCATAGGTATATTTATTTATTTATTTATATATTTCAAAGGTATATTTATTTATTTATTTATTTATTTATTTCATAGGCATATTTATTTATTTATTTATTTATATATTTCATAGGTATATTTATTTATTTATATATTTATTTATTTCATAGGCATATTTATTTATTTATATATTTATTTATTTCATAGGTATATTTATTTAATATTGAATAAAATAGCATTCCATAATGATAGGGCTACTATTTTACAACACTTATCTGACCAAGCAATTTGAATTAAAAGGAGGCATTATAAGCGCTGATAAAAAAAAAAATCGGCCAACAACATCACTGTCAGCCAGGAGTTCTTTACATTATAGCGAAGTCTTGAAAGAATAAAGCTGGTAGCTCTGAATCACAAAACAGACACTGATTTTACTGGTTACATGGTAGATTAAAACATACAGACCAAGCAGCTGCTGTAACCTTGGACACAAACAACAGCAAGAGTGCAGGAGAATGTTTGGGTTGCTTGGCAACATAATTATGGTCAAAAATAAAAATTACCCACCAATTTCTTTTAAATAGTATTACAAAAAGATGTTATTAATTTCTCAAGGTGCAAAGCATGGCAGCTGTCCCCATCACTTGACTTGTCTTTGAAAACAAGGAGCAAAGCACAAGAACAAAGTAGGAAGTTGTACTTGACTATAACAAAAGTAAAAATATCAGATGCATGAATGATTGAATACATGGAAAATTAAGTAAAATGATGTTCCTTGGTTTTAAAAACTCAAACTAAACAAAATGGTACTATATCAATAAGACAGCAAAGACATGTCATTGCTCAGGAATTGTTTTTATTTCCTTCAAGTACACTGCAAGAACTTTGACAGAGGAGACAGCATTAATAACATTGGAACTTTACAAAGAAAAATCTATTGAATCTGAGATACTTTCCTTCTCACATAAAAAAAACACACTCACATATAGACCCATAAACAGCTTCTCCAAACTGTAGAAACAAACTTCTACAAACATGTCCAACTCTGAGTTGCTATTGTAGTTTCTTCAGGATTCCTATATAAACATTGTTTTACTGTTAAGGTACGTTCACACAACAAAAGAAATTCAAAGGGTCACTTTATGAAAAAAATGAAAGCAAGTTTGTTTAAGTCCATCCTTCACTTAGTCCTGCTTTACATCAAATCAAAAAGACAACTTATGCAGTGCTGCATTATGAAAACAAACATTTTTATGTTCAAATGTGATTGAAAATGAATTCATTTCTACCTCGGTCATAAACAAATCAGATCTGCTCGGCAGAATAAAAGGAGAAAAAAAAGGCAAGGAAAGGAATCAGTCTATGTTAAAAAACAATCTCTCACTGAGGTGGGAGCAGAGTCGAGCCTGGTTTCTGAACAAGGAGGAAAATAAGAGTCAATGTTGCATCAGTAAAAAGTGTCCTCTTGTTGCAGTAACTTTCCCTTGTTCTCATTAGCAAATAAAGTCTTAAAGAAGGTAGCCATGTCTTGTTGCATCCAAATTCAGCCCCTAATTGTTTCTTTTGAAAATACCACAAATACATTTGATAAAATATACATTTTCCAAGTACAATGTTCACAGAGTGATTATATCTGACAAATAGAAGCAGTACTTTTTACTTCCTATAAATGAAAGTACAATTGTTTTAGTTTGCATTTTTGGGGGATTTTGAATAAACTAAACAAAAAGTATCGCTTCAGGCAAAGTCCCCATTATGGCCAATGACACTAAAGTACAGTATATAACAGCAGTCAAAGAGTTAAGTGTCATATAAAAATCAAGAGAGATCATCATACTGCACATTAGCAAATCAAAATATGTACAAATCTACACTTAGTAATTCAACATCAGAATAGGCACTTTAATTCCAACAGTTCAGCCAGCCCTCAGTCATCTTTGATGATGTAACATCACAAATACACGGCAGTCAGGTTTTTGATTTCATAAGAAAGATTAAACCAGATGAGAAACCCAGAATTAAACCTTAGCCCTAATAACAATGTTGCATTCCAACATCAGACACATGCGCACATTTTAAAATACACACAGGGAAGCTCTGGTTTTAAAACACAAAGTAAAAGGGTTGCTACCACGTAGGAAGGGATTATTTAAACATGCCCTTTGTTTTAAAAAAAAGACTAGCTCTTTGAATATAACATCTACCTCCCCCCGGACTTCCCCACTGTACCTTGTTAGGGGGGGGGGGGGGGACAAAGTGCAACATGAGCCTTTTAACACAGAGCAAGGATTTCATTAATGCCATTCAACAAATAATAAATAAATAATAAATATACAAAATAAACCAAAACACAAATGAATCATTTTTTTTTACATAAATAAAGTGAAAAGACTGATCAAGAAGAGACGAGGCAATGACTGGACAAAGTGAAGACGCTCCTGGATTCTGTTGTGGAAGCTTTCTTTTGCGTTTTTGTTTTTTTTGGTGTACCTTAAAGTATCGGCCTTTTTTTTTTTAAGACGTTTTTCACAGCTGTCTTCACAACGTCAATATTCATGTCTGGATGCTCTCAGCTTGGTCAGTCACAACAAACCCTCTCAGAAAATGTGTGAGTTTCATTAGTTATGTACCTGTAGTGTAAAATGCTCTTGAACAACACCGTGTGATTTTAAGAATAGTACCAGAGCTAAATGAACTTTGAATGTTAGTTACTGAAGACCATTGGAAGCTAGACGAATAGTGGCCCTCACGTTAGGAGCTCCTTCCCTACAGACAGAAGAGTAAACTGCATATTAAGTTAAGGGATCAACCCGACAGCCCTAGAGAGAGACTTAGGACTGAAAGAGAGTATAGATAACAGCACTGGCATATTTCCACAGTAGTTCAAAGTTGTAAGCAATTACTACAACCACATTATTGAGTTTGCGAAACCTTTAAAAAAAATGGTGTGATCAATTGAAAGTACCTACCGTTCATGAATTGCATTCACATTCAACATAATAGTTAACCAACAAGATTATGAGTTAAATCAAGACCGCCTCAAAAGCTCTGAGGTTGTCCCATCAACAAGGATGCGCTTAGGTACTGGGACAGGTGGGTTTTTTCCTGACAGTGCAAGCCTTCCTAGAGTCTGTGCCTGCGAGGGTCAGAGCGTGGTGGGGAGGGAGGCGGCGGCAGGGTGACGGTGGTAGGGGGCTCCACTGGATCATCCATAGGCAGGACGAGACGGGTTCCTCTGATCGCCACTTCGTTTTCCGCCTGAGAGAGCTCCTGATCCAGACCCTCGTCGAACGGGTTGGTGCTGGTGGTGTAGCAGTGCTTGTGGTTAGTGGTACGCGAGCCCGAGGCGTCCGTGGTGACGGTGACGTCGGCGTACATGGAGCTCACGTTCGCATCGTTCAGGATGAAGTCGGAGTCGTCGTCGTGAAGCTGACCTTCGTTCTGGTGAGTTTAAAGGGGAGAGGGATAATGAATACAAACAAAAAGAGAAGAGACACGGACAATTCTACAAATAAATTCAAGTTGGAGGGATTTCCATCTCCTTAATTCTACACACAAATGTAGGATCTGCTCGGACTCCTTATACTATATATAGATATACTAACACTAGAAAACAAAGTCTATTCTTATCCATCTTTAAAGTAGTTTAACAGTTTCATATGAGAAGGTAGGTTTGCTCTATCAATCCCCAGGAGGAAGTCAGGCTGTCACAACAGGCAATGATATCTCAAATAATACAGGACACATAGACATTCAAACCAATTGATAAAGATTACATACATATCAAACTAAAAAAAAAAAGTATAAAGACTGGGTCTTTCAGTGGTGCTATTTGAACTGTTGTGCAGTGTCCTAACCTCATAAGCCTGTGGGCTGGTGAGGCATCGGGCCAGTGGTCCACAACAAGCCGGCAGAGTGGCAGTGAGAGGGGGGCCGCTGTGGGTCAGGAGAGGCTTTAGGTAGCTGGAGAACAATCTTTGGTCAAAGACTTTTAACAGTTACTGCAGTTGGATAGTTTGATTGGTGAAGAACCAAATGCATTTGTGCAGACTTTGATACAGCCAGGTTTAGAGAACTGTAACAGCTTTAGAAAAGTGTCAATCTCTAGCACAGAAACACTCCCTTGGTATATTTCTTACAGTTTGGAAAGAGCACCCTCTGGTGTCATAAGCTGAATCCAGCAGCCACTCTTCCTCAAGATCATCTCAAGTACTTGCTCAATCAAAGGATACTTGTGGTCAAAGTTATACCAGATCCTGAACGGCCAAGCGCTCTCATGTTTGGTGTTCCTCCGCTGTGAGCCATCCAATACAGTGGAACTCTTTAGAGCACAACATTTTATTTGTTAGTTTGTTTCATTTCTCACATATTCGTAGAAGCCAAAGAAATGTCAAAAAACAAAGATTTCAACCTGTCCTTAAAAACTTACTGAGTTGTCTTGATCAGAGTCTACGCCCACCCTGAGAGAGGAAAGGTAAAAACAGTGACTCTGACAGAAAAACTTTAAACAGAGGACGAAACACATCACAAAGAACGACTAATACATTCAAACAGATGCACCGCCTTACGGTATGCTCATGAAGGACAGCATGGGCGTGGTGCCACCTCCGCAGATCCACACCGTGAAGAAGACAATCAGCAGGGTGGTGGAAAACATCATTTGGCGGGCATAAGTCGCCGTGTCTCGGATAGAAAGAGCAAAGGTCATGGCCCCACGCAGACCTGGAGGACACAGACAAGAGAAACGGAGATGGTTAGACCTTTTGCATTTGCTTAAACATCCAGAACTCAAGAAAAAGCGGCTGATTATCAAAGTTGTGTTGTGACATGGAACAATAGTCATCAGTATTTCACATTAAATTGTGTAATTTAAGATTTGTTTTTAGAGAAAGGTTGAAATGTTTTGCACCAGGAGAGAAAATAACCCTGGAGTTATAAACAAAAAAAAACCTTTGTCTAATCGGAGAGAGTGAACAACTGGAAGCATTCTGTCTCGGCAAAATATTTTGGCTTTTTATTTATTTTTTTACTACTGGCTTTAGGAGCTCTGTTCCACTGATTCAGTTGATTGTGATGAAGCCTGAGGCCTGTTTTACTGAGCAAGGTCAGCTTACTCAGGACAAGGGTTCATGTAAAAATGGGAAGTGTTTACAGCATATGAACACGTATCAAAAACACGAACAAGTATTCTAGCAACAGTGTGCAAAATGGTAAAAATAAAGTTTCAAATGAAGTTGCCACACAGCTGCAGCTGCCAGGAAGGCCAGCTTGCACAATATAACCAACTGTGTTCGTGTGTAAATAAAGACTTCCGTCACTTTTCCCAGCTGAGAAGTCGTTTCAGTCTAAGCCTGGGATACTTTAAGAACTCTTCACTGCTTACAAAGTGATGAGAGCCCTGAGAGAGGCATCATCGTCTCACCTGCGAACATCATGACGTGCTGAAATTTGGACCCGATCTTGTTCTTGCGACCCAGGTTGAGCAAGAAGGACAAAGGGTAGATGTTTGCCGCCCTGCCAATAAACACAGCCAACTACACGACGCAGGAAGTTAAGGACACAAAGGATTCAAACTGCTGTAGAATTATCTTGGTTGGAAATGTGTTGCTAAATCACAGTTGATTTTTTTTGGGGGCTCGTAAACACGTATAAATCATTGAAAACACTTCATAATAAGCGTTGGCAGCAGTACATAGTGCTAGCATCATGATGTATGACATATAAAGATAAGTATATGCATGTAAAAGAACCAAAAAAAGACAATATTCCTGTTCAGAGAGTCAATTAAGTGGAGCACGTAGGAAGGCTTTGATTTGTATGTGTGATGCATAAACACTGAGCAGAGGAAAGGATACAAAGGCTCCAATGATGAACAAAGGGTTAAAGACATGTGACTGAAAGGAGAAAAGAGTCAGACCCATGTAGGAGAAGATGAAGTTCTCTGCCAGGAAGTTGAGCAGCTCGAACAACTGTTAGAAAGAGAGAAACAACACACAAGAATGTAAACAAGCTGCATCAAAATGGACAAATTGACGCTGCGTTCACTTTCCTGTGGATTGAAGGATGGATGAGTCGGTTTATTGAGGTGTAACTATGCATACATTCACTCATTAATAGAGACCTATCATCAATCAAAGATAAAAGACAGACTTCCTTGTAGTAGTGGGTTTTTTTAGGTTTTATTTTTGACTTCTGTTGACTGTTGCTATAAGAAACAGTAACCAGACAACACAAATCTATGTGTCTATATAACCTGCTGCAGCTGCCAGCTCTCTACTTCTGTGTAATGTTCACTATTTCTGAAGAATCACAATCATGATTCAAACATCCTCTCTTCTCAGTATTTTCATTCTAGCCCTTTCCGCTGTTTTGATCTCTAATCTTTTCCTTCTGCGGTCTTCTTCGTTTCACTTAAGTAGAAGCAGTATTAGTCTTTGCAATATGGATACGTTTTTTAAAGAGCTTAATAGTTGATACCATACAGTAATCAAACAATAGGATCGTTAATAACAGAGTATGTGATTGAATGTCACCTGTTTGGTCCTGTCCTGAGAGTCAGGGGAGAGATTGTTGAATGTGTAGTGAGCCTGAGTGATCCCACAGAACAACACAGCCACCACGCCTAAATAAAAAGGTATAGATCCCGGTTTAACATCAAAACACACTGAATGACATTTTAATGGAGGGAGTCAAAGGACTTTTAAAAAAACAAGAGACAGGAACAAATCTTTTGATCTCACATGTAAAATGGGTGAAAAGAGACAAAACCAACAACAGAGTGATTCTCCTAACAAGTTAAACACAGTCTTTGTACGTTATTGTAAGTCAAGCCAAATACTCTACACACTGTCCAGCTGCTGTTTATGCTCACCAGAGCACCACTGATACCTCTTAAGACAGCCATGTACTACCTTTGTCTGAGAACCGTCTGCGTAACTATAGTGACAAGAAGGTTCTGGAACTATTTTTTTGGGGGGAAATTTTTTTTTTTTCAATAGTTGAGAAATGGACTATCACATTGTTAGATTTGTTTTTTCAGTGGAAGTTTTTTGGAGCTGACATTTAAAATATTGATTCCCCTTAAGTAGGGCCCGAACGATATGAGATTTTTGGGACCGATACCGACATCGATATTAGCGATAAAAAAAATCTGATCCCGATAAATTGGCCGAAATCTCTCTTGGTTCTATCTTCGATGAGTAGAGATAAATAGATATATAATGAAGACAAGATGGTTTACTCAACTGGTAAGTAACAGCGCATGTACGTCCAACACCGCTTGACACTCTGGAGCGTGATAACGCTTTTTGTAACTCATATAGCACACTCTGCTGGTAACAGCCAGAAAGTCAACTGCTCGTGTAATACAACGATCGTCAAATTAAATGGTCTTTGATTGCTGAATAAATCTAGTAATATCGGCGCACATCTGTGATGAAGTTAGCTGATAACGATAGTCACTTGCTATGCTAATATTGGCCGATATTATCGGCTGGCTGATTAATCAGTCGGGCTCTACCTTTAAGTAGATTCATGACAAAGTATTAATAACTTCAGAGTAGCACCAGGGACATAAGGTAGCCTGCCTGAGGGTGTGTTTCAATTACCTAATGTCATCCATGCTTGAATACTACTATATCATCCCCCGAAGTTAGACTGAACCTTAATAGTCAAACTCGACAAAACTCTTTTCAAAACTTGATGAAATAAATCTACTGACAACAGCAACCAAAAAGCATTCATTGCTAACATTAAACATAAATTATATTGTCATCAACGCCCTGGACTAACAAAAAAGTCAATTGCATGCATGAGTGCAGTGTGCAGGTGTACCTGTGAAGCCGCACGCCTCAGCCAATAGAAAGGTGCTCCAGGACATGAGGAAAAAGAGAGCTGTCTCCAGCAAAGGGAAGTCCCTCAGCTTTGTGAACTTGGTCACGTGATGAAAGCTGTAGTCAAGGAGCAAAACAAGACGTGGCGCCTGTCCAGCTGCAGCCCTCATACATCACAACAGAAACCTATACATAACATATGAGAATGGACTCAGTAGAGCCACAGGTAAAATAAAATATACTGTAAAGGGAAGTAAGCAGTGTTCTATCTTAGCCACATATCAGGAACAACGGCTTTCAGCTTCTAAGTCATGTACAACTTGGAGCAGCAAACATAATGTGTGATCAGCTGTAATAAGTCAAAAGGTAAAAGTTTAACCCTTGTAGTTTTATTCTCTTGTTCCCGAAAGCATGTGAATAACAATGAAAGGATATAAGAGCGGTCATGAATCCAGTGGCTACGCCAAGAGCAAAGGATCCACTAAAGACACCCAGGAAGATGCCGAAGGATTTCAACAAGGCCATGGCCTCAAAGCTGTGGCTGTTGTCTCCGGCAGGCTGGTAAGCCACAATTGAGCTAGATTACAGAAAGA
The DNA here is from genome assembly GCA_020745685.1 of Tautogolabrus adspersus. Taxonomy (NCBI): domain Eukaryota; kingdom Metazoa; phylum Chordata; class Actinopteri; order Labriformes; family Labridae; genus Tautogolabrus; species Tautogolabrus adspersus. Next base: position 16,425,171 of record CM036546.1, on the reverse strand, counting down.
GAACACAGAAATGAAAACAATTACACGGAAAAAGGAAACAAGCATTGAAAAAATATCGGGAAAGGGGAAACTGGGCAAATATGACACGCATGCTACATAAAGACACAAACAGAGCGACTTTTAAGCAGAATCCATTAAAATCAAATCTGCAGCATCCCAAATCCAGTTATGGCAAAGATTTACTACCCTGTAGTTGATCTGATTTTGTATAATTTAAAGGAATTAAAGAAGCTGCAAAGATGTCACCAACATGCAATGGTGTTGGGTTTTTTTACCTTCATAAAAAGGGAGGAAGCTAAGGTTTTGCATGTTCTGTTTTAATCAAACTTGGCTCTCTCAGCGCTATTTTAGTAGTCGCATGGGAGAACTCATTAGTCAAAAAATTAACTGTCAGTTGAGGTGCTCCCCTTATGAGAGTAATGCCCAGATTACCAAACAACACCAACAAAGCATGACACATAGATAGGGAACAAATCTGATAAAAGTCGAATTTTCTGGTCATTTGCAGGGTCTATAGAGCATAGGGAAAACAGAAAATTAAGGAGTAGGGCCGAAATGTCTGCAGTTGCAACAAGATGTAGGGGAGGGCATCCTAATGGTGGAGGATTACAGCTACTGAGAAGAAAAAGGTATGCTTCATATTGACATATTCAGGTTCTAACTCTATAACTCTACCAGCCAGCACATCCACGCAAATCACCCACCAACCCACCCACCGGGGAGTAAATGTTTGGTTTTCTTCCAGCCATTCCTGCGCCCCGTCAGGCCAGACTGGGCCATCATGTCCTTCGGAGAGCACAGTTCGAGCCCCCTGACTACCCTCCTTCTCTAAGCGGAGGAGAACACTACATGCGTACATACGTACAGGTAGGCGATGAGTGACACAGATGGGTGAAGGAAGGCAAGCAGTGAAATGACAGGGACTGATGTTAGTACGACAAGTGACAACACAGAAAGCTCATTGTACCACAGTTACACTCATTACATACAGCACAGGGGCCTGTTGCACCAGCGAAGTGTAAGTTCTGTCTTAAGTAAAGGTGCAAACACTAAACCCTACGTTGAAACTAGTTAGGTTCCAACTTAAGTTGCGTCATTGTCTGGTTGCACCACAGAGACGTAAGGTTCTTCTTAACTAGTAGAGCTTTGCGTCCAAACTAACCAAAATATTGTCACCGATATGACGTTTTCACTTCTTGCAGCCGATCAGTGAAAAGCCTTTTTTTGTCATGCAGCGTTCATTACAGTGCTGCCGCTCGTGCCTAACTGTGTCTGAACATTCTAACGGCTGTAAATAACTTCCGTTAACTCCTGTTATTCCACAAACAGCGACGAAAATGTATTTTAAATATGACAAAGCATCCTGAAAGAGTGATCACAAGAGCGTCATCCTTAATCTACAGCTAGTGTAAAATAACAACAGTGACATCGAGCGGTGAAATCTTCACGGAACTCTGTTGAAAGACGGATTGAACTATCTTTGCTCACGGAAAATGACAGCAGGATTACAAATCAAAGTCATCTTACATTTCTGAGGGATCTATCACGGAGAACACACTAACGACGACAACACAGCCACCTTTTTAAAGCCATCACCATGACAACCGTATCTTATGGAGGACTTTACACCAACTAGGAGCTAGGTGTAAGATTTAAGTTATAGCTTATGCCTGCATTGTAACCATCTCAGCTGGTGCAACGACAAAAATGTAAGTAGTGCATAAACTCCTTCATAAGGTAGAACTTGTGTTCAAACTAGCCAACGTTTGAACTTACGCATAGCTGGTGCAACTGGGTACAGGTTACTGACAGAACTCAGGACTGAAGGGTTGGTTTAGATTTTGAATACTAACATGACAATATGAGCATTTCAGGAGTTATTTGTCACTTTAATTGATAACTCATATCCATACTGGTAATGAAAATATTCCTGTCTGATTCAAATCCACAGTCTCCGCTTTTTTAAGTTGAACTAAAGCTGGTATGAGGCTCCTGCATCAAGAGAGATACAAAACAAGCAAATGTCCTTTTCTTTTGCAGCACGATGTTCCTTCTCTCAGTCGCTTTACCTCACAGAAACTGAGTTAAGTAAAACAACAGGCTGAGCTCTGCAAAAACAACTTCATGAGCCTCAGTGGGCTTAAACTTAAAGCTGCAACATGTAACAATACTTCCTTAGAATGTTGTCACATTTCTATTTTTTATCATTAAATGTCACTAACAGTATTGAATTGAAATCTTTATATAAATATTTGTGTCTGATCTGTGTATTTAAGCGGTATTTAGTTCTTTAAAAAAAACAACTCATCAATTCTGAATCAAGCAACAAATCAGATTTAGCTTGCCCGTAACTAGCCAATCACAGTGATTCTGTACAAACGTGCATCTTCCAGCTTCTATGTGATTTGTGTCAGCAGCTCTCTCTCTCTCTCACTCGCTCTCTCCTCGCCACAGTGGTGATGGGCATACAACAGTTGCTACTTTTTAACTTTTTAGGGATGTATTATTATCGGCTTTCAGTGTTTCAGGCCTATGAGCTCGATATAACTGTCTGCGTAGAACAGACACTTTGCAGTGACAACGTTAAGTGTGCATGTTCGCTGGTCGGAGTGACTTAACAGACTGACATGAGGTAGCAGAGGTAGAGGTGGAACATATTTTTCCACACGTGTTCATGTTTCTTACTGCAACTTTAACTTAGGAAACATTTTTGCACATTAAGGGGGCTGTGGATTTTTGTTCCCATGAAGGATAGGAAACGATCTAATCACAGCTAGTATGGCCTGCACAAATGCAAATTACAACTCCAGAAATGTACATAGTGTTGCTACATGTGCTGTGTGTGCAAGTCTCCAGTGCTTAAAATGTATACTTACGACGAGAGGACGATGGCCACAGCATCATTCATGACACTTTCTCCAAAGAGTAAAGCATACAGGTCCACATCTACTTTTAGCTCATTAAAGATAGCCAGCACTGTCACTGAAAGATAAAGGAACAAAAACACTATGAAGTGAAAGACCAAAACAATTAAAGCAGGACGGATCCAATAACAGGAAGGATAAGGAGCCAAGCTGCTTTATTAATGAAAAGCAGTTTGACCCTGAATCTGAGGCAACATGTTTTAGGACAACACCAACCTGGGTCTGTTGCTGATACAATGGCCCCAAAGAAGAGGCAGTCAGTGAAGAAAAAATCTCCACCAAGCTGGCCCACAACTTTCATGAAGGATACAAAGCCATACATGATCAGCCTGGAAGAATAAAGGAATGTGTACATGTCAAGAGAGACCCTGATATTGTCTCTCCATTTAACTGGTAGGATTAAATTCAATTTATGTCTTTTACTGATATATATATGTACATCTTATGAGGTAATTTCAACAACGACCAAATGACTTACCCAATAACAAAGCAGGATATAACTGTTCCCATAAATGCATAAGCCAGGATGGAGCCGATGTTCCTGAAGAAATGTCTCTGTGACAGACAAGGATACAGATCAATTACATAATATATCATCAAACAAAACTAGCATCATTTACAAATAACTCAAAACATTTGCCAACCTATACATGTATGTAGCCTACACATGTATTATAATCTTTATAGTGTAGAGAAAAGCAATGCCTTTTAATAAAGAATTCATTATTCAAGATCTAATCTGTTAAACATGTAAATTATTTATTGACATGATTAGTGCCTTATTGTTCCTTTTGGCCCTCTTACCCTTTTCAGACTGTACCCGGCGTGGAAGATGATAGGAGGAAGCAAAATGTTGAAAAACACTTCTGGGTCGAAGGTCACCTGCAGACAGTAGTGAATTTATAAAAAGAAGACAGTAGTTAATTATAAATGTTGTTAAAAACTCTATGTTTTTTTTAACATACTTTGAGAATTTTCCTTCAGTTACTCATGAACCCCTCCCTACTCCTTTTTTTGAAGTAACGAGTTTCCAATTTGTGTCAGTTTGTGCACATAAATAAGTGTGTTAACATTATTAACATACTTACATTTTCATAGAGAGAGATTGTGTTTAAGTATTTGGCACAGTTTACTATATATAGTCCATTGGACAAAAAGTCAACTGCATTAAAACACAGACTTGGAAGGTGTTTTTCTCAAACAGCTACTGGCAAACCTGTTTTAATTTATACATGTAAGACCATTTTTTGTGCAGTTTGGACTCATATGTTTGGTGAGACACCAAAAACAACCATTTGCACCCTCCATCTGCTCATCCTCTTGCCTTTCTCAACATCTCATCATCCTGCACTTGGTGACCTTTGCCCCGGCTGACTTCCCCCTTCAGAGTGTACTCGTAGAACCGCCCGCTGACGTTGACCAGCAATGTAGCGGGACTGGCGTTGACGGCACAACTGAGGACCACGTCACTTGTGCTCTGAGGCACATGGACCCCAAAGCGCAGGATCACACCCACCAATAGGCCTTTAGGGAGAAGGGAGAGAGGAGAGGGAGGGAAGGCAAAGCAGTTAGATCCATAGTAACTAAAAATATGTACTTACTACTTACAAAGCATTTTTCAAAAAGGCTTACAAATGTAAAACCTTTATATAGTGCTTTGCAGGGATAAGAAAAAAAAGAATAAACATCATCATGGTTTGATTCCTTCTACAGCAGCATTTGTTGAGGTTCTATTTAAGGCATCTTTTTTTAATTATCTGGGTGCGCCATATACTTTAATTAGCACATTAATCAGGCAGCTTCTCTCTGGATACTGAAAATGGCTGAGGTGTGGGTGTCTGATTTGTTAAAGGCCACTATAAATTTGATATTTTTCTTAAGTGATCTTTTACGCTACTGTTCATTTAAAAGCTGACAGAGGACCACCTCTTAAAATAAAGAGACAGTAAAATGGCAATCCCACAATCCAAATACAGTTAGGAATTAATATTAACTATGCATAGCCTACTGGAAAAAAACATTACTTTATAATCCAATGTAATCATCAAACTTACAAGGTGTAAGTATTTCACAGGATGCATCCTATACTTTGTAATAATCTGTTAAATTGGCTCACTGGTTTGGGAGTTTGTGGAGCTAACGGCCTCATAGCCAGCCAGCTAGCATTGAAGGCTAAGTTGAGGTAATTGATTGACAGGGACGTGAGCTAACATTGGCGATCTTACCATAGATCATAGCAAGTCCGGTTTCGTGGAGGAACCTAAACCGCCGGTGTTTGAACAGCCATATAGTCAAAATAGTGAGTGTTAAGAGCATTATGAATATGAGTAGATTGGCACTGTCCTGTCGGTGGCTCTCCTCAGCCAGCCTCTCAGTTGCGACGTTGTCCATCGCATTGCTCTCTCCTTGGCTCTTGACGAACAATGCCAACAAAAAAGGCAACAACGGTAGTGCTCTCGACGGTTTAACACCAAGAAAGCGTCTTAGTGTGAATCCCATAATGGCTTTCTGTGAAACCGTCACATTTGTCGCTTAAACTTAGATAGGGTTTGATGGGAAACGAGACATCAGCTAAGAGACCAGAGCAATGACAGCTCCTTCCGCAGCCGTTACCAAAACAACGAGACATCCGGTTTCAAAATAAAAGTCTGAGCTAGTCCACCAGCTACCCTTCATAATATGTTGCTGCTTTCAGAGTGTTGTCGTTATGCAATCAGATAGCACAATTAAATCAAGTTAAAATAAACAGTTTGATAAATAAGATTCAGACAGAATAGGAATAGGTCAAATACAAAAAAAGAATAAGGATTTACACTTAGATTAAGATTCGTTTTATTAGCCCAAGGGGAAATTTGTTTTGCAGCAGGATCAGACAAAATGACACAATATGTAAGGATATCACCAACAGTAAAACATACCTATATAGAGCAGAATTAAAAACCGAACATAAGACAAATGAAACGATGTAAAAGTGCAGCAAACACTCATCCAACATGACAAGAATGTTGTTGTTTTTACATTAACTGTATGAATTGCCCTTGAGATAAACAAGACCTGAAGTCTTGTAACACAAGGCAAGTTTATTTAGACAGCACATTTCAACAACAAGGCAATTCAAAGTGCTTCACACAGGACATCGAAAGCATCAGGACAGAGGAAAAAATAAACTTTAAAATAGAAATTTTTAAAATCGCCAAAACAAACAATGTTCTTATTAAATCTGCAAATATGTTTAAATAGAATAAAAATCATTAAAATAAAATTAATTGAAATAAATGAAATAAAAATAAAAAATAGAAGTAGAAAAAGAGTCATATCATAAGCGTTGTAGTCCCCCTCAACCTGATATGAGGGCAAATTGAAGGCAAAAGCTGCAATTGACTCTGCTGGCAATCAATGATTGCATAAGCCCTCCTAAGGGCCAGCCAGGAGTCTAGCCTGACAACTCCTTGAGAATAAAGCCATTTTGACCAGACTCCCAATTCTGTTCTTTTTGGCCAAGTTTAGTTTCCCAAATCATCCAATACAAAAGCTTATAAGACGGACTCAATAAAACTTGTATAAAAGAGAATCCATGATGAAAACGGAAACAAATTAAACAAGGGGTTTATTTTTACATTAGATTTTTCTTAAATAAATGACATTAGACTCAATCTACAATCACATTTTACTCTGGTTAACATCAGCCTACATGATAGTTGTGTCAACAGATCTGAGTGTACAGTGAAAACTATCTCCTCATCTAAATTAACCCATCTGTTACCTAGTTACAAAATGTATTACCATGTTCATTTCGGCAACCACACTATTGTTGCACTACTCCCCACACTCTATTGTCTTATGTAGTTCTGTATTAGTCTTTGTTCATTTGTTTGTTGTTTCATTTTTAGATGTGTGAGCATACCTAATAAGGCGGATTCTGATATATGGTGTATTTTATTCTGTATAGTGTATTTGTTTTTCTTTTATTTGTTTTTCCGACATGTCTAATTTTCTGTTGTTGTTTTTTTAAAGTGGTTTAATTTATCACGCTATTTGAAAACCTTTCTTTTTTTTACCTTCATTTAACCAGGAAAGAAAGTCTTGAGAGTAAAATCTCTTTATTAAGAGTGACCTATGTCCAATGAATGTGTAGGTGAAAGATTTGGATGACTGTGCAGCACAGAGAGTCAGTTATCCAAACACACACAAAAAAACCCCGGGTAAGATTAACTGGAAATAAGATGAGCTGATTGATGACTAAGGTGTTAGAGATAAGGCTACAAATTAAACTTTCATTTCTGACAGTTGTCAAAAGGTCACTGGCTTTTTTATGGTACTTGATAGAAAAACATTTACAATACTCTTGATGTAATTTTGCTTACAATTTGGTAAAGAAGGTTTTGCCATTTGGTGAAATACGACAGAGATCAACATTCATCATTTAAATCAGACTTTGTGGTGTATCGTTGCATATAATCCATTCTGTTATTCACTATTTGAGTGGGGACTAAAGCTAGATGTAGACGTTATCTCAACAAAACAGGGGTCTTATCTGCACAGTTACACATATATTAAAAGGTCTAGTCACTCTCATAAGTGTCCTATAAATAATTCAGGTAAATAAAAATACAGGTAGTCAGTGTGTCTCAATTCAGACATGTTAACAATTTTTTTGTTTTTGTACAAAGTTGAGATGTAGATTTCTTCGGAAACAGTTTCCTCTGACAGGAAACCCACAAAGGCAAAGCTGAATTTTTAAACAGCACACACAGAAAGCGTCTCACAAATCTCCTTTTAGTTTTGTGCTCTGAAAAATTTTAAATATTTACAACACATTCTCAAGATCAACACTTTCATTTCATTGGGACAAATGAATGTGATGTTCTCAAACAACTTCACCTTAGTATGCAATTGTTCCTTTTTTGTTTGTTTGTTGGAATTATGCGTTTATCTGTATCCTGACACCATCGCAAATGTGGAGAAATGAAATAAAATGATTTTTGAGGGTTAAATAAAGTTTTAATGAAGGAGTGAAAAAAATATCTGCTATCACATGAACCTCTCATAATGAGAACCCACATTTTAGAGCTTTAGTTTCTTGTAACAATGTTGCCATAATGCTATGAAAACATTCAGATATTTTTGATAGATGTTTAATTGTCTGTGTTTTTGTTACATTTCAACCATTCAGCATACGTTTTTAATGATTATCATCTTTATCTATGGCGTCGTATGTTGCTCCCTGACAGGAAACCAACAGCAGTGAGGTGACAAGCAGCTTAAAAGGAAATGAAAACACCACTCGTCGATACTCAGCTATAAAAGTAGACGTGCTCATCCGGTTTCTGTAGAATGTGCCATGATGTCAACTCGACTGCTTCTGCTTTTCTGTCTGACAGAACATGTGTTTACCAAACAACTGCCTGGTAAGAATACAGCTGGCTATTCTTTAAATCTTTAACTTATGGTAGGAGTAAGTAAACATTTTTTAAGGGCTTTTATTATTTTTTATATCTAAGTTTGAATATTCCATCTAAATCTTTACACGTTTGAGGGGATTTTACTGTAATCTTCACAACTTTCCTAAACTAAAACTAACAAGATTATTGAGGTGGAAACAGCCAAACTGTCTTCAAAAGAAGGTCTTATACTGTAAATTATCAATTGAGTTTTAAAATTGGACTAAACTGTTTCTCGTAAAGACTATACTTTCGATATGAAACACCTTTGTGATACATTTCCCTACGTCGTTCAACTTCTATTTCCTGATTTTATTCTGCGTAGCTGTTTTTGTGGGGGAGCAGACTGCTATCAGTACTGCCAGTTGTGAAGGTCAATGTTCAATCCTGATGATTCTTGTTGTGTTTTCTTCTGTTGTTCTCCTCTCTCTGGTGTCTCTGGCAGATGTGGACTGTGTGGTGGTGCATCTCAAATATGTTCAGTGTTTCTGGAACAAGCTCGGGACTCCACAGAGCAATTACACCTTCTATGGCTGGTTCGTATTTGTGATAGCATGCCGAACTAAACCTAAACAAAAAATCCAACTGCTGAGGGGGAAATTTGAAACTATTGTTATAGATAAAATTCATGATAATTCACTTTCACAATTACTTTCAAAAATTAATCAACGTAGGTAAATAATACGGTATAGTTTGACCTACAGTTTGTTAAGTGACCTTGTACAAAACTGTAGGTAGTCACACAAGCTTTAATCAACATAGAGTCATTTTGGGGCTCGCGTTAGCCTAGCGTTTATGAAACGCGCCCCATGTACAGAGGCTAGTCCTCATTGCAAGTGGCCGTGGGTTTGAATCCGAACCTTTGCTGCATTTCATCGCCCACTCTCTACCCCCAACATTTCCTCTCTCTTTGGCTCTCCTTTCCAATAAAGACATCAAATGGCCTGAACAAAAACTTTAAACATAGTCATGTACAACATAATAATAAATAACACGTGAGACGAAGCAAATAAGTGGGCCCTCTGCACTTTAGACACCTTTTCATTCATAATAATATCCTGCATTTGTCAGTGTGGTGCTCCGCTTTGCTTCAATAATTGAGCCAATGAGCTAAACAACAGCAGATTCTGATTTACTTGTATTAGAGGGATGTTAATGCTAATTAAAGAGTTTTGAGCTAGTAGTAAAACAGACTGAAATTCCTACTGATGCCTCTTTATAACTTACAAATTCGAATGAGGGGGCCATCAGGAGAAGACTGATTATTTCTACTTGTTTTTAAGGCCTGGGAAGGCGTTAGACGAGGGGATGAACAACATACAACAGCCACTGTCTTCATTTTCAAAGTGAGAGATATGTTTGATTGCCAAAAGACTGCTGGATGAAATGTTTTGTTTAAAAAAAAACACAACCTACACGTGTAGGGAACAAGTTCAGCAAAGAGATCAATCATCTTGCTTTTCTATGGGCGCCAGCCGCCAGGATAAACACTAAAGCCTTAAAGATCCTCACAGAAGCTTTATTTTAATCATATTTATTGCTGCTGGCATTGTGGCACAAACAAAATTAACATTTTTAAAGTCTTTGTCTTAGGAGTCTGACTTAAGACATCAGAGATCTACTGGTCAGCACATAAGTGTTTGTTATTCTTCAAGCTGAAAATAACAGCATTACTTTTTGTGTAACCTTCAAATCTTGACAGAATCCTGCAAGAAAAGTTACACTTCTTATGGAAGTGTATGTGCAGTTAATCTTGTCCTAAGGTGTAGCATTTTATGTCAACTTTTTTAACATTTCCAGCTCATCATGACCTCATGATGGAGTGATTCTCTATCAAATCTAATAATGTCACGTCTGCATATTTCACTTTGTGTTTGAGTGACTAAATGGTGATTTCTTTTGCAGGTTCCAAAATGAGAAACAAGCTATTTGCACAAGCTATTTGTCAGAAAAAGGCATAAATATTGGATGTAATCAACCATATACCAACCCAGTCAGCAGGTTCCTCACATTTCACACCAGACTCGAGGATGGCAACAACAATCGCTCACAGGAGCATGAACTTCGACGTAAAGGTGTGCCTTCTTTTACTCAAGTGCGACACGAAAACGTCAGACAATATTTACAGAAGTAACGCTATGAAGGATAGAGAGGCATTTTTATTCAATGTCGTGTATTTTTATACAGTATGTACTGGTGTAGCTCATCTTTAAACTTAACATTAAAAAGTATGTTGGCTTTGAAAATGAAATGTGGATTTAAAACACAGAAAAAAGACAACTTTGACATTGAAACGCTACACAAGCAAATTTTATTGAATGAAAGCTGTTTTTGGATAGAAAAATGTTCTCAATCATAAGAAATGGTTTGTTAACTTTTTCCCTTTTTCAGTACAGGCTTTATTTTTAATGCCAAATTTTATTTCAGTGCCAAAAATGTTTTGAAAAACTTGAAAACTTTGATCTCTCTTTGAAAAAAAAAAATGAAGTACATTTTGACATAAAAACTTTAAAAAATTTAAAACACATTAGAACCTTGTCATCACAGTCTCTAAAATAAATGTCATCTGTCATTTGCAGTCATGCTATATCCACCCACCAACCTGACTGTCCAAATTGAGTCAGATTTGAATCTGTGGCTGTACTGGAACCAGACTGCTATGCGCTGTATGGAGAGCGAAGTTCGCTATAGGATCAATAACAAGGAGTGGGATGTATGCAAAACTGACTCTTCAATAAGTTATCCTTCTTTTCATGACTTGTTTCATTATCCTTTTGCCTTTGCTGTCCCATCACCTTTGTAAACTCTTCATTATTTTCCACAGACAACTAAAGTCAATATTGGGAAGCAGAATTACTGCATCAACTTGCCCTGCAGCCATTGCAGGTATGAGGCGCAAGTGCGAAGCAGAATTGGAGACACCTGTGGAGAGTCTGAGTCCTGGAGTAACTGGAGTGAGCCTGTGGTCTGGGGTGTTGACAACAGCACAGGTAAACCTGCAAAACATATGCTGTAAAAAAGGCTTTATAATGTATAGTAACTTACAGAAGCCTTAACTGACACAATGAAGCTATCACTGACCTCTACAGGCAAACAACAACATCACTAAGTCTCAGGCAGAGAGCAAAGATGCAGACATTTTTTTGCTAACATTGATGGTTTTGACGAACATTTGACAGTATACACTTTTTTTAATCCTTAAAACAAACCAAATAGATGAATGATTGTAATTTAAGGGTCAATAGTTCTTATCCTCCAAGTAAGATAAGATGGCCAGTAGGCCTACAGCTCAGTACGATCTGTTTCCCTTAAAATCCATAAAGGTTTCCTTTGTCAAGCAAACATAAAGTCCTCAGTGAACTACTACGATTTTTTTTTTAAACTAAAGCACATTGGATTAAACATAACATGTGAAAACTCATACACACACCTGCTCCTCTGCATGCACACAGTATAGTAAAGGTGTATGATTTTAAAATATAATGACAAAATAATCATAACCCCCCCACCCCCCTTCACAGACAAGGATCAGATGAATTCAATGTCAGTGTGGACTCCAGTGCTTATTGTGGTGGGCTCCATCACCCTCATCTTATTGGTCATGATGTTGCTGCATCATGAAAGGTGGGTTCACTAATACGTATGTCATGTGTACATGGTGGAAGTTATTGGGTTATTGTGCACTTACCTGCTCAGTTTTTCATGCATTCGGTTTGTATGGCCGCTAGGCCTATATATACTGTATCTTATTAAACTAAATGACAAAACACAAAAAGTAGAATGATGTGAAAATGACTCTATCCTCTTTCCAGGCTCAGAATCATCCTCATCCCCCTTGTTCCCAAGCCAGCCCTGATTCCTCGCGACATTGAGGTTAGTATTATCAAAAGCTTTGTGCAGTTCTTCCTGAGATGATGTGTGATCAAACCTCATCTTAAAGAATTAAAAAGAAAGAGGAGATTAGATAGATAGCAGTTTACAGCAGTGCTAGCAGATACTATATGTGAGACTGTACTCAAGCACAGTGCTGCGTTGTGCTAAATAATGATATTAGCATGTTAAAAAGCTCAAAATATAAATGCTTATACGTATAAGAAGTAGACCAGGTATGTGGTTTGTCATTTTCACTGGCTTAGTTTACAATTCAGCATGTTATCAGTTATTAATAAACACAAAACAAAGATAAAGCTTGAATGATGTTTTTAACCATCAAATTGGACTGTAAATGTAAACTGGACTTGATTTTGATGCTTAAAAGTGAAAAGTGTCATGTTATTTTATGGAAAGATTTTAAACCGTGGAAGGATTCAATGTGAGTACAAAGATTCATGGTCATCAATTCAACAGCTGTTTAAAAATATTTGAGTATCTGACCGACCAACACTGACAATGATACATTAACACTGTAGACTAAAAACAAAGCTTGTTAATATTATTTATAACTTATTCAGTTGTATGGCCCTGTTAGAATAATATCTTCACTTCTCAGACTTAATTGATAGCACCAAAATCACATTGGTGTATATAATTAGCTTCAAAGTTTTGTACTATCATGTGACGGCATGCATTGAATCCTTATTTTCTTCTTATGAAGGATTGGGTTGAACACTCTAAAGGCCTGAAAGAGAGTTTTAAGCCGAACTACAACGAGCGTGCCTGTACCGTCCGGGAGTACACCCACATCTCCCAGTCTGACAGCGAGAGCTCTGTCAGCTCCACCTCCTCTTTCACCACCGACCAATACGACTGCTCAGTCCTCATCTCTGCAGACGAGCCTGACCCTGCTCCCCTTCCAGCTCCAGAGTTCTAGTCTCATCCAAGGAGGCTGAGCAGAGCTCTGATAAGGAGGCATCTTAGCATTTATGTCAGGATTGGGTCTCACAAAACTTTACAAACCAGACGTAATTATTACGACACATCTGCTTCATGACTGCAAAGATTTCGAAAGACTGTGAAGGGTTAGGGCCATGAGACATATATTTGGGCTTGTACATAAACTTTCTCTAAGCCCCTCCCAGAATCCATGAGGAGAAACAAGATATCTGTTTTAAGGAATATAAATAATGTATTCAATTATAGATGCTTTTTAAAAATGACAGATGAAAATCAGAAAAGAAGTGGTTGTCGGACTTTAGATTCCTGAAATCCAGGCCCATTTTTTTTATAATCGCACACAATGGGACCTTCACTATTTTCAGGAAAATATTTCACTAGGTAATTAAAAGTGAATTTCAACCTATAACTAGAAAATGGCTAGCTCCAGACCCAAGGTGTTTCGGGTCAAAATGCGATTAATAAAATGTCAATATACCCTTTCATTGCATGCAAAGTAATGTATTAGTACCTGTGACAAGATATGAGGCAAATCCACTGTCATTTTTGTACAGTAGGATGAAAAAACATTACATAAAGGCAAAGATATTACACTTAGTAAGTCAATACTAAGCAGCTTACTGTGATAAGTGTCTTTTAAAACTGTTCATAGTTTGTAATTTGTGAAGATTCAGTAATAGTTAAAAGTTATTCACCTGCTGGTTAAAAATCACAAATTCAAATCAGGTTTCAATGGTACTCGTGAACTTTGGGGTTGCAAATTCAGAAAATATAAGGCCAACATAGAGTGTGAAAGGCCTCAATAGCTTATTATCATGTATTACCTTGTACTTCATGGCTAATAAGAAACCCATTAGTAAATCTCAATAGATTATCATGACTGAAACATAACCAAACAACAAGAATAAACACCTGCCAATGTCATTTTTTTAAAGACCTGGCAACTATTAAAATGTCTTTAAGGTCAAATGATCTAAAAAGCATTAGTGAATAACCATCATGTATTAATAAGGTCATTTTCTCCAGTAGGCTATAATAAACCCTAAAAGTGCCCTTTTTGAAAGTGGCACCAAAAAGTCACAACCCCAGATGAAATATTGATCCATTATCTGCCAATCCTCTTTTGTAACATGTTTCATAACTTTGATGTTACCAAGCTCATACCTTACAGTTATATGACAGGCCTAACTTGTCCATTCCATTTGTTATGTATATCCAAAAATAGATGTAATAGCCTACATCTAATTGTGGGTTGGCTAGCCTATATCGTCTGTTTTGCCATTCGGCCTAGCTAAGTGCTGTGTAAACCTCCTGCCTGTATTTTTCCTTCTTTTTTTAATAGGCTCAATAAATATAGACTACATGTATGTGTGTCTAAACATATATTGTATTCACTTTTCAACTGCAACGCTTAACCCTCCTATTATCTTTTGGGTCAATTTTACCATATTCAATGTTTAACGTCTCTAAATAAATAATTGACATCATTTTTTTTGCTTCATATTTAATGACTTTTCCTAATTTAATGGGGACAACTGGGTAAACATAAAATGAACATGATGATATGTTTTCAATGTCCTGTACACATATTGTACGCATCGGTGTTCTTTGGGGTCAATTTGACCCCAGGCTGTTTTAGCTGTATAACCCTTATGTGGTGTTCAAGTCAAATTGTCCCGTTTCATATTTTTACTTAAAAGAAAAATGATACAAGAATAAATGCTTTCAACTTGAAATTTTGTGGCCTTATAGCTAATTAAAATCCTTCTACATTTTTGAAATTGTGTTTGTTTTTTCTGGGGTCAAATTGACGCTGAACATACATGTTACTTTTCTTGATAACAGAAATTCCAAATGTTATAGATAACAAAAATCTGTATTTAGACATACTGTAGGTAACAGTTAATATTAGTGCGACTAAGTTCAATGTTCCCATCTAGTTATGTGGTTGTCCGTTAGAGGGAGTGCGGAGTGTCCCACACAGCACGGAACTGAGTTAACGCATTTTTCAGATTCAAGAAAGGTAGGGCGCAGGGCGGCTGGCCCCCGCAAGAGTGAGATACAAGTCAGCTACTTCCCTAGCTGAACCGATCAGCTATCGCAATCAGTTGATGTCTTCAGATGAGATCTAAGACTAAACTGAGCATTAAGCTAGTTTTACGCTAATTCGCCGTTGGTCGTCCTTTAACAAAACCCGACAAAATGTCAGAGCCGTCGGTGGCCGACACTCGCCGGTTGAATTCCAAACCCCAGGACCTGAACGACGCGTACGGTCCCCCAAGCAATTTCCTGGAAATAGACGTTTATGACCCACAAATCGTCGGAGTTGGACGGAACCGGTACACAACTTACGAAGTTCGCATGCGGGTAGGTTCTGGGATCTCATGCCAAAACACTTGGTTGCAGCGTTAGCTTTTACTCGCTAAGCTAAGTGGTAATTACGGTGTTGTTGCTAGCAGTTAGCATGTTTAGCCTCTGCCCCGAAGTCAACACAGAGACGGGGCTGTGACGTTGACGTGAGGGGCCTGGAGTAGCTCAAGATGGCGCCGTAGTAAAAATCAAGGACCGAGGATTTTCAGTGGCCTGGTTTTAAGGCTACCTGGTCAAGGTTTGCGAACAACCAAAAAGTTTTTACGTCTTCTTGCTGTACAATTCCGGCCATGTCACTGGTGCAGAATTATCGTAGTGGTATTTAAATAATCTTGAAGCTGCAGTTATGTAAAATACTTGTTGGAGTAAAAATCCTGTAAAACCGTATTAAACATTACGACAGACATAAGGGAGTCCCAGCTGGCACCTTTAAGCTAACAGCCAGGACCGTAAACAAAGTGGGCTAGTTTAAAATCATCTGTCTATTTAGAGGTTTAAGGCCAAGTCAAATTTAAGACACCAACAAACTTAAAATAGTCGTCACAACAGTCTGAATAACGTTAAACTGCACATTGATTAAGATAATGCTAACATGTGGCTAGGAGTATATATGCCTTGCTAGCAGTGTCATCGGTTACATGCTAATATAGTCATATAGCATTAAGTTAAGTTTAGTCTAATTCAGTTATAGTTATATGTGTTGCGCTTTACAAAATATAGAGTACATGAATAATTCTGGAAATGTAAAGAGGAGATTATAATTTCGTCGTGTGGTTGACAGTCAAAGTGGTTAGCCTGAGAAACTACAAATCACTGACACAGCTATATATTTTCAGGAAGCTTATGCTAACTGTGTAATTGCGTAATTGCAACCTAACTTACTAGGCTTGTCTTGACACCCATCCTCATTTCTGTGCTTCCTGCCGTCTCCCTGGAGAGTAAATCTAGAATAATATTTACTGTTTTCACTTGTTGAATCATTTTTCATAGCCACAACCTTCAAAGATTTATGCAGGTGTATAACCCAGTTTGACAGTGTCTTACATCAGAGGTGGGATGAATGGATTTGAGGTCATTATTGTTAACTTGTGTCAGTGTGGTTCATAGACCGCATCCTTAACATACAGCTAACTTTCATTGACTCCAATTCAATGTCTATGGGAAAACATGCCAAAGGATGCCAAACATGACAACTCATTGATCTTACAACACGTGCATTTATCAAAGTTAAACACTCTTAACTCTTTGAAAAACAAGCAATACAAGAAAATAGATAAGTAAAAAATATTTTTATAAATAATAATATAAATAAATAAATACTCTGACTCTCGTGGTCAAAATATATCATCAAACATTTACCACACGTAACATAACCTTTGTGCTAAAAGAGCGCAACACGGCATGCCGCACAGTAATAATTTAATCTCAATTATCTTGTCATGATCCTCGGAAACAAAAATCGTAATGGGAAATTGAAACTCTATTAATTGCCCAGCCCTACGCTTAGATTAGTAGAGGTCGATTGCTCACAGAATCCACCATTTAAACAAACTCCAAGCTCTCCAGCAGACTCAGAAACAATATAAGGCAGAATGGTAAATTGTATTTCCAAAACATGGGCTACTTGAAACAGTAAGGTTAAAAATACATCTTATGGGGTGCACTGTGCAGGTGGCGTAGTGCACTTGCCCCATGTGCGGAGGCTCTGGTTCACCAGGCAGGCGGCCCGGGTTCGGATCCGACCTGTGGCTCCTTTCCCACATGTCATTCCCTACTCTCTCCCTGGTTTCTGACTCTATCCACTGTCCTACCTCGAGATGAAGGCATGAAAAGCCCAAAAATATATCTTTAGAAAAAAATACATCTTAGACGGTTTATCGCACAATTCTGAAAATTTTCCACTGATTCTGGTTTTAATAAATTATTTCTTGGCAGATATTAATGGATTAAAATAAAACGTTGTATCAATAAGTTGATGAACAGGAAATGTACCACAATTAATGTTATAACTGATGAGCATGTGTTGCTTTGGTGTAAGAACATATTGCGCTCCTTCTTTAAATCTCTGTACTTTGAAAACTGCACTATCACCTGCAACAAGCATACTAGCTTTATTATTTATTTCCACATCAAAATGACTGTTTTTTTTTCTTTCATACTTTTTCTTTCACTCTGTGTAGACAAACCTTCCCATTTTCAAACTGAAGGATTCCAGTGTGAGAAGAAGATACAGCGACTTTGAGTGGTTAAAGAACGAGCTGGAAAGAGACAGTAAGGTAAGAAAAGAGACGGTGTAAGTGTAATAATCAATTACACATTTTAGCTTTGAGCTGTCTTCCCTATTAACTGTGTTGTAACTCTAAAAAAGTGCATGTTGATGTCTTGAGTTTTCTAACATTCAGCTCAGCAAGCGTTGACTTTAGATTTCATAGTTTTAATAATTTCTGGTAACCCTCAACACTTTCAGATTGTAGTACCAACTCTACCAAGCAAAGCCCTGAAGAGACAGTTGCCCTTCCGTGCGGATTTGGGCCTTTTTGAGGAAGCTTTCATTGAGGAGCGACGATCGGGCCTGGAGCAGTTCATCAACAAGTAAGTTGGTTCAACACACCTAAATTAGAATTCATGCTTTGTGTTTTTAGATATGATCAAGTATCGTTTGGAAAATAGATAAAATATAAGTTTGGAATTTGAAAGGCTTGCTGACAGATAAGCTAAAAAATGTTATTTTGTTGTGAGATGATTAAAAGTTGTAAAGCATGTTTCAAAGCTATGATTGTGTTTCCTGTAAGCTTTCTAGCCCTGCATTATGCAGGTCTAAACAGAAGTGTGTGTGTTCAGTAGAGAAAGTCATTGTAGTAGATGTGTAGGATAATTCTGGTATTCTTAACCTGTGTCCTATTGAACAAATTGAACATTAAGGTCTTAATCACTTACAGGGACAACATGTTTTGGAATAGGTCACCTGAGCTCCCAGCTGTGAAATGGGCTGCAGTGGATGCAACAAAATATGACCACTAATATAACTTGTTTTTCACTTTTCAGTTGGTAAGGTATAGTCCTTTTTGATAAAGAGTGAGATCCCCATTTGCTTAAGTCTGACATAAAATACTTAAGTAGATATTTCTCTGAAATCTGGCAGCAAGAGATGACATGCTGCCAGAAGAAGATTGTAGGAAGGAGAGCTATAGTTGGAGAAAGAAGGTAGGGATCCTCTCCATAATGATGCCAGACACTAAAAATGAAAATAAGATCCTGTGAGTTTCAAAAAGAAGTAGTTCGTAGTATATAGTGACATCGTGCAGTGATGTTGCAGATTGAAACAGACCTAAAACAGCAGGAACCACTCCCTTTCATGTGAGTAGGAGAAACATCGCTGATTCAGACAGGGACCAGACTCAGTTTTAATTTTGTCTCAGGGTTACTGTAGAAACATAGTGTTGTACGCACATGATTTTGAGAAGTGAAATAGATTCCTGGATCAACACAGACCTGCCAATCCTGGACCAACTTTGCAATCAGCCAAAGCCCGCTGACATCATTGTGCTGCTCCTGTGCCACTTTCAAAATCGTTTGGATAGATTCGAGCACTCCAATCTTACAATAAATAGTTTTGAACGGGACTACTAAAGGAAATCTACAATGTTTATTTTAATAAAGAATATATCAGACGAAAGCCAGATTAGGGATTTTATAATCTCATATTTACCAATTAGTGTTAGTAAACAATATTCTAGTTTAGTGCAAAGCATACTTGTTTGCAAAGCCGACTTAATTAGAAAGGTAACTTGGTAACCCTGCAGTAGCTCATATAGTGGAGCTACAAACATAGGTAGAGATAACAAAGGTTGACATTCATCACTTTGAAAAAAGGCTGTAAAGGTTTTAGTTCAAATGAATCTTCAATTTGGAAATGTATCAAATCACAAAAAACATTTTCAAATAAAAAGCAAAGTAGCAAAAAAAAGGATGAAGTCGGAAGGCTAGGATTAGTCGAGTTAGTTTACCAGACCAACGTGTAGCTCTTATCATTTGTCATTTAGACACTCGAGTGTGACAATCGGGCCTGGTTTGAAAAATACTGACCACCGTTGAACTTAAATCTTTATCCTTGCATGAACTATTTATTAAAATGAGTGAATCTTGTCTATTTCCCATCTGTGTGTATGTTTCTGTAGAATTGCCGGTCACCCATTGGCCCAGAATGAGCGCTGTCTTCACATGTTCCTGCAAGAGGAAAGCATTGACCGTAACTACATTCCTGGAAAAGTACGACACTAGGGTTACTGGGGGGGGGGGGGGTGTTGGGATTAAACTCTGGGGTGGACTGTCTCTTGCCTTTCTCTCTCCTCCCGTATCCTCTTCATCTTCATCTCTATTCCTCTGCTTTATCTGTCCTCTATCTTCTCTCCTCACTCTCTGTAAACCACTATTAAATCTTACTATTGTTTTTATCTTGGACTTAAAGTTCTTCTATTACATTTGGACATGATGCTAATGTCTCTCCTGTGCAGTTGTTTTATAACCGTACCAAAGGAAAGCAGCCCTCAGTAGTTGTGGTTGTATCGTGTAGATTCGACTCTTAATCTCAATTTTCAGGAATGAAAATAATGTCGGATACATTCAGTATTTCCCCGATGAGTGTCATATACATCGTGACTGTATTATATTGTGAATAAAGTAGAATAATGTGTTGGCACTAATGTTTACCATAAGGATGCTTGCAGACTGTAAATGAGATTTCTGATCTTGTTTTGTTCTCTTTGTTTTTGTTTGTTTTAGGTATGAATGAAGTAAGTTTTCATGCTTTATTACCGTATATATCCTGACTCCAAGCGCTTTTCTAAAGGGTGAAGGAGGTTGCATGGGCACTACAAGACCAAAGGCGATAGTTCACAGATACTTCAGCAAAACAATGCTCTTATCATGTATATGTTATCACAGAGATCTGCCTGCAATGTGTTAACGTGCCACATATAGTCCCTGGTTGTCACATAAAACACCCTCAGAAAAATGATCGGGTGATTATCGTGTTCTGCAAAGGGAGGAAAAGTCTGCAAGCCAGTTCAAGCCAGAACAAAAAGAAATGCAATCCCATTTGCAGTTTAAAGTTTTCACTCGGTCATATGTTAATCAGCTGTTTCTCAGTAACTGGTTTGCAGAAATTTCTTAATCCACCCAGATACATCCAGTGGAAAACACAAACCCTGCCCCACTAGTGTATTTTTGAGTTATGTGAACTATTGTTTCATGGGAATAAGTACTGTACACCACCAATGATGAGAGCACTCTGTTTTTTATCAACATGTCTGTTCAGACTAATTCTGATACATGATCATTGTCTACTGCACTAATCATTGGCTGCATGGCAAACTTTGCACGCTTTCTTTGCAATATGTGCATGTCAGCCTCACTGACAACTTCTTTGAAATACTTCTACAATCACCATGTTGTTCAACCTGTCAAATCAGAGCTTTATTCCTTTAAAGTCAGTCATTGTGTTTGTATTGTCACCAAGTACATAATGCCATGTCCTGCATTTTGATGTTTAATCATGTTCTTCCTCTTGTATGTGTCTATCATCAGTTAAGTTCAGTGGACACTTTGATGTCTAATGAACTGAAGCTGTTGAATTAAATATCTTATAACCGTCATGTAAGAAATACATGGCATTGAATTGACTGCACACTTGTCCCATCCAAGTCTCCAAACACAAAATCTTGCAATATCTTTTCATGAAATTGGCATCATGATATTAAAAAACTGGTCAAGTCTGTAACTCAAAGAAAACAGAAAAGCCAGCACACAAATGTCCTTTTAGGTTTCTTTATCCGGGTAAGAGCAGCAAAGAGCAGCTTCTAGTCTTTTTGCCGTTGTGCACCTTTTACTGAGTTTACCATCGGGTGTGCTCCTTTTTTGTTTCTTCAAGTCTGTTGCTCCTCACCTTGGCGAATGTCTGTTAAGTTCTGACACCATGTCACTAAACTGCATGCAGTCGTGTGAAATGCGTCATGTTAAGGTCATATTGAAGCTTCCATCATTTTCTTTACCTGCCTGAACTAAAGTCACATTTCAGTCCAGAAACTGTTGTCCCTATGATTACACTACTTTAATAGAGGTGGGGATCTGAAGATTGATCTGGCTTGAACATGACCTGAACCTCAACTCCTGACTTTGCTCAGTTAAAAAAAATGAATTGACCCCTACACTCATCATGAGTCAGATTTGTCTGGATTCTGTCCAGGGATTAATGACTCAGTTTACAGCGAAAGTTGAGAGTCACCCTGCCCTGCCTCGTTGTCCTTTAAAGAAAACCTGAGTAAGCTTACTTGTCTCCGACTATATGAAGATTGAAACTTTGAAAACAGGAGCCCCACACACATGGAAAGTTTGCAATTGTGTGTTAATTGATCATTCGAAAAAATCATGTTCAAGCAGAGATGAAAATGGGGTTGTTGTACACAGTCATTTCTTCATGTTGTGATAGTTTTTTTAAAAATGATGTTGTGATACGTGCCATTACATTTAGTCAGCACACTCTGTTCTAAGAGACTCACATCAATGACCATATGCACTTAATTCTTGTTGTCTATTATTCCTAATGTTTACTGTCTCTTTCTCTCTCTTATCGCAAAGACAATACAGACTGCTGCACCTGCCCCTTGTACATTTATTTCTACTTCACGTCATTTAAAAAGCCAGTGGAAATGCCTGAACTGACGAGTATCAACAGTGTAACACAAATATTTCTCCCAGGACAAAACTAAGACATCCAACCTATAAATTGTTTGATGTTGTGTCTTTATTCAGTCATTCCAAATACTATATGTACATGCTTTTGATTTGATTGTCAGTGACAAGGAAAACATTTTCAATATATACTTTTTTCATTTCATTAAAGCTAGATTTTTGTTCTCCAATGATTCTGTTTTATGAATGTCTTCTGAATTGATTGAAGTTGAAAATGAGGGTACATTCCTGCTTTGATTGTTGGTTTTCTTTCCTTAGCCGAGATGTTTCTTGATGATAACCTCCCAAAGTTGAGCAACATGTAGCACCATGATAAATACAGTTACCTGTCAATCCACTAAGTATATTCGACCCTGAGTTCTACAGTGTGTCCTGAAGAAAAGCTCTCAATTGTTTGAACTCTGCTGTCTTAGTTGCATCATCATCATGCCTACACTTTGGCTGTGTGTTGTCAAATCAGCTATTGGGAATGTTTAGTTAGTTACATAACCATATCCAAGCACTGTGACGAGATTCATTATATGAACAAGATTCCATTGTTTATAGGCGTAATCAGCATCTGGTTAATCGATCTGAAATGAGGCTTATTCTCTGCTAATTTTCAGCTGTTTTCATTCTTTCTATCGACATTTTTTGTGATGTGTATTAATACCCTATCATTTAAGTTCCATATTGGATGACGAGGAACTTCCTTGTTAATTCTGTCCCAACGATTAAATTTCCTGCTGCCTGCTGTCTCGTGTCCTCGGGTCCTTTTTTAATCTTTAAAGCGGAGAAATCTTAGGAAACGAATCAAAACACAGCATTCAGTTTGTGAATAGTGGAAGCAGTTGGATTGGAGAGAGGCTCATGGTAGCTGGATGAATGACCAGCAGATTGACAGATAACCCTATTCAACAATGAAATAAAAAAACACAATATGAAGGGGTCGAAAATAAAGAAAAGGAAATCTTGACCATTACTAGAGCGTTACTTTGAAGTTGCTCATAGACTTTTTGATACTTGGAACTTGTCAACCACAGCCAAACGTTATTTTCACGAGAAGACAGATGAGTAGGAGACTGAGATTTGCTGTACAAAGCATTTCCCTTAATTATAGTTAAATTATTCATTTAACCTTCTCCTCGCCTGAGAAAAAAAACTCCTCTCCACAAAGCGTCACAGTAATACACAAGTGTCAAATTGTAGCAGCGTTAAACCCAACTGAGCCCTTTAAGTCTCAATGCTATTTGTATTTTTAAGCACTGATGCACAAATGAATAAACCTGAAAACACTGATGAAACAAGTGTATGGTAAAAAGCCCTGGCATGATTCACAACACAACTAAAGGTTGATATTTTTTTATATTCTTACTCAAAGCTGGAAGATTAACTTCCTAAAAATAATTTCTACCTATAAGGAATAAAATAATGTAATAATTAATTTTTGGGCAAATAAGCATTCCCCACTCCAAGATTAAGATATAAGGAATTGATGCTTTGCTGTGTTGTATATAATTCTGACCTCACAATCAATTGGCAGACAGCAGTGTTTCAGGCCTTGGAAATTATAGTGTACATTTTGACAAAAAAATACACTACATTGCAAATGAAGGCTGAAAAGAAAAAATCAGAAACATATCAGCTCTTAAACAGCTCTTTCTACCAGTTAAATTACAGTAAACATTCAATATAAGGAGCAGCATGTTAAATATCTTACGCAGTTTCAGTTTTTACAAGTGTAAACACATCAATAAGCCAACTGTTTATAAACAGGATATATAACTATTACAACACTCAGTTAAGGTCAAAAATGTAACCTGAGCATATTATCATGTGTGTTTAATAAAAAAAAAATTCAGCTTATCTGGAACAAAGTAAGCACAAGTTGTGGCACAATGGGTTGATTTGTTTCAGAAAACATGAATCTTAAAAGTCCTGTAAATCTATTCCCTGTTGTATTCGGCCTTCAGGAAATACAGGGATTAACTGAGGAATTCTGGCCACAGGTGGATTAAACTTGTCCCAGAATAGTGATCTTGTGATGCAGACCTTGACCTGCAAGTGATCCAAAGTAGACTCAACTTCAATTGGACACAGTTGTAGCTTCCAAATGTCTTTTTTTTAATGAATTGTAAATGGTATATTAATACAGGTTGCATGTTACAGTCTGTGCAGTGTTGAACGTAACATGGTACACTTCAAGAAAAAAAACAAAAAGTTTCTCTCACACTATATGCATTTTTTGAATCATATTATCTGCTTATTAAGGAAATAAAACGAGAGAAACATCCAGAAGAGCTTTTTTCACAACTACAACATCATTGAATGTGTGCTCAGATATGAACAAAATTGCTTTGTTATTTTTAAATGTGAAAAAAACAAAAATGTGAAAGAATGCATTTTAACGATTCAAAAGTACACGGGGATTCTGGGATACATACCGACCGTGACCCTCTCCATCAGGGAGAACTGTGACCTACAAAACCAGTGAGCTTTGATGTGCTGGCCTAGTCCTGAGTAATGAAAGTGGACAGCCATGATGGGCATACTGGGCCAAGTCAGAGATTAGGAAGTGTTTTGTTAGCCGTTCTAACACTGGAGCCCAGTTTGCAGCCGGGACACTTGTTGTGTTTGCAGAGACACCTAGTTGGGTTAGCTTGATAAAGTGGAAGTAAATTAAAAGAGCAACCCAAAGCAGTTTGACTGGGCAGGGACAAAAGGTGAGACGGGTGGTTATAGTATCGGACAGAAAGCAAGGGAGAAAATGCAATTTACAAAAAATTAGTGTTAATTGTGATTATAGAGCAAAGGATTGAAAATAAATAAATACCTACTTTCTAATGAAATCACATCATTATTCGTACATTTTTAGGTATATTTATGTGTCTATATGTTACATGTTTTTCTTTCTGTCACACTGCTTGGGGCTGGGAGAACAGCATTTTGTCTTTTTTATGTATGCAGAAACAGGAGAAAAATGACACATTTTTTTCTTAAAGGATTCTTACAGTAAATTAAGAAATAACAACGATTTCATAAATTCAAGATTATTTTGGTTTGAATCAAATGACTTACTTCTTTATTCTCTTAAATTGTCTTGCAACACTTTCCAAGTTATTTGGATGACTGTACTAGTTAAAAATAATACATCTGCTGATAGAGCATTGGATGAGAAACAAAACTGTCCGGTCACACCCAGTTCAGCATCCTTTTCAGACCACAACAACAAGGATGTTGGGCAAATCAAAGTTTCTATCTGTGTAACTGAGTCAAATGATGTTAAATGACCTGGGTTCATGATCCTGATCTGTACGGTGTTTAGGATTTTTGATCCATAGCGCAGGTACATTTGAGGTAGAGAATGAAAGTTCATTCTTAGACACTGAAACATTGGTTGAAAATGTACTACCCTTTTAAGTCATTAAGGACAAAAATGTCCACTTCCAAAAAACTGCTATAAAAATAGTACAGACTCCTATTTTTTTCTGCATTTTTCTGCATAAATCTTTTAAACAACTTCAGCCCTGCTCAAAAATACCAAACATTCAATAATTTTGAGGATATTTTCATGAAAAATATTATAATTACGTAATCAAACTGGCATTTAAAGGGTTAAATTCCTCAAAATTATTGAATTTTAAATACAATTTTAAATCTGGTGCTACACAAAAACTAACAATGCATCAAAGTCAATATTTTGGCTAATCTTTGACATATCCAAGACCCCCCAAACAACCCCACATTTGTTATATGGAAAATAACTCATTTTTGTGTTTTGTTTTTTTCATAAATAACAGTAACGTCAAGTAATCAAGCTGGCATTTAAAGGGTTAACTTCCTCAAAATTATTGAATATTTGATTGTTTTGAGCAGGGCTGAAGTGGTTTAAGAGATTTATGCAGAAAAAGCAGAAAAAAATATGAATCTGTACTATTTTTATAGCAGTAATTTGGAAGTGGACATTATGTCCTTAATGACTTACAAGGGTAGTAAATTAAAGTGATGCCAGTAAAGCATGTTGAGATGTAGCCTGCTCCTTCATGTTAAAATAGTACTCAGTGCAAAACAATGGCCCCTGTGACTAAATAATACTATTACTTGTGCTTTAATGTTAAAGCTGGATTTTACTGTTGCAGTTCAATAAAGTGGAGCTTATTTTACACAGCAAGCTATTTTTATATGACCGCTAATTATCATATATAATTAAGAATATATATATTAATGGCCTAATTGTGCATTTTTAAAAACATCTAAAAATAGCTAGAAAGGTTGTAGAATTACCAAGAGCCATAAGTATAGCCATACAGTGCTTCTTGCTTCTATAAAAGGTATACTAATTTCAAAATGTTATACTGTATATATTTTCCCATTAATAAGGAAAACACAGTTATTGTTATTTGTCAACTTGTACTGAGAAATGTTTTTGCTTTATATACATTTTAAAATAAAGAAAATTGTAGTCACTTATTTCTGTTTCCTTTTCTGTTGTACTTCTAGCCAACGCTCAAGCAGATATATTTATAAGAAAAAAAACACATTCCTTAACAGTTACGGTTTAAAAATAGCCTCGCGAAGAACCGGAGAGTGAGAAGTAAAAAGAGGAATGTAAAGAAAAGTAAAACTCAAATGTATACTTTATTGACTGATTGATTGATGATTGATGATTGAAGTCTTTATTTCGAACATATATTTTGTTTTACAAGATAAAAAAACAAACAAAAAAACAGATCCACAAAAGAAATGTGCAGATAACAAAATTACTGATGCTACATGGACTTGGTGTTGCATTGGACAGTTTTGAATTGAGTTTCATTTTGATCCCCCCTTTATGTAATTTGTTCCAAGATTTCATCATACCCAGACCACATTTTGGATGAGATTTTACATGATGAAACGTAAGTCAGTGATTGCTAGTGACAAAACAAGACTTAAATGCTGCAAATGTTGTTTAACACCACCACTGACCATTATAACCAGGTCACTGAGGGTAAATGCAATTCAAAGAGGTGCCTTGGTTTTCCCTCCTTTTCTTCTTATCTTTGAAACAAAGCAACAATTGGCGAGAAATCAACCTGCAGGGGCCTATTCATAGCTCAGGAGGCGGACCCCGATTTTGGTTTCCTTATATGGGCATTCCTATTAACAGAAAGTACGCGCGCACATGTTTAACATAATGTTGTCTCTCTTCTTTTTACAGTCTGTGTGTCTCCGAGGTTCAACCCTTAAAAACTGTTATAAACTATACAGTTAACAATTTTAGGTTCAAACTTGCTTATAACACAGTTTTTCTGATAGTGCTGTGAAACACTATCAGAAAAAGTAAGAGTTATTTCGGCTGTCTCTTGGTAAAAGGTGGAGTTTCCGAATTGCGTCAGTTTGTTTCACACCCCGCCCCTCCCGCCCCTCCCAGCTGATCATAAACGAGCGTACTCACACGAGCGGGATATTTCATCAGCTACCACAGCTATAAACAGCATCCTCAGTGCCTCCTGCCACTGTCTCCGTCGACCACCAGCAACGCGAGTAGGCTTTATTAAAGGTAATGCCAATCATTTTGATTTATTGATACAAATAATCATTGTAATTGTTTTCTAAGTGACAAAGTGGTGTTGAATGGACATGTCTGTGCCTGTATGGTTGTGGACTGATGCAATCCTTCCTTGTGCGAGATCAGTTGTATTGGAGGACGAATGATTGGAAATGATATAACGACCCTTATGTATACCTTAAATGTTATACCTGTATGTAAACATAGTACATAAGTATAGCTTCTGTAATTAACGGTTTGTAATGTAACGTTATTTCTTATTTGAGCGGGGAGTCAGCTCTTGTAATTACGGTAGTTAAATGCGTTTAAGGAAAATCACAACCAAAAAGAAACGGGACAGTAAATGATGCGACACGTGAGAAACGTGAAAGAGTGTTTTGGGGTTTTTAAACGTGGTTTCCGTGTTTTCTGTCGGTGTTTACATTCATTGTTTTGGTTCAATCCAACTAGCACAACCTGCTAGTAGTAGGGCGTGCTTCTTGCCGCATTCAAAGATCCCCGAATTTTCAACAATCCGATTCACCGGCATTAAAGAAAAAAAGGCCGTCTTTTATTAAAATGCATATTGAAGTCGTTTGTATATACATCACCAAGTCCATCATTTGTGGCCTTTGAAATGGGGGAAATGAGAACAGCAGAACCACGATTTGTATGTGTAAACTAAGCAGCATTGACGTTACCGTATTTTCTGAAGGCAACATTAGCAGCACGCGAGAGCCAAAAGGAGCCACGTAGCTTGCTGGTGATTCCGTCGGTCAGTGACAGATGGGCTTGATGGACAACTGAACAGCGCCAGGTTTGGTTGTCCCTAAACGTAAGTAGTACTATTTTTAAGGTGTACTTCAATGTACCCTTTATAGCAGTCTCTAGAGTTCCGAAACAAG
Organism: Tautogolabrus adspersus; assembly: GCA_020745685.1. Taxonomy (NCBI): domain Eukaryota; kingdom Metazoa; phylum Chordata; class Actinopteri; order Labriformes; family Labridae; genus Tautogolabrus; species Tautogolabrus adspersus. The sequence goes on along the minus strand of CM036546.1, from coordinate 16,396,439 downwards.
TCCTAGACCGCAAATGCCATGAAAATGTGTCATCCTTCCGGGTGATATTCTCTAGCATGCGGTGGGCTTACAGGGTTGCCATGCTTGTGTTGCATCAGCCGATATAAAGCCACGATCCACAAAAAAAATGTAGTGAAATGATATGATGATGAGCACAGTAGAGTGAAGACGCGGGATATATTCAGTCTTTTAAAGCTGCCATACGGCGGTCAGGTGGATAAACGGAGAGTAGGAGTGAGCTAATTGGACTAACCAGATAGTAAAGCCGAAGTTACTTAAAACAGATCTGGGTTTATCTTCAGCGCTAGTCTATTTCTGCCTATTTATTTCGGCAAAACCAAAGCCATCCTACAGATTGTCATTGTTGCATGCGTATATTTTTATCCGTAAATGTCTATTTTCAATTGTCAAGTTTAACATGATCAATAACTGTCCCATAGCACTGACATACCGGTACATATCTAAACACATCATTTTGTTTGGCATACCTTTTCTGGGGTACAATTAACCCACCGTAAAATGTTGAGTGTTTGGTAAAACTTCCTGATCAATTGAATGCTGTTATGACATTAAATATGGAGATATCACATTTTAGAAATACCCAAAAACAGCAAAAACACAGCCTTAAGAAAAAGGTAAGATTGGCCATTTTTAATTTGGGTTACATATTTAGTTGTCTGTTGTCCATATTAGATGTTAAAAGTGTTTGCCACTGATGATAACCAAGAGCAATAATATAAATAATTGCTCTACAATTGTCTTTTCTTTTTTTTGCCATGGCTACGTAGAACAATTTTCTGTTAAGGAAGTGTATACACAATAGTCTCTGCTGGTGAGGTCTGTTACAGTAAGCTTACGCTCATGAGCAATCCTACTTCCTGGGATTACTGAGTGGGAATGCTGACCCTCTTGGCGAGTCATTGTGTCTAATAGGTTGTTTCCAGTGAAAATGTCTAAAGTTGATTAGAAATGATGTGTTGGTGTCTTAACATGAAGGGTGTGGAACAAACACATTGGGGTTATGATTTTGAATAGACACAATAGCAGAACTGGGGAAATGCCTACACGTTTTGTCTACATTTTCCAGAGAAGCCAGGAAGTGCGGAAGCCTGGTTTCTTATCCGTCCTAACATAATCAAATATTCAGGAGGAAACACAGAGTGGGATGATAATGTGCTCAAGGTTTTCTCCATATGTTTGAACTAACTTTTCTGTTCTGTGATGGGTATATTTACTGGCACATCCTTACATGTTGGGGTAAGATATCCAGCTGAAAGCTTATCCTTTTCCTTAATGTGTAGTTATTTTCTTCTGTAAATGTTAACAGGGTTGGTGTGAGTTCTGGGAAAGTGAACAGATTTTTTGATTGTCACATTTCATTTCACTGTGAGCGCAGTTCTTGGCAGCACAGCTGGTTTTTAGCCAGGTGACTAAAAGGGTTGTTAGGTTCAGTCTCAGTGGTCGGTCTATCCACACAGACTTCCACACAAGTTTACGCACACACTGCAAGAAAGACACTCACGTTTTTTTATGAAACTACACCATACCATATATATATATATAAACAAGCACACATATATTCCTTTTTCAAAAGACATTCTGTTAATAACTTCAAACTCCTTAAGTCTATTGTGTGTGTGTGTGTGTGTGTGAAGGACGAAGAATGGTTCAATGACTCTGAGCAGTCGGCCATAATTTGGCAGGGTTATGCAAGGACGATTTACTCCACTCAGTGGACGTCTAGCCCTGCAGGTTACTGGACAAGTTGTTCCCTTTGTTCAGCTGTTGGAGGACTGGTATCGTTGACTATTATATTTTGGAAAAGACAAAAGTGGGATTTTTTATTAAATAGATCTTAACCTTAATTACATGTACTTTTGTAAAGAAGCAGGCAACAATCATTTTGAGAAGTTTACATATAAAACAAACATGTATTCATCAATAAATACCCATTACAGGTTAATAATGTTGAACACATTTTTAAACATATAGAAATGTCTTACAGTCAGGTGAATTATGTCAGGCAAAATTACTTTAAAAATGGAGAGTTTTGTTTTTAGTTTAAAGTTCCCTTAAAGAAAGATATTGAGAAACATACATTACATTTCTGAGTTGTATTTGTTTGTTTATTTGACATGGACATACAGTAACATTGGTGCTGTAAATGTTACCATGCACACGTCCCTGATGCACTACTCTTAGTGTTTTTAGGCTTTTGAGCCAATAACCTGGCTTCAGCAGAACTCGGTTTGAATTTTTTAGCAAATAAAAAGATATTTAATAATGCTACCACTGAAAAGCATCGGACTGTCATATAACTAGTAACCTGCGTTGTTGTCGTTTGTAAAGCTGCCCGTCAAAACAAAGCCATGTGTTGTTTACGTGAATGGAACCAGGAGCAGTGAAAAGGCCTTAATGAGGTTAGCAGGTTTGTTACCTCAACAAATAATCCTCTTAGTGTCTGTGGCACCAGTTGCTGCATTGCTAAGTCAAGTTTCTAACAGGACTGTTATCCCTGAATCCTGCTATAACCGGAGCTAGTGTTCATGTTGTTGGTCAAAGTCCTCCAAAATAAAAATAAAAACACCTTTGGGTAAGTAGACATTTGAGTAAACTTGCGTCGTGTTATTTAAAGAAAGGAAAAACAATGTGCAACTTGCGTCTTTGTTTGATCGTCTAATTCCGTTCACTGAAACAGCCATGTGTTTCCATCTTAGTAACAGGAAAATGGCGGCACTCTTCATGTGGTACACTGTTGAGTTTTTGCAGAGGGCACCTTTCTGAGCCACACCTCCGTGCAAACATGGCATGAATCTGCCCCACTTACGCAAATGGGCACCCTCGTGAAAACCACAAGGAAAAGATTAGCAACATGCTGAGATGACAGAGGCATTGAGTAGAGTAAGAGGGGGCTCTAGAAGCTCTTTAATGAGGCTAACGTTAAATAAGGTCATACAGAAAGACAGGTCTGCGTTTCTTTTAACTCGTGGTGGGAACTGTGCCACAACCTTGTCCTTGGATATGAGAGAGGCTCTTACTTTGAAAGGGGAATCCAGTGACATTCCCCAATAAATGAACATTACTTTAGTATTTATTGAAGAATATAATGTTCCCATATTTAGTTCTGGGTGTTTCACCGCTTTTCCAGTTTGCATAGTTTCAGTTCAGCTCTTCTGTCCAGCCCAGCGTAGGTATGTGTGCATTGTTGGGCGTTACCTCCAGGAGATCATAGGCAGCTGGGCACATTATTAATACAAATGTTTATTGACACAACATCTACACCCTCAGATCTCGGTCCCTGGTGTGCAAATGGAAAATGCTACTGTAATGTCACACCAAGTGGGAAGTAGGGTCACAATCCACCATGTACCAGTTTCCCAGCCGTCTTCAGAGGGCTGAATGTTTATTATTGGGTGCTCTCTGTGTTTTTATTTCATTGTTTGACTGTGTTTTGGCTTTTTTCTCCCGTCACTTTAACTGTATGAGGCAGGATATTCTCCTTTTTTGAAGTGCTTTCATATGTAGGTTATGTTATTTTAATTGTATTAATAGGATATTGTCATTGTGCTGAAACATTAGGAGAGCTTGTATCCTGTGTGCTGTGAAGCAGAAGAGGCCAAAATTAGATTATAACATAATATACAGCGGATTTGTATACTGTGTGACCGGAAACTTTGTGTAGAATGAACTCGTGGACCTTGTGAGGCAGTAATGCGACTTCTTTGTTGTGTTCTTGTTGTCTCAAGGAAGTCTCAAAAGTACATGACGAATATTTACCAAAAATGTTGTTTAACCACTTTAAAATAAGCATTTTGTGTGACTCTAGAAGTTGTGTTTCTAATCATTCCGTTTTTTTACCAAAATCAAAAAACCAAATCGTTTTTTTTCCCCACCCGGTATTTTCTTCTTCACTGCTTGGCTGCAACATCCTGGTATTCACGTTGTTTTATCATATACTTCATCTCATCTTTATTTGTTAACATTGCTTGAAAGTACCTAGAACTCATATTACTGACCTCTCCTGCACAGAGATGACATTTTCTTGAGAGTCAGAAGCAAGGCACAAAGGAAGCAAAACAACCAATGGCAGCATCCTCATGTGTTTCGTGATTTTTCATGACATTCCTGGAATACTTAAAATGGAGCAAACATGTTCTGAAGAAGTAGACCTGGGACAGTTATTGAATAGAGAAGTGTGTGGAGAAGCTTCTTCTTTTTTTTTTTTTTTTTTTTGCCTTACCTGCCTCAGGTAGACAACCACGTTCGCACTTTGCACCATTTCATGCAGTCGACCTGGTTTGAGCTGCTGGTTTAGTGTTTCACCTCTTCTCTTTGCCTGAGCGGTGAGGTGACTGATGGGCCTGAAACATTTGTCTGCCTTCTCAGCACTCACTGCCAGCGATCAGGTGTCATTGCATTAATGACTTTAGTCTCGCGGAGATGTCGCACTTGGACACCGGAATGCTTCAAACTGATAAAAACCCCACAAATGTATACTTTAAGCCCCTCATTAAAGCCGGTGGAGTTATTTTATGGTGCTAACTAATGCAGGATCAGGATATTTGAGAATGTTAGACATTAAAAGTGAATGCAATTAGTAAGTCTAAGGCTGATGCAAGAAACAGTAAAGTGTATCACATAAAAGATGGCGTAAAAGTATAAATCATAAAAGTAGTGTAGTATTCATAGATAAGATTTGTCCTTGGCTTTCGAAGCGTGACTGCGCCTGGACTGGCACGTGACAACACGTGTATTTATTATCTGATGCAACAAAGAGTTTCAACAGAGTGAAGATGAGCACACGCCAGGACATTCTGAGAACTTCATTACATATTTCAGTTCAAACTATTACTGTATCACTTTTACCGAAGCAAAAGACCAAAATGATCCAAGAAATGGTGAGAAAAAGACCCACTCTTATTGTCAAAGCTTGATAATAAAGAAATACAACTCTGTAGATAACACAAGGCACTGAGCCAACAGTTACCAACAGTCACACACGCTCTTCATGGGTCCTTTTCACTGTTGGACTGTGGTCCCCTAAGGCCAACTGGAAGTCCAAAAGTTATGAAGGAAGCTTTGTTCAGTGACGTGCTTATGTGAACCTTGAAACTTTAAAGCTCTGTTGAAAAAGAAACATGGAGTCAGTGACGTACAGAAGGAGACCTTGCTCGTGTTTTCTCTCAGAAGAATGTTATCACTCTGGAAAGTCATTATTTTTGCTATTTGGCTCGCAGTACGAACACTCTTCTATAATATACTATAGTTTCATATGAGGTGATGTGAACCTGTTTATCAGCGGGCAGAGTATATTTCCCAATAATTTTGGTAAAACAACTGATTAAGGTGGAGTACACCCAGTGGCCTAACCTGTTCGGGCAGATTAGCTCTCTCACTAGCTGACATCTTTGGAGTCATAAAAAGTTTATCTGACTTCGCAAACCAGTTCCACATTTACTCTTAAAATCCAAACTTCGCATTTTAAGCAGTTCTAAGCGATTTCTTAGAAAAAAATCTTATGTCATTGGAACTGCCCCAGGATTCATGCTCAACATTTTTGTGTGTTTGCTTTGTCTGGGGTGTGCTTGTTTGTCATACACACACGCACGCATGGCCACAGAATGTCACTGCCCTCGATTTCTTTGGTTACAGTCCATCGGGATTTACGTCAAAGTGTGTATGTTTGTGAAGATCCATCCGGGAAACTGACCGCCTCCAAAGTCGAGCGGAAAACATACGGTGCCCTTTGCCAAGTGTCCCCTGGCCTGTTATGAGCTTGTTTGTGTGTGCGTGTGTACACATTACACAAGTGTTACAAAAAGGGGTGTAAAGATTAGAGACATTTCCCACTCCTGAAATGGACTAGAACAGGATTTTTTTCTAAATGTAATCTTAGGACAATCATCAATAGACAGAAACTAGAGGTTCCACTTACATTAACAGATGCCAGTTCACTACACCTTTAGTAATTTGAGCACAGCCTCAGTCTATGTTGTAGAAGATTGAAGATCAAGGCAACATAAACAATTCATCAAAAGTGTCTTGAGATAACATTTGTTAAGAATTGGATTGATCGATTATTGGACTAACTAAACAAATTGTTGCTTTACAGACTATTTGTTTGGAATATTAGGACATTTTGTCATGAAGTAGTTGAGGCACTATGTTTATTTTATTTTTTATGTAGGCCAAGGGTAAGTTTTCCTAGGTGCTGATACACCTTTTCCCTGATGCAGCTGGTTCGTCTTATCGAGCTCCTGGCTCACGCTGTCCTCGTCTCCTTTTGTTGATATTAGTTTGCAGAATTGGAACGTATCGTTCCTCCACAGCCTCTAGCTTTCCCAGGCTTCTCCCTCTCGGCCTCTATCTGTTGTGAAAACATAACACAAGTAGCAGAGTGCCCGTCCTCGCAGTGAGGGAGCGCTGAGGGATCAGGTCTTACTGCTTTCATAAGGGCGTTTTCTATGCCAGGTTTATTTGTTAAGGCCAAATTAAGACAAAATGTGAGCCTGGTAGGGTTCTTCTTCAGACTTCCCGAGGTCGCTCTGGGCCCCACTGTGTCTCATGATGTGTTACTTTGTGGAAAAAGGTGCAGGTATGAATTCCTGGAAGTTGTGTAACTGGTACATATTCAGGTTCTTGTGTCGTGTTTTTTTAATTCACTGTATTTATCATCTTCTCTTCAGACCTTCTGCAAACAATTTTCTTCTGTGCTTGAACTAATTTCAACATCTCTGTGTTCACTTAAAATTGATCCAAACCTGATCAAGACTTTGTGCATGAAAAAGTAACCTTAGCCTCAATGACATTTCATTGAATTGTATAACAAGAACAGGTATGTGCTTGTATTTCACTGCAGTTTAAACACCTTTCGTGGAAATTATTCAACGTAAGAAAAAGTAGTATGCCGTAATCACACTGCCTGGTGCCAAACACAGCTGTGTAAAAAGCAAGCTTTGGCTCTTACTGAATAGTTCCCTGTGTTGAGCTTTTGTTTTCTTGTTGTGTTTCATTCACAGGTCGTAATCTGCAAATTACTGGTACCACAGACCTGCCACTTCCTGTTCACTGCAACTCAAGCGACTGTTGCATAAGTCGACACACCTACACTGGAGGACCTATAATAATCAAGTTTACCTCCCCTTTTTGTGAAAGTACTTCTACTCTCAGTGCTGTCACACGTGTTGTGTCAATCACACACACACACCCACACTAGAAGGATTTCAAACACAAAGCCTGGTTCGTCGCCCACACACAATCACAGCAAACATGGCCAGAATGCTGTCCAACTTCGGCAAATCCCTGCTGCGTCGCCGGGCATTAAACGACTCCGGTGAAGAGTCCCAATTTGCCCGCTGTCTGTCCACACTTGACCTCATCGCCTTGGGGGTGGGCTCCACGCTCGGCGCCGGTGTCTACGTCCTCGCTGGCGAAGTCGCCCGGGAGAAGGCAGGCCCTGCCATTGTCCTCTGCTTCCTCATTGCTGCTCTGTCCTCCATGTTAGCCGGCCTGTGTTACGCAGAGTTTGGCGCCCGTGTCCCCAAAACCGGCTCTGCGTATCTGTACAGCTATGTGACAGTGGGAGAAATCTGGGCCTTCATCACAGGGTGGAACCTCATCCTCTCCTATGTGATAGGTGAGCTCCTTAAATATCGTTTCAGATGTTTCTTTGCTTTTTGTGTTTATGTTTGTGTTTGCTGTTGATGTAGCAACAACACAGATCAGTTACATTTATAACTCAGGAATAAGTCCTACGTAAGAACACAGAGAACTATAGTTCTCTCAAGTCACCACATTATCGGCTTTTAAATTTTGTCTTCTATTTTTGTCTTGTGTTTTTAGGAACGGCCAGTGTGGCCCGGGCTTGGAGCTCAACTTTTGATAACCTGGTAGAGCAAAAGATCTCAGGCTTCTTTAAAGCCTTCATGTCGATGAAGGTTCCAGGAGGGGTCCTGGCAGAGTACCCAGACCTGTTCGCCCTCATCCTCATCCTGCTGCTCACTGGTGAGTTAGCCTGTTCCTTTGTTCTTCTCACTGTTCATTTTTGGGTCAAGATCTTCTCTGAGGGGGGTTACAAGATATATTTGAGAGATTGCAAGATGATGAATACAAATAAAAACGGTCACTTTAATAGGACATCATTGGTACTTTGATAAACAGTCATTTGAACAGTTATTTTAACTTCTCTAGTTGGGAATCAAGCGTTTAAATGTAAATCAATGGAAGCATTGTCAATGCAACCCATCAAAACTTGGTTAATTTACAAACTCTTTCATGATGTCAACATGGTCTTTGTAAGCACTGTGATTACCAAATCACATCACAGCTTGAACAGTTGTCACACTAACATGGCAGCTAGGATGGCATGCGAGAACGAGTGTTAGAGAATAAAAAACTGGAGGACTGGTAATCGTTGAATGATAGCATGTTGGAAGAAATGAAGTCGGAACAGATCCGCCCCCGTAAAGCAGGACATGATGTTGTTAGTGTTAAAATGTGAGTTCCTTCTTCTATGTTACATCTCTCTATTTGCTCTCTGTTCCCCTCAGGACTTCTGGCCTTTGGCGTCAGCGAGTCAGCTCTGGTGAACAAGATCTTCACAGGCATCAATCTGGTGGTTCTGGGCTTCGTCATCATCTCTGGCTTTGTTAAGGGTGACACAACCAACTGGAACCTGACGGAAGAGAACTACATCCACTTTATAAACGAGTCCAACGGCAGCAGGACTTTACAGTCAGTATTTAACAGCAGCATCTTACAGCAATTTAACTTCCTAGTTTGTTAATCTTGTTTGATTATTAAAAAATCTGTCTCTTCTTCTACCATGCAGGGTGAAGGAAGAATTTGGCGCGGGTGGTTTTGCTCCATTCGGCTTCAGCGGGGTCTTGTCTGGTGCTGCCACCTGCTTCTACGCCTTTGTGGGCTTCGACTGCATCGCCACAACAAGTAAGAGGTTTTACAAAAATGTCTATTAATTTGATAGCCCACACATTTGAGATATATATGTCCACAATTTGAAGTCTGTAGACCCCTGTGGGATTTAGAAAAAGATCCTCCAGCTAATGGGAACCTTTACTCAACGAGTATCTCTGTGACTCAATCCAAGCAAATGGCTCCATCTTAAAACAGACAGAAAGAGACTATGGCATGTTGTTTTTTTCATTTCATAAAACACAACTTCATCCTTTAAAGTGATACTACTGTAATTGAGTTTCCTTTTCTTTCTTTTTTATGAAAGACAGTTGAAACATTTTGAAAGAGGTCAGAGGATTTGATATTGCTGGGCTGTTGTAGCTTCTGTTTCCTGTATTGAAAGACGGTGTTATGTAACTTTTGGTGAACTGTGAGGAACTATATTGGCTCTTAGTCCTGCCTCTTATCTTCTTGTATGATTTTCTCTGTTCTCAGGTGAAGAAGCAAAGAACCCAATGCGTTCCATCCCCATCGGCATTGTGGCCTCCCTGCTTATTTGTTTCTTTGCCTACTTTGGTGTGTCGGCTGCTTTGACCCTGATGATGCCGTACTACCAGCTGGACACCCAGAGTCCTCTACCTGAGGCCTTCACCTATGTAGGCTGGGCTCCGGCCAGATACATTGTGGCTGTGGGCTCTCTCTGTGCTCTGTCCACCAGGTAAAGGCAGATATGGTTTTCTTGCCACAATGTAAAGCTTTAAACACACCTTTTCTAATACTAAATACTGCTGTTATCTCAGTCTCCTAGGCTCTATGTTCCCAATGCCCCGTGTTATCTACGCCATGGCCGAGGACGGGCTGCTGTTCCGTATCCTCTCCAGGATCAACCGTCGCACTAAGACTCCTCTCCTCGCTACCATTGCTTCTGGCATCGTTGCAGGTAAACTTTTCCTCTCTATTTGTCTTCTTTAAATGTTTATTTTTTCATCCTCCTTTTCATGTGTGTGTCCATGTTTATGTTTATTTTTGTATCTTCCTTGCCTTGTTTGTTCATTGCTTCAGACAGAAAGCTCTCTTTTTGCTGTGTCTATCTTATCTATCTATCTGTCTCCTGTCTCAGCTCTATCTATTAGCCCGTCCTTACCTGCTGTCCATTCAGGATCAATAGCACTTTCATCCTCAGAAAAGTCTGCTAAAAAAAAGCTGCTTGGCATGCTCGTTTTTTCTCCATGCCTATGCTGTGAGCAGTCTGACCCGTAAAAAAATCTAAACGTTCCCTTCTTTTTTTTTTGGAGTTGCAGAGACATGCTACTGTGTAAATATTCTAATAAAACTGTCTTTTCCAGCTCTGATGGCCTTCCTGTTCGACCTGGCAGCTCTGGTTGACCTCATGTCTATTGGAACTCTGTTGGCGTACTCTTTAGTGGCCATATGTGTCCTTATCCTCAGGTAAGAAAGCACTTTGAATTCTCTGCTAGCACAGTCCTGATGGTCCTTGGTAGTTTTTATCATGTGTTTAATACCCGCTGCTGTGCGTATTTTCATTGCTAAACAGAAACAAATGCCTAGCTTTAATTTAAGAGTTGTGTGTTCCACTGATCCTGGTCATGCAATACTGACACATTCACATCACATCCAAACAGGCTTAGGAGTTTATTGCTGTTCAATGATAATTAAAAATAAATATAATTAATTGGTATCTGTTTGTATCGGCCTTGCTTACGTATGATTCAGTTTCTTAAAGGAATCTTCTCTTCATTTTTTTATTGAGTCTACACTTCTGTCCCTCCACAGGTACCAGCCCGGCACTCTGAATTCACCCAGCCAGACAGAGAAGCTGGTGGAGCTGGTGGAAGGGGAGAAAGTGGCGGTGAACGGCGTGGACAGCGGTGACGAGTATGATGACGCGCCGCTCAAGGAGCCTTTCACCGTCAAGCTGCTCTTTTGTCCGAGCGGAAAGAACCCGACAAAGACCTCTGGGAACATTGTCTACGCTACCACTGCTATCATCTGTAAGAAAATGACGCTTGCAAGCAGATTTTGTATTTATTTTTTACAGAGAATATTTACGGCATAAGAACCATTTTAAGTAACAAGTATAATGAACTTTCTCTACCTCTCCTCTCCCTGCAGCTGTTCTTATCACCTTACTGTGTGCAATCCTGGCCAACTGTCTGCCAAAGCTGCTGGCTGGGCATCCAGGTGTTCTGGTGCCCTGTGTCATATTGACTCTGCTCTGTGTCGTCTGTGTCATCATCATCTGGAGGCAACCAGAGAGCAAAGAGGCCCTCACCTTCAAGGTTAGGCTCAAACCATCAGAATACACCCTTAGTTTGACTGATAGTCTCTTTTCCTCTGTCTTTAGTAAGTTGTTTTTGTTGTAGCTTTTAGTTGCAGCAGAGAGGCTAAGCGTTGCTTTGGCACACTGTTTCCTGATTACTGATCATTTGACAAATGCTGACCTTTTTTTCTACAACCTCCTTTATCTGTCCTCTCAAGGTCCCTCTGCTTCCCTGGTTGCCACTATTCAGTGTTTTTGTCAACATCTACCTCATGATGCAGCTAGACATGAGTACATGGTTGCGCTTCACCGTCTGGATGTTAATCGGTACAGTGAAAGATTTTGATCACTTTTTCGAGTTTTTTTTCTAGCATCACACATTAATGTAGTTTATTTTTAACTCCTCGTTTCCTCTCTCTTGTCCTCCAGGTTTCGCCATCTACTTCTTCTATGGTATTAGGAACAGCAGTGAAGCTGCGAACAGGTCGTCCCCTCGCAAATATGAGCCTGCACTGCAGACCAAGAGCCCGATTTACACTGGGGCCCCCGGTGACAGTGACATGGAGGCAGGCAGCAGTCCCTGATAAAGACTCCTGTGGACTTGGGGAGTGTTGCAGAGCGCTCTACACTCGCAGTGTGGTTGAACTTGAAGCCAAAAGCTGCTGTGTAGGCGGCCTGAAACACAGCCCTGGGTTTAAGAGAAGAAGAGGCAAGAAAACGCGCCCCCACACATCTTACCTCTAACTCTGAGGCTGATTAACTTGATGGCTGGACACTGTGACAGAGCCACTTTCTGGTCCACGTTTGTGTTTCAACCTGGCTGTCAGTCTGTTTGTTCTTAGCCTTAACCCCCTGGAGATCTGCTAGTAACACACGCTTTGAATGGACCTAACTAAAAGAGTACTGCTGTACTCCTGCTGATGATTGAAGCCATTTACTGGAAGAATGTTGCATGTTTTCATTGCGCCTTTAGTTCCTCTGTTATCTGTTTGCAGTCGCTGAGTGTGAAGCCACAGGAGCTGAATAACAACTACAATGTTAAACATCCCTAAAAATAATGTCTTGAACCAGTGAGTTTACTATTGTTAGGATACTTGGATCAGTGAGCTAGGCCTCAAACTGTATTAGAAACACAAGTAGCTTTCAGTGGAGTCAGAGTGTCTAGATTGTTGCAGCTTTTGTTTGTGTGTAAACAGGGTATGACTGAGACTGGTGCTTACAGCATCAGTCAGAGTCAGAAGAACGTGTCGATTCTTCATTGTACAGTTCAGTACATGCTTCATAGATTGGACGAGTTTATAACACACTATGACCTTTTGCCCGCTTGCGCCCAGAGAACAGACATATCGTAGGTCATTTTTTTTTTCAACGTCGTGTTTTTTCTTGCAAATAGACGCTGTAGAAAAAGTATTTGAAGGCTTTTGTGGCCTAAACAACTACAGTTTGAAACAACAAAGGGCCATCAAGCTCACAAATTAAAGTAAAACAAAACAGAGAAGAAAGCAATAGATTTATAATCTGCTTTACTTTTTTTTAATTGTTACTACAGTTTAAGCTGCATCATTTGTTAGCACAAAGACATACACTTATTCTCCTTCTGTGATTGGATCCGAGAGTTCTTTTCATCAGCATGGAAAGATCTGTATGAATTGACTCATTAAGTACTTGCACATGTCGGCGTCGTGCTTTGCATGGCCGTGTTCAGATATATTTGCAGATCTGAGGAGGTTGACAGATTTGCACTTAGCTTGATGCGATTGACTTGTTCTTTTCTGACAGGCCAATGAGTTTCATTACATCATTTTTCTTAACGACATCTGTCCACCTCCATCAGATCCACTTTGTGTGTCTGGGAGCCGGGGGTCTATTTCTAAACAAAGGCCTATTTTTTTAGTCATCACCAAAATATCGTCTTCACTTTTTTTTCACATCCTTGTGAAAATTCGTACATTGGTTTTTCACAATTTGTTTCTTAGTTTCAATTGAAACGTGTTTCTTGGCAGCTTTGTCTGTTGAGCTCCCTTTACTTGTATTTCATTTGTACTACTTTTCGTCACATTTTCTGCTAGAAATGTATATTTAAATGTCCATAGTCTTTGTTTGGGGTAGCTTTCTTTCTTATTTTTGCCTTTTCATATCGATTTCAATCAATTAACATGTTTTTTTAGATGTATTTTAATCATTACATGTACAGTTTTTAGCCTATATGTGTTGCTTCTATGCTTCCCCCCCCCCCTTTTATATACTGTATGTCTTTTGTTTATAATGTCTTGTATCACCAATGAGTTTAATGTGATATGTTTTGATCCCTCCTGACCAAATGAACGTGTCTGTGGAAACTTGAGCTTTCCAACACAAAGAACGACCACTAAAGTTGGTCTCTAAATTCTGTAATTTAAACGAGAAAGTTATACCCCGACCCTTTGGAGGCATATAACTTATTGTTAATAGAGTTTTTATTGTCCTAGTAAAGTGCTTTACTGTAGATTGTACAGTACTTGTTGAAACTATCTTTATTTGTATAATGCTGTAAATTATACAAATGTCCGATCCCCTGAAGTATAATTTGGTTAGTTTTGTAAACCACTCTAAAGCATTTCATTCATCACCTGCTGCTGCTGACCTTCAAACTACAAAACTTTAAGTCCTTTTTTCATATGTAACGGCCCTGCTGGATGCAATATAGAGGCACTTCTGCAGATGCTTCAGAGATGGCCCTAAAACCATTTCACTGTTTGTAGAAAATGCTCGTCAAAAGTCAACATATCTCCTTTAGCATTTGTGGCAATGTAAGGGTAACGTAAAGGTAGATGTAGTCTCGGCAGATGTTTCTGGTTGATGTGAATCAATGAATCGGTGCCTACAGAAGCATCCTTCTACCTGACAGAGGGCACAGGGGCTGGAGGAGTCCGGCTGAATCTCATTTATCAGAACCTCAGGAGCTGCTATCCCTGTCATGGATCAAATGTTATCTGAGGTTCAGAACTGTCACTGCAGATTTAAATGTAAAGCTCTTCAATCCCAGCCCTCGTGCCTTTTCGATAATCATCTGCCCCTTTTAGTGCTGCCATTAACAGCAACTCTTTTTTTCTGTTTTATATACTGTACATATGGCGGTCCTGTGTAAATGAACTGTATTTTCAATGTTGTTGTTTTTTAATAAAACTAATTCATGCTTATGGAAAGCCTATGTCACTTTGTCATATTTTACTTTTTTAAAGCAGAGACATTTTCTCAGTATGAGCTCCAAGCAGGAGGCTGTCTGAGCGACCTTTTCCTGGTTTGTATGGACAGTAGAGACTCATTTAACTAGGTTAACTCTCTTGTCTTAGTTACAACATGACTTTACCCTTTGGCTGTTTTACTTACTTGATGACCTCTGACATAAATCCTGCAGCAACCATTAAGTTCTTGCATGCAAATTAATAGTTAACACGGAAGGATTTTATTTTAAATTAAGTGTTTATTCATGAAGAAGTATGAAGACATAAAATGTTGTTCTGATACAGTGACCAGTATCCGGGGTTATCGCACCAATCTATAAACTAGAGGAGATATTATTTATAAGCCCTAAAAAGAAAATCAAGAAAATGTTCTACGCTGCTCAGAAACAGTCACTAACGTAGCAACCAAGATTTATTACTCTGCCAACAGCAACGGATGTTATAAAACAGTGAAGAGCTGATTTCAGGTAATCACGTGGATTAGAAAAAAACTATGAGGTGACAGCAGACAATGCTAATGAAGTGAGCTAATGAAATGTCATCTGTTGGTGAAGTTGGTTCATTTTTGCTATTCAAAGTAGAAGCTGGTTATCTAGACCAGTGTTTCTCAACTGGTGGGTCAGGACCCAAAAGTGGGTTGCAGAGACATTTTCAGTGGGACGGTAATGAGTGCCTGGAAAAAATATTGTGTCAAAAAGCCAACAGGCTTGTTTTGTTCTGTTTCTTTGTTTTGTCACATTTGTACTGTCTGAGGTCCAAACTGCACAATTATTCGCGATTTTTCATGAAGGAGTTGGTGGTTGGTCTTGAGGATAGACCAGTTGAGAACCACTGATCTAGACGAATGGTCCAAAGTCTCTTTTTTTCAGAAGAAGTTTTACCAGGTTTCCTTTTGTAACTTTTACATTATCTTCACATGATTTTAACGATGTGTTTTTGTCAGCTGTAAAAAACAAACACTCTGTGGTAAAGTTATTAAGGAAAAGTTTGTTGTTAATGCAGTCCTTCACACCTCTAAGGTATAAACAACAGACTCCAGCACACAGGCATACAGTACAGCACACCAGGAGGGAGAGGAGACACAGTCATGGGGATTTTAGGCAGTGAAGACATGGAAGTGTGCAGCTATAGTACACTGAGCTATGATGGCAAGCCCGATCACTGTCCACCTGCAGCCATCATGAGTTATTGATCTGTCTAGCCCAAAGGGACGTCTACAAATACAGACCCACTTGTTTACTGTTTCGTATGAGTCATGAGTGGTCTGTATGTTCTGAGTCTTAGTGTGTTTTTAGTTTTTGAAATGTTTTTAAATGAGCTATGTACAGAACTTTGACTAAAAGCGCTATATACATATTTTATTATTATTACAACTTGATAAAACTGCTTAGGTTGCACATTTTCTGTAGTTCAGGCTACATTCACAGAGCAGCATGGTCATGAAGCTATCCCTGTCCTCTCAGCCTTATGTCTCTTTGTGCAAGTTGTATTCATGTGTATGTGTTTGACACATCAGCCATCATGCATAGGTGTCCTTTTGATCTGCGGAGTCGGCCGTTTCTTAGTTTGGGGAAAGTATAAAAGCAGAGACTCTGACAAGTGCAATCCGCTCAGCTTCATCACTTCTCTGGTTCACATGAGCTGTATGATAATGGACCTTTTTAATAAAGCCACAAAACCAACTCCCTGGGTTGATGCCTTTTATTGAATTTTGCCTCCATATCATCAAATTTGCAATATTTTACACCAGAAGTAGAAAGATAATGTGCAAGGCTTCGTATTTTTAATTTCACAGGTATTGGATTGGTACTTGGAATTAAAATGTCAGGACCAGGATGATAGGTATAAAGAAGACAACATTTAATCAGAGCATCTGTGACACACACTAGCTGACAGCTGGTTTTTTGAATCACTGTTTCTAGTCAGTATCATGCCTCTTTTCTTATCCCTAGAGAAATGATGTGGGCAGTGCCCTGAACTATATCCACTTGTCGCAATAAATGGTTTAATCTATGATGAAAGTTTTCCTGGCTATATTTTTTAATTCCAAACTCTTTCTCAATTGCACATAGACTCTCACAGTTCTCAAACCAAGCAGAGAAACCATCTCAATATTTGAGTTCACCCTTGCCCCAGAAAACACAAGGACAGCTTGAGGAGCTGTGTCAGCATGCAGGAAGATGTTAAAGTTGTGTGTTCTTAATGCTAGTTTTTCATTGACATATCCATACAGTAACCAAAAATAAACTTTCCATCACAGCCAACTGAATAAACATATGAGAAGCCATTTGCCCAACTATTAAATTCTCTGCTATAGGCCTATATGTACAAAAGCTCACTTCTAGCATCTGTGGTGTGTGGTTACTTTGATATATGATTTATTTGAGATTATAAAACATCATATTCTATGAGAACATTGTGTCTGTTGCTGTCCAGTGGGACAGATCTGTTAACGGTCCTGTGCTCAAGAAATCCGCCCTGTTTTCTATTTTATAAAGATGCATTATCCAGCTAATCCAATTGTGTGTGATATGTTTGTGTGACTGTGGCTGGGGGGGAGGGAGGTAAGCATAAGAAAAGAACAATTTTTTAACCCATAAAAGATTACTTTGTCCTTCAGCTCATCGGAAAAATAAATTCAAACAGTTGCATAAACACATCATGGATATGTTAAGTGAAAAAAAGGACCTCAAATGTGTCACTAACTAGGAAAGGTACATACATGTACTTCATCCCAACACTTCTAAAATACAAAACAGGATGATCCTTTTTTCTTTCTCCACACTAACGCTGCCATCTAGAGGTCGCACACAGCATTACATCCTTCTCTAGCTGAGGCCAATAACTACTACCTGTTCCACTGTATCATGTCTGACAAACCTGTAACAATGTCTCCAGGCCTTTATTATTATTGATGACATTTGTGCTATGATGCGCTTAGAAAGGACATGAAACAGACGTCTTTGTCAAAGTTGGGTTTAAATAAATGATTAACATATTGTGTGGAGTGATGCCCATGTTTTTCCATTCACTTGACAGTTGAGGTCTTACTACTCACAGGATTAACATGCAATTTATCTCATGACAGGAAGTTAAATGTGTGTGTTGCGGCTTGGTAAAACAAAAGAGACACTTCCGCTGAACATTTTAAAACCATTCCTGTGTTTGGTGAGTTAAAGTAATTTGTTGGACTGTTGGAATTATCCTCAATTGTTTACTTTCAGTGTGTTTCAGGACATTTTTGGTATGGTTCGAAATGCAAGAATACATTTACTCAATTTTGCTCTTTCTGATGAGATTCAGAAAAGAGTATTTGACTTCTATCAAAAATTACAATTCTTCATTTTCTTTGGAATTTATTTATTTTTAATGGAAGAATGCAATGATTATGTATGCAACATTATACATGGATGCACTGTAAGCAGAAGTGTGAGAAAGGATGATGTGTTATTTGAACCTCAAATTCAAACAAAGCCTATATGATGACCAAAGTGTTCAGTCAAGCAATTGATTCAGAATTTCTTCAAGTGAATTTTATTTGATGATCTTTTAAAACAATGCCTGATTTCTTTTTTCTTGTGTTTTCGATGACAGACATCATGTAGGAAAGCAGTTGTTCAGCAAGCTTCATAGACAAGAGGCATGTGATTGGCTAAAAGGTTTAAGGGATGATGATCATGACTGTCATGATTGAAATAGTAAAACTAAAGATGTCTGCAGAGGGGCACTTTGAAATTATAATGTCCCAAGTGAATAAAAATGTAATCAAATTCACATAGGCAGAAAAAGGCTTCACTCGCCATCTTTGAAGCAGTTCTCTCAAGACTCTGACTGTAGTTTTGCTAACTTGTGGAAATAAGTTTTTCTCTCAGCATGAAGAGATTTCAGCTGAAAATGTCAAAACAAGAAGTACCTATGAATGATAAACGTATCATATCATTCTTCAATGATTGTTCAGTACTGAATCCTCCTCATCTGTCATGATCGTTAGGTTAGATAAAGTTAGGATACTTCATTTGAGTGAGCGAGACAGAGGTCTTGAAGCTAATTTAAGGTGTGATGAAATGAAGGAGACATTCATTTTTTAATTCTCCATAATTATCGTGTGAAATAGATTTTGTGTGATAAATGATCATGTCCAGGCAAAATGCGTACAGGTGTAGGACAAGAAGTGTACTAACTGCAGAAAAAAGAGAAAGGTCCGCACACTCTTCAGCTACCAATGGGCAGTTTGATATAAACAGGGCAACGTCTCCCCCGGCCTGAGGAAGATCTTGTAGATCGAAACGTTTCCCTGTTTAATTAAAATGTCCATAGATGAAACAAATACCATGGGACAACTTCCAATGAAAAATCTCTTAACTTGTGATTTTGAGATAACAGCATATATATATTGAACACTTTGGGCTTCCATACAAAAGGCATTTATGGTGTAACGCAAACAGGAACTAAACACAAACTTGGTAGTTACCTTATCAATAACAACACCCTTGCTATAATGAATTTATAATGGCTATACGTAAGCAGCTACAGCAGTTTTTTCCTTTCAGAAAACAAATGTACCAAATCAACATTTTCACAGTGCAAACTCCTCCTCCAGCAGTCTTTAGCAGGTCACAGTCAGACAAACAAACATGTCAACACCTCACACTTTTCTGTTTGTGTTCACTTTCATCACCCTTCACTCTTGTTGTGCATAAAGCCACTTGGATTCGTTGTGCAGCACAATCGGTGAAAATCTCTTCCTGTCTCATCACTGCAAGGTATTCAATGTGTGACGCATGACAAAGAAACATGGCTCAGACTTGGCATCACTGATTCAGATTTAAATGAACATCAGAGTATAACACACACAACACTGAATTCATCAGTCTCAAAGACATGTGTGGCCACAACATAACTGGCCACTGTAGTATAACTGTACACATCAGGAAAAGGCCAAGAAGTGTGTCAAAGCTGAAGTGTTGGTAACAGCTGCAGGGTTATTAAAGTCACAAACACATGCACACGCAACAGTGAGGGGGTTAGGGGGTTTCTTGTGCTTCTACGCCTTTTAGGAACATCAACAAAGTGTCTTAGGTTAGGACAAAGCCAGAAACAGGCACCAAAAGATAAAACAATGTATTATATATAGAAGTAAAGTATGTTACTGAACATGGAAACTTTATGAGTCCCAAAAAAACTGGCCTGATAGCAGCCGAGGTGAGAGGGATCTCCTATTGATGGAGTCCGAGTATTACCGCCTGTCGCCCTTCATGCTGCAGACAGGTAAATCAGCAGTAGCACTGCCGGCTGCCCTTGGTGACCTCCTCTGAGGAGTGGACGGTGTTGGGAACAAATCCACTCTTCACGCCCTCCCATCCATCCTGAATCTTGATGTCCCCGTTATGAACCAGCTCGAAGATGTCCCTCGTCAGATCCACAAATGCCTTAAAAAGAGGAAACAGATGACAGAAAAGTAAAGGATCAGAAACTCAGCTGAAATGACTCACAGGCGTAGAAATGGTGGTTAAGCAGCAGAGATACAGGCACAGCACATGTGTGAGTACAGGAGCACTGTAGTGGTGTGTTGACGAATCTGTCAGGGTTTCATAATAAAGGAAACAGACACATCATATTGTTAAAGCTGCTAGGATTTGGGGAACTGGTTATTTTTTTATTGAGCAACTAGTGATGATGATGACCAAACTATTGTCATCTTAAGTTTGATATTGTTGTACACACATCGAAAACGACTTGTGTTATTTCATTAACTCTTGATTAGTATTTTCAGTATAAAGTTGGTCAGTTAAAAAGCACAGCTGATCATGTGCTGGTGAAGATAGAGAAGCTCATCCCCACCTTCTCCACGTTAATGGCTTCTCGTGCTGATGTCTCCACGTAGCGCATCCCGAAGGCCCCCGCCAGTTTCTCCGCCTCCTGCTGGGTCACCTGACGCTGGGCCTCCAGGTCACACTTGTGACCCACCAGCAGGAAGACGATGCTGTGCGGCTGGACATGGCTCTGCGCCTCCTCCAGCCAGTTATGAACGTTCTGGAAGGAGCGACGGTTTGTGATGTCAAAGAGTAAGAGCCCGCCCACGGAGTTACGGTAGTAGGCTCTGGTGATGGACCTGGATTGACAGATATATCAACAAACAACAGAGACTTCTATTATTTTCCAAAAACACACAAATAAATCACACATTACAAGTTACTTTGACCTTAAAGGTCTTAGCACCTTTTTATGGATGGATGGCAAGAAGGTTGAAAGAGATTAAGTGAGAGTTCTATCTTTACCTGAACCTCTCCTGTCCTGCAGTGTCCCAGATCTGTAGTTTGATCCTTTTGCCCGGCTCAATCTCCACCAGGCGGGAGAAGAAGTCGACACCCACGGTCGGGTCTGACACCTGGGCGAAGCGGCCCTCAGTGAACCTCCGGATCAGGCACGACTTACCGACTGTGGAGTCTCCGATGACGATCAGACGGAACTGATAAAGCCATATCGTCTCCATGTTTCACTGAAATAATATTAAAAAGTAATGATGTTTATATCAGGGCTTCATATATCTCGTTACACTCAACCTACACTGCAAACCTAAAGAACTGACTTTTGAAGATGTAATTCTTTTGCTTGATTCCATTAATCCTTTTCTTGATCAACTAATCCATAAACTGTTTCAGTTTAATCTATATCACTGCATGGGCTTTTTGATCGTTTTTATTAGGCGACTTCTTTTATATCTAATAGCTTTCATTTCTTATGACGATGTTAAAAACTATAAATGTAAAACTATTTTGGAGCTCATAAGAGAACAGCACAGGTTTTATTACAAACCTAAAAGTCTCACACATCCCCTGTAGAAGCTTTAAAAAAAAAAACAGTCATTCTTGACCTTTAACAACATCCCACATTTGAAGCTAAAGACAATGAGGGAAAATATGTCGGTCCTTAAATGAAATATAAGGAAACCACATGGTTCAAATAACACACATTTCTTACTTGATTTAATTTTTGTTTATGTTTAAAATAAAACATTATGTTGAAGAAATTAGCATTAACTTAAACACCGTTAAATGGAGACAACAGCTGATTACATCCCTCTTCTTTAGAGACAGAGGATGTGTTTAAATAGATTCAGAATAAACACTAATATGCATTTCATCCACAGACTGCTTTGACCGCATGGATAATTCATGGTCATCATGAGCTGACTGTTATGGGATCAAATCATCTCAGCAAAAGGGCTCCATGTGATTTACAATTGGGTGATCTAATTTTGGGGGGAGGGAAGGGAGGTAGGGAGGGTGAGACCACTCCTCTCCAGCTCAATAAACATTGGTGTAGTCAGCCCCCATGTGGACGGCACATTGGTTGTTATTCACCACTGACACGATGAGGCCTTGAAGCAAGCCAAAAAATGATCTTATAGCAGAGATAACTGCTGCACATGACTGCTTAGTAATATAGATAGAAACCACTTCTTATAACAAGACATCTGAATTAATATGAAATAACGATTACATGTTGAAACATTAGGCCCAGTACACTTAGCATAGGCTACTGTCAATGTGAGTATGATTGACTTCAGTAGTTAGCATACAGCAACGAGCTAATAAAAACACTCGATAAGGACTTACCATCAAGTAAAGAGCTCAGTACCTGTGGAAAGCAAAGCCCATGTCGATGGTTATCCTCCAAAGATGATTCTCCAGACAAGCAAGGTTTCTCTTGTTGCTAACGGAAATACCCTGCCTAGTTTAGGTCCTTTTTTTTAGTTTTTATATTAGTTTTTACAGAGTATGCTAGCCTGTGTTGTGTTCAAATAATTAGAACAAAATTATTTAAGCAGCTCAGTTGATATTTCGGTGGAGATCCACGGGTGAAATGGCAGCAGAGCACAATAGCATCAAACACACACATCTCCTCCTCGCCCTCATCAGCACCATTACCGTAACTGTGCAACAGAAAGCGCATCAGTAATCCTAACTGGATATAGATCTCATATTTCCATTTAATGCAAGTTTATAGGCTGACTGAATTGCATTACATTTTACAGAGTAATGAGTCACCGTTTACCCCTCTAAAATTATCCAATAGCTATAATAAACAGACGAGTTGGTAAGTAAGTCTTTTAGTAGGATTGCCCACTGTATAATCAGTATATCTTTAATTCGGTGGTCTATAAAGTTGTTCAAATTATTCTTAGGTTTCTGTTTTAGCCTGTATGATTAAAATACAGGCCTCATTATGGAATATAACAGCATTAAACACCGTGAATAATCATTTTCTAAAATGAGTAGGCCTACTTTTGCGACATTACGTGAGTTGCTTTAAATACCTTTGTGTTTGTACTAAAATTACATTTGGAATGGAGCTGGGTTTTTTGTAATAGTTTGTATTGTGGCATTGATACTTCAGCAAAGGTCCTAGAAAATGCTTTACATATTTTGAAGCTCGTTTTGACGAGGAGCGCTTGAACGCACCAGTTAACTGTTATTGGAGTTGCTTTGAAGAGCAGAGGGGCTGTCGTACAGTAAACAGATGAAGCCTGTCATATTTCATTAAAAGGGTGGACTGCAGTGATCATAGGCGGTCTGGGCAGCTTCTTTCGCAAATTCAGAGGATTTTGGATCACATTTTTTAGCGCACTGGACGGGATAAAATGTCCTACTTGTAACATTTTTACGGACAATGCCTTGCTATAGCACCTTTTTCTGCCATCCCACCTGTAGAGGCTTACCAGTCTTTCGTAAGTGTTGCTATCATTAGTGAGGAAGTTTTATTTCTGTGGTAGCCTACTGCAGCCATGCAGCAGGAGCTTTTGTTCAAAGTCTTGGTCATCGGAGACTTGGGAGTTGGAAAAACGTCCATCATCAAGCGTTACGTGCATCAGATCTTCTCCCAGCACTACAGAGCCACCATCGGGGTGGACTTTGCCCTGAAGGTGCTTCAATGGGACAATGACACTGTGGTCCGTCTTCAGCTGTGGGACATAGCAGGTCTGTAAAAATGTAACGAGCTGATAGCTCACCCTGTTTTACAGGCTTATCATGCATCAGGTGGGTTAAAAAAAAAAAAAACACCAGGACAGGGGTTCATTTGTTAAAGTTTGAAAAAAACAAAACCACTTCAGGTGAAACAAGCTTTGAAAAAGCTGCTTCCTAAAGAAAGCTCTTGAAATTAATCTGAATGCAGTTAATTGACGGAAGGCAATTTAAACACGTTAAAATTATAACAAATGGGAACTACAGAAAAGGAAAACTAAGCAATTCTGGAGTCCTAAAATTCATTATTATTAACAGATTATTATAATAAGGTTACTTTAACTGGTTTCTAACTAAACATACTTCAATAAAACATATTTCAGAATGTTTTATAAAGACAGGATAAAGCAGACGGCTGCACAAAATTACAAATCAACCTGACTCTAAATTTTTTTTTACCTCTATGAATCTGTGATAAAGCCTACAAACAAATGATAATAGAAACAGAGATATTTTTCAGTAAGTGATGTGAAGGTGTATGCCATTCATTGGATGCTCCGATCCCTCCCTGTCATTTGAAGCCTTCTTGAGGAATGTGGATCTTGTGCCTGGCTGTGACTCAAGTGATCCCATGCTCATAATATAAGTCACATGCATGGCAGCTACAGCAAAACACACACATGCACACAGAAACTCACGCTCCCTTTATAAACATGTCACTAATTAACCGTGCTGTAAGTTGATTTAATTTTACAGTCTTAAAATATGTCTATTTATAAATACAGTACTGTGTGTGTGTGTGTGTGTGTATGTGTGTGTGTGTGTGTGTGTGTGTGTGTGTGTGTGTGTGTGGTGCTTCTGTGTCTGATGTCTACCCATGCATCCCAGGACAGGAGAGGTATGGGAACATGACTCGTGTTTACTATCGTGAGGCTGTGGGGGCACTGATGGTGTTTGACGTGACGAGGGCCTCAACGTTTGACGCTGTGCTGAAGTGGAAAGATGACTTGGACTCAAAGGTGAGATGTCCGAAGTTGACCCTCATGAAGAGAAATCGTTACAAAATGTTAAATAAAAGTGACATTGTGAAAGGTGTCTTCTGAATCTGAGCTTCCCCCAGCTTTAGGTATGGTATGATAGAAATGTTACAGTTCTGGTTCACTTAGACTCTATTTACTGTGTTGATGACCATGTGTAATTTGCTGTTAGTTAAGCACTGCTTCTTTTCCAGCAGAGTCTTATACAGTGACACTTTTCATACCATACCAAAACTTGACACCCGTATTTTCTTCTCCACAGGTGACCCTGAACCATGGGAGGCCAGTTCCAGCTGTACTCTTGGCCAATAAGTCAGACCAGTTGGCTTACCAGACACCCAAGCTCGACTCTTTCTGCAGGGAGAACGGCTTTGTTAGCTGGTTTGAGACCTCTGCAAAGGTACGAGGGCAGACACATCAGATACTTTGGAGGAAATACCGCAGCAAGTCAAATGAGTGGAAAGACACTTAAATCAGCCTTGTAATGCTCACTTCAGGTTTTATATTTCTTCTGTAGTACACTGCAATATTTACTTTTCAAAAAACTCCTACTACTGTATTTATATCTCCCTGGTTTCTTTGAAATCCCTCAGTTCAGCCTCTGTCTGACACTGACACTGTGAAGAACCTATTTCAATAGCTACATGACCAGATCAAATTTCAGAGACTCTCTGATGTCAGAAATAAAGAGGCAGTTATACGCAAACCATGTAGGTGCAGAGCAGAGCAAAATCAGCAGACTGAGGAAGAAGATATGCCGGCACACTTGCTCAAATGCCACAAAAAGATTTAATTAATCAAAATCACAACATTTCGTCCAGAGGTCTTCTTCAGGTGATCATTTTTAAACAAAGGAGGGGGGCCACACCAATATATATAGACTTCAACACCAATAGGCTGATAGGCACTATGATGGTATAGGTGTGGTCAAACTCTCTGATATCACAAAATCTCCAAGACACAAAAAAAACCCTGTCTGAAACCTGGTAGACTGCAGACTGAGCTCTGAACACTGGGTACATTTATGTCTGAAAATATTGAACAGCATAATACCCCCTCTTTAAAGTAGATCATAATTTGATATCAAAGTTATTATGATAGAAATATGGGCCCAGAATGCGAGGTTAAAGGTGTGCGATAAACCCATTGGCCTGAGACATTTGCAACAACTTAGATTCAGCAAACACAGTCAATGGTTGATTTGTCCGAATTAGAGTCTCTTACTCAGTAAAGAATAATATTAAAGCAAATAACATAATAAAACAAAGCCCATTGTAAAGTAAAACGATTCTGAAACTTACCAAAGAGCTTTTTTGTGGAACCAATGAAAGCAAGAAAGTGTTATTCACTGTGCACACGAGACATTTGGAGGAATGTCTACAATCTGGTGTGAAATAGCCTTCTCTTTTTTCCTCTTAGTCAGACCCCATCTAATGAGTTACACACCAGGGTGCAGTTCAGAATGAACGTGAAGGCGCAGTTGACTGCTAAGGACAGAAATAACAGTGTGTGGCAGCCATGATTCTCTTAAATGTAGTGTGCAATGTCAGACTGAAAAGTTAGCTGAAATCAGACTTTTTCAGTGTACAGTAAGTTTGTTAGTCCTTTAGTCAGATAGGACAGTGTAGAGTGACAGGAAATGTTGGGAAAACATAATAATATGAGGCAAATGTTGAGGGTCAGACTCAAACCAAGGATGGCGGTGAAGACTGTAGCCTCTGCATATGGGGTGCACGCTCTAACCACTAGTCCAAATCAGCACCCCAGTATTATCAATTCTGACTGACTAGACTTGTGCTGCATACAGCAGTGGCTACTATTAGCTTACTAATAGCTTCAAGGGGCAACATGCATTTGAAACTCAGTACTTGGAAATAGTGTGAGGTGGGATTTGTAGGCCTATTCTGCAAACAACATATTACTGTTTACCTGGCTGTGTGGTATCTCACAAAGAGGCAGGAATGGGAAATTCACTCTCTCACATTAAGGTATTAAAGCAAGGTCATGAAAAATGTCAAAAGAATCAAAGTTCTAAACAAGAGTTTTGATGCTTGATTCTCACTTAGTGATGACAGTTAGCTTGTTGTGGCTAATGTTAGCTAGTGTTTTGTAATTGATATGGCTAAGGCAGTTTGTAGTAGCAGAGGTGTAACGGGGGGGAGAAGATGGCTGAACAGCTCTGTACTGTATGTAGGAATGCCTGAGGGTGTTTGTGTGTGAATTTAAAACCACCTTTTTGTTAATACGTTGCCAAATGTGCTTTCACAATGCCATAACGCAATGTTAAATCACACTGGGACACCAATATTATGCTGTTGAAGATGCAATTTAGATGCAAAGAACAAAGGCATAATCCTTGATAGTCGGTCGTTATTTTGAATGAATGGATTTTTGACCTGATGACTTGAAAAGTTATGGGATTCCAAAGGTGTTTAAATGTATTCTCAAGAAACCAAGATAGATTGATACCAAGCAAAAGTTGTCAAGTTATTTCACGCCTATCCTGGTGTTAACCTCATGGTGGCACTGTATGAAAGTCAAGGGATCTTCAAAGTCAGTAGTTTGAATCTTTAGGGGACAAAGAATTTCTGTCCAGAAAATGTATTGTATTTAACCTTTTGGTCTTTGAGGTCATGTCCGTCTCTGAACACAAGTGTTTAACCAATTGACCCCCATTACCATCACCAGTGTTGCTAAGAAGCACATGCTTTCTTTACATTTGTCTTCTTTTAATCTTTCCCTCAGGAGAACACAAACATAGAGGAGGCAGTGTGCTGCTTAGTCGAGAACATCCTGAACAATGAAGAGTGCCCGATAATAGAGCGAGACCCCGGCTCTCTCGTCCTGTCCGGCTTCACTAACACCAGGAAGGAAAATTTCAACTGCTCATCATGTGTGAAATGGTGACTCCCGACCAATCACAGAGGAAAATGAAGTGAACAGCTGCGCTTCCACAGCCAAAGAATTAAGTTTGACTCAGGGACTGTTTGTAAAATGCCATTGTGTTCCCTTAATGTCAACAGTGTTAAGAAAATAACCCTGAAGTATTTTGTTAGTTAAGTTCAGATTTTAAAATATTCTTAAATTGTTAAAAATGTAAGGGAGAAAGGAATTTACTGTTAAGTCAACTTTATATTTTATATACATTTATTGTAGGATAGAGAATTCATAAATATTGTAAGGTTCCCTTATATATATTATATATATATATATATATATATATATATATATATATATATATATATATATATATATATATATATATATTTATTATATATATATACATTTTTACTGTGCTTGCTTGCTTTGAACATATTTCATATTGTGCCTCAAACATTTGTTTGTACAGACAACTCTTGACACTGGAACTTTAGTCTTCTGTATTTATGAACACACAAAAACATAAAGCCTTGTTGCATTCCTATGGCCATCATCATGTGGTTTGCTTTTATTAAAATCCACAAAAGTATGGACTATTTAGTATTTTACAGATTTCAAAAAGAAAAAGCTGTAAATGCTGCAAATGTCTGCAGACTCTAAATTGCATGCATATTTTGGACCTCAGACATTCTTGTGTTTTGGACATCTTGCAGAGATCCACGAGCTGCTTGTTGAATGTATATTGAGAAAGGCTCTGTTTATTTTACAGCAATACTTCAGCAGGCATAATGTAAGTGTTTTTAATCAGTTAAGTGATTTTTTGCAGTCTCAAAACATTTGTATAATATGTGAGTCTGGCTTTCTAATCATAGCACAGTGACTGCACTAGTCTGAATTGTGAACAACCTCAGGTCAAACATGAATCTAAAAATGCACTGTTCCTTGGTCCTACTTGACTTAAGTCCAGTCTGGCATCTCTATTACTGTTTTAACTATATCTTACTGACAAATAATTATTGTGATTATTGGTGAATGTTCATCATGACTTTATAGAAGGATGTGTGGGGTTCTCTAGGGCTCAATTTTAGGTCCCACTTTTTTTTTACACTAATGCTCTGCTGGTCTCCTTTTAAAGAATATATCCCAGCTACAACACACAGCTGCATCGGTGCTGACAATAATTACAAGGAGATCACACATCACAACGATTAGAAGTATCTGCATTAACTACTTGCAGGTTTAGAACTTATTTGAAGAATCTTGTCATGTTTTTCTATTTTATTTTTTTGGGTTATCTTTTAGTGCTTTTTTAAATCTTGTTTTTTTTTCTTCTTTTTCTCGATTATCTTTGTTTTGTATTATCCTGTTCTATTTCTATTCTCTGGATTATCTTTTAGTGTTTTATAATCTTATTAATTAGTCATAGCTCATGACCATAGGTGAGGGTTGGGACGAAGATCGACCGGTAATTGACCCTCTTCACCACAACGGTCCGGCACAACGCCTGCATTACTGCTGACGCTGAGCCAACCTGTCTGTCAATCTCATGGTCCATCATACCCTGACTCGTGAACAAGACCCTAGGATACTTAAACTCACTTCACTTCACTTGGGGCAAAGACTCACTCCCCACCTGGAGAGAGCAATCCACTGATTTCTGGTAGAGAACATTGGCCTCGGACTTGGGAGGTACAAACCCTCATCCCAGCTGCTTCACACTCAGCAGCAAACTGACCCAGTGCCTGCTGGAGGTCCAAGCATGAGGAAGCCAACAAAACCACATTATCTGCAAAATGCAGAGATGAGATTTTGAGGCCCCCAAACTGGAAACCCTCACCGGGAACGCACCAGGAACGTGTCTGACCTTGTGCCGAGGATGCGGACACAGCTCCCACTTTGGTCATACAGGGACCGGATGGCTCGTAGCAACGGCCCCGGGACCCCATATTCCCGCAGTACCCCCCACATGATCCCCCGTGGGACATGGTCATAAGCCCTCGCCAAGTCCACAAAACACATTCCCATGCACCCCCCCCCCCCCCCCCCCCCCCCCCCCCCCCCCGGTCCACTGTCCCACGGCCAGGACAGAATCCACATTGTACCTACTGTATCCGAGGTTCGACAATCGGTTGGTGCCTACTTTCCAGCACCCAAGAGTAAACTTCCCCCGGAAGGCTGAGAAGTGTGGCACCCCAATAATTGGTGCACACCCTCCCGTCCCTCTTTTTAAAAATGGGAACCACCACACCGGTCTGCCACTCCTCAGGCACTGTCCCAGATTTCCAAGCGGCATGTCAGCCAAGACAGCCCAACAATGTTCAGAGCCTTAAGCATCTCGGGACGAATCTCATCCACACCTGGCGCCTTGCCACTGAGGACCTTTATTACTGCTCAGTGACCTCTGCCAAGGTTAGTGGTAAGGCTTCCCCCGAATCTTCAGACTCTGCCTCCTCTTGAGAGGACGTGTTGTCTGGGTTCAGGAGTTCCTCAAAGTATTCATTCCACCACCCAACAATGTCCCCAGTCCGAGTCAGCAGTTCTCCACCCCTGCTGCCTGGGGCAAGCCCTGCTTTCCCTTCCTGGTCCGTCGGACGGTTTGCCAGAACCTCTTTGAGGCCAACTGAAAGTTCTTCTCCAAAGCCTCCCCAAACTCCTCCCAAATCCAGGGTTTTTGCTTCCGCAACCACTGACGCCACAGCCCTCCGAACCACCCACTTGAATCATTTACAGTCAGAAATATACAATGTTATGGAGCTAATGGAGAAGAGTCAATTAAGAGCAGTGATTCTAAACTGATCTCGCCTCAGGACCTACCTACTCCTTAAAATCTGTAGATCTCCTTAAAATACTCTTATGATCTAGCATCTCCTTATTTGAGCACTCATGTCCAATTTATTATGTATATACTTTTGGTTAAGCATTGATTTTCACACTTACATAAAAAAGACGTTGATAACAGACCTAAATCACTGTTAGACTATAGGCTCTATTGTTAATTGAAGGCGTTTTTCCAACGCTGGAATCAATTTCTTGTCAAAAACATGGCATGTGCTGCTCTTTTGTGTGCAGTGACAACTGAACAGCCGCCTTTGTTAAGCCTGCCCCCAAGTGTTCTTTGAAATTCCATGTTTTCAAAAAAGGCATCTGCCTTATATTTTTATTAACTTCCTTTTATGTTTAATAGCCTGGCCTTGTAATGCAACACATTTGCAACCGTATTCTCTGTGGACCAGACTGCTTGCAATAACAAAATGTTATTTGTGGATGTGTGAAGGTCTCAATGTTTTTAGAAACACTTTTAATCAGGATCTTTGCCTGGAATCCAAAAATATTTCATGTCCTCACAGCTTGAGACAAAATGTTGACATGACCTTGACATGATTTACAAGGACTGCAACAGGGCTGAAAAAAGGGATGAATTTTCTGGCCAACAATTTTTTTATTCCATTAATTGTTGAAGTGATTTTTCTCTTGCAAAAATGCAAAACATCCCCTCACTCCTGTCTCTACTTTTTTACGTCATTATTAACTAAATAACTTTGGGTTTTTTCTTTTTAGCTCATGCCCTACTTCTTGAGAAGATGTGAGGAGCATAGAGTCAGTAAATGCTATCTAAAACTAATGTCAACCCAAAAACAGGCAAAGAGTAGGAGGTGAGGTTGGCCTTAAGCCTACTGGCAACCAGCTAGAACGCATCCACCTGTCAGTCGACTCAGCCACGCCTCTAAATAGGCTAAATAATATCAAACAGGTGAGTAAAAAAAAAATCACCTGCTGTACAGTGTACTTGAATTGAGAAACGTGGTAAACCAAAAACGTTATTTTTGTAGGCTACCAAAAAATTGCCATTTTAATATGGGCTCTATAACGGATTCCCCCAGCTTTTTCAGCAGCTTCAAGTGGACACTGGAACTGCAGTGTTTTGTACTTCTGCATTGGCTTAATTTTTGAATACTGTAGGTTTCATTTTTGCTCCCTCTTCAGAAGAAATTACATTGTGTTAAAAAAAACAAACAAAGAGCAGTAGGACATCTGCATGGAGAAAACTGGGACTACATGTCATGTTCACCTGCTTGCTCATTTGGGTTGATGCAATTAAGGAATCACGGAGACTTTGTTATGGTAGCAACAATTGAGATTAACTTATTCATAAGTTTTTCTTGGGCAGATAGAGTGAGAAGTAAGTAGCATCACTTTTTATAGACTTCAGAACAGATCACAATCAATTTTGCAAACCCTGCTGGCCATTACAAAAAATACACAATTAAGGAAAATGCACTACACACATTGATTCATTTTTCACACCCAGAGGCTTAATTTTTTCATCAGTCTGTGAAAAATCTAGGCACTTTTTCAATCATTATGAGACATAATGAATAAAAGGCTTACCAGAGAAGAAGGATACACCAAATACAACATCTTGGTTTGATTCTATCATGGATTTCTTCCCTGTCATCCTCCCTATGTGTCAACGTTTCATTGGACAGCAGGTAATAATGAAAAGGTAGTAGGCCTACATCTCTCTCTTGAGCTCCCATCATGCATCAGGGTGATGAACCAGCTGATGCCTTGCCTCGGAAAAATCCGGGACAGCCTTCTGCTTTAAGATGCACTCCCCGAACCCGAGAAAAGTGGTGGCCCAATCGCCCTCATATCCCTGTCACCTGATTCATGTAGCCTACTGCCATTTTACACACAAGTTTGACCGACCAAAAAAAACAAAAACGGAATTAGCCTATCGGCAACCTCAACAGTGATATAGCCTACACCCGTTTGTAAGAAGATGAAAGAAAACTGAGGGGATCCAAAAAAAAATCAAAGTAGCTAGGGTTAGATGCAACCAGCGCGGGGTGCTGTGAAGATCAGAGAGGTGTTTGCTGAAAGTCTTTGCTCACATTCAGAGAAACCGGGCGAAGAAGAGCGGAGGAAAAAAAGGGAAAGGACAATGCTGTTTTTTATCGTCTTTGAAAAAATGAATCTTCGGTCGGAGGGGGATGCTGCGTAGATTTGATCATAATCACTTGGAGTCTTTCGATTTTTACCATCGTTATTTCGGATTCATCCCTCGTACTGACTCATCCTGCTGTGGCAGCGTCTATTTCAGGGATTTATTAGGCTAACTGACTGTACATTGTCTATTATTTGCTGCTTTTTAATGCTCTAATTATACACTCATTTTCCCTCAGCTTTTTCATGTAGCCTAATTATTTCGTATTTTCCAGAAACTGGCTCATCCGGTTGCCTCCGCCTGAATATTAACTAGTTCCTTAGATGTGAACGCTTTATGTTTTATTTGGCCGCCGCATGAATTCTCCCACCGGATTCTCGCCGGTGTACTCTGCTGTCCTCCACCACCTGCACCTCCTCCTCCTCCTGCTCCTGCTCAGACGGCCGATTCTCGCAGAGGGCACTACCCTCCTCCTCTTCCTCCCCGCCGCTAAAGACATTTTGATCGTCTACCTCCCCGGTTCCCCCCAACCGGACTCGGCCATCACTCCGCCTGCTTCCTCCTCCACCACCACCACCACCACCGCCACCTCCTCCTCAGTAACATGTCGGGACAGTCATTGACGGACCGGATCGCCGCCGCACAGCACAGCATGACCGGGTCTGCCATCAGCAAAGCTGTCTGCAAGGCCACGACGCATGAAGTCAGCGGACCCAAGAAGAAGCACCTTGACTGTAGGTTACGAGCATACCATCACTGTAACTGTATAGATAGCCTGCATGCATCCTCACAAAGGACAGCTTGTATAAACAGCATCTATTATGCTTCCCCCTTCTTCTTCCTCCTCTTCATCTCTCATCCGGCCCGGTTTGGTTTGCAGCCTCTTTAATTAGGCACTATTAAATTCCCTTAGATTAAAATGTGATTTACGCAGCAAAACATACTCTGTAATACATCTCGTTGTTAATACAGGCGGTTAATATTGAAATAAGGCGAGGGGGGCAGTCAGCCAGGTACTATCTGTGCGCGTCATTCAGGGGAAATAGGCCACTCCGCTAGGCTAATCATATTGCATCCAGCCGCTTTTACAGTGTAGGCCTATCCATTATTAACGCCACTATTCATCCTCTGGAGACACTTGAGTACAGAGTGTGTTAGTGCAGCATCAACTACAGTTATCCCTCGTTTCTTTTACCTCACATTCAAGTTCACTGTCATGTCTTCTGCTGCATTCTTATCATTAATGGATGTGTTACTGCTGCTGTCAGTCAGTCACACTGTGTAACTGTAGCTGCTAAAATAGGCGTTAAAGCACAGCAATGCTGATGTGAGTACAGAATTAATTAATTTATCTGCAGCTAATTACCTGTATATGTGCAAACTGCACCAATTACTACATGTTCACAGGGAGGAAAGAAGAACCCTTACATGTAGATTTTTACCAGTGATTATTAGGTTAAGTGGCTTTTCTGACTCCCTGTAATTGCTTGCTATGATCGATGGAGAGCA
This sequence comes from Tautogolabrus adspersus, assembly GCA_020745685.1. Lineage (NCBI taxonomy): Eukaryota > Metazoa > Chordata > Actinopteri > Labriformes > Labridae > Tautogolabrus > Tautogolabrus adspersus. The sequence goes on along the minus strand of CM036546.1, from coordinate 16,362,681 downwards.
TGGATAATCAATGGTGTTGTCAGTCATTCTCACATGCAGTCAGAAAAGACAGACAGAAAGGACTGGTGATGGGGGTGGGGGCTGGGGGGGGTAGAAAGAAGGCTAATCAAGAGGAAATGTGGATAAATCAGTCTGAGAGGAGGCAGGTTGCCAAACAGCCGTAGAGTCAGTCATCCAGCTACGTGCCCGGCCAGCCAGCCAGTCAGCCGGCAAGTTTGGCAGTGGATTAGTCAGTCATGTCCACAGCAGAGGCGACACTGGGAATTCTGGGCTCCCTCACAAGATGTGCAAACGTGCGCTGGGACACAATACATCTAAATTAGGGTTATATCACTTTGACCTACTAAAAAAGGGCCACTAAAGCAGAAAAAGAGTCGGCCAGGGTGCCTGAAAGGTCCAGAAACACATTTAAGAATCTTGCATGACTAATTACTGCTGCTGTGATTTCCTTATCTGGTTTCCCGAAAAGCATGTTATTTATGTTTTTAATGGTATTACGCCTGTAGATACTTGTGAGGCTAATGTTTTACTGATTGGTTGATACAGGCAGAATGTTGGCTAAAACTGACTGTGATTGTATTTTGAATTCACAAAGAAATCAAGCCAATTGTTGAGTCCAAAAGGAGTATCATCCTAAGTTAAGAAATCAATCAGTAAAAGAGCATCAAGTGCTCGGCACCATCAGAGGTGTAATATTTCCCCTACAGAAGCCACAGATTTATCAGGGTGCAGCGCCTCCGCAGTTATTAAATGGTAGAAGGTCGTCCACCTTCAGCACCCACGATGAGCCTGAGTCTCTTAAAACTTGTAAATGTCACAAATATTAACTCAAGGCTAAGAGAAGATATTCTGAAAATAGAACCAGAGCATTAACATGAAAAATTTCCATCCATCAAATGGATTATACAGTTTGTTTATTACCACCACCAGCTCAAGGGCAATGGATTTTTCTCTCAGAATGGGTTTGTTTATTTCATTGGAGTTACATGACACATTTTGACTTTTTATTCTGATTATTATAGACGAGCAAAAGCCGACACTGAAGGCCTGGCTCAATTTACCCTCTTAATTTTAGTTGATATGAGTGATTGTTTTTTTGCTTGAACCTAATGGTTGCAGCTCTTCTTATAGAAACAGCCATCTTTCACAATATAAGATAAATTCTTTGTCTTGTTAAAGGATCCCTCTTCTCCATCCAGAAGATGATATAACATTTAACTCTCAGGCTTTCATTTAATGAAGGATGCAGGAGAGGTAGTGTTTTCAGATCCCGAGGTCATCTTAGGACCAGCTAGTGTGGAAGTGAATACAGCATGTATATACAACTTTCTTGGTTAAATAGGGTCATAAAAAAGTGACAGACTGTGAATATTTTAAGATAATAGAAAGGTGTTTAAAAGCCCTGAGGAGAACTTACATCAGAAAATAAAAACAAAATCAATGTGGAAAGCAAAATTGCCATATGGCCTAATGAAATGGAGGGTACTGGGAAAATAGTCTACTGCTACGTTTTTTTTTACTGCACCTGGGCCATTAGTCTGGATCGGTTTTCCCTAAACTGACGTGTTGGACGGCATTTTAGTTTCCTTTACTCGACCCGTTATTGATCCATCCTTTTAAGGCACAGTGGAAAGAAAACAATAACTGGTGTGCCATTTCTCCAAATGCACATGATGTAAATAAAATGCTGGCTATCGATGTTATCCAGTGTTAGCAAACCAATGGCGTATCTGCATTTTCTTTCCTTTTAGTGTCACGACCTTGACAGACTTGTTGGTGACGTCCAATGTTGATTATTTACAACCCCACAGCAAATGATGAGCATGACAGTCAGAGTAATGGGATTTTCACTTTCACTAGGCAATATTCAGCAGCGATGAGATGGTAGAGAGGAGATAGAAAACCATATTCATCACACAAGAATAGTAATCAGGCCAAAAATGACCTTCTGCCCTGAAAGCCCAGTCAGCGTATGATTTATTTGGCTATGTGTCATTGCTGCAAAATTGTTTGTGCTGTAGATGTTTGAAGGGGGAAAAAAATCAAACTGTTCCTTGGTAGCCACATTTTTGGAAAAATGAAGTAAAAGAAGATGAAGATGAATTGGCAATGAACAAAAATACAATCAAGTTGGGCCAATAGACGGTTCAAATATACAGACACAAACCCTCACATCTATTTGTTAGTACAATATAGATAAACAGGTCATCATGTTTTAATATAATTCATAATGTCTTTATGAGACGATGTCCCTCCAGTCAAACATTATTACAGACAGTACTCTAATTTTTATTCAAACCAGCAGTGCAGTTCTTTGTACAAGTGTTTGCCTACTGCTGTCCTCATTCTCATTTCTAATTGTGTTATTGATGTAGATTAATTCCTTTGTGGACTACAGCTTATCAATAAGCCCAGTTGGCAATCATCAGTCGATACTTCATATCCTTTGGCTATCTACCCCGTGTCACGTCAATGATTTAATCCTAGGTGATGTATTATCCCCCAAAGGAATAAAGGTGGACCCAGTGTGGAAAAATACAAGGTGTAATTGTACCAAAGTACAGAAAAGTTATCTGCTTTAAATCAGCAAAATATCAAAATAATTGGATATTTTAAATTAAGCTATGCTAGCTGCTCTTTGAGGCTCCACCTAACCCGAGTGGTGCTTTGTGCTAAATGCTAATATCATATCATTATGCTAACATGCTCAGAGTGACAATACTAAAATGTTGGTTATTCTGTCCTGGATAGACAACATAGATATACAGAGAGTATTTTAAATGGTACTGGATTACTTATGGCCCTTTTCAGGAAACTGAAATAGTAAACATAGTCACACAAGTGCACATTTAACGTTTACCGTTTTAAAGTAGGCTTCTATTTGTGGTTTCATTTACAAGCACATATATCAATTTGACAAATGCTAAACAATAGCTAGCTTTGTATGTTAGTGAACATTTAAACTAAGTGAAACAATAGATCAAAGCATACATGTCAAAAACTGCAGCTCACATGTAAAGCTGGCCAATTTACAAACCAAGCTAGCTTTTTATAAGCTTAATAGAAGCAGACACTTCTCTTTAAAACAACAACCAGTACAATTTGGAGAAATGTACTTGTGTTCCTGACAAACTAATAAGCATATTCATCAGTTGTAGGCATGTTCTCAAGAGGTAATGTTCAAAATAGTGTTAGCATGCTAGCATGGTGACAATTAGCACTAAACCCTGATAAATCTACAGCAGGGCTTCTGAATATGTCTTTAGATTTCAAAGTCTTTATTTGGTCATAACATCCCAAGATAAAAGAAGTTAGGACACCAAAGTTATTTCTAATAATTAGTTTTAAAGATTTCAGGCTGGACAGAATATGAACAGATCTGGCATAGAGCTGTGCTCACTTTGGACTGTGAACATTAATTAGTTGGAATCAATGTTGTGCTATTAATTATTGAGCTAAAAGGAAATTCAAAAACAAGCCATTAATGATGTGTAAAGCATAAATGAAGGCTCCAATTTCCTTGTACCATTTTGATATTAATGCCCCGAAATGAAAATAGTCTATGAGTCTTTGAAACATAAAGATCCTTACTCTATAAGAGAACTATAGAGTGTTGGTGCCAAGGTCGCAGTGCCAGGTTGAAGTACTTTACAGTCTGTAAAGTACAATCAGATGTAGAGCCGTCAGGTTTACTTATTCTCACACTGACCATCTGAATTGTTCTCTTTTGATGTTTTGATTGATGTAAAATGGATATCTATTCAATATGTTTGGAAATTATTTGACATTTATATTGTTTTCTACACGTTCATGTACACTTTTTAGATATTTAAAATGCACAGATCTTGATGTAGCCCTTATGACTGCAGCAGAATGAGGATCTGTGGTGAAAACACAAGCTTGGCCATTTGATAAAGACCATAATGAATATTGTCACAGTTATTATTGGCTGTGCTATTGCTGCTAAGGCTTTCACAGTCAAAATGATCAAATAAAGTTGAAGAGCTGCGGCGAAGGGCCGGGGCTTTGGGAGCCTTTTACATGCATTAAACACTTAACCTCTATATCAGCTGGGACTCTTTGGTATCCAGCGTTTCAGCGAGCGCAGAAAACATCACAGCGCTTGGAAATAAACCCTGATAACCTCTGAGGCTGTGGTACAACCAGACCAAGGATCTGCCTTGGTCTGGTTGTACCACAAACTTCTTGATGTTTCTCACAGTAACTCCTGAGTGCCAAGACTATCTCAGATGTTTTTTGAAAACATTTCCTCCAACTCCATCAGTGGTTTCAGTAACTGTGTCTGAGTTTGTAGTTTTTAGTTCAGTTCCTCTACTTCTCTCCTGATGCCTTTTAATCTCAACCATGCGTATGCACTGCTGTAAACACTGAGTTTGAACTGTTTCTCGTCTTGATATTGAAGTTTTGAAATGAGATCATTTCATGTATTGGCTAGTTTATCACCTCACGTGATCATAGTTTAGATCTATTCCTTTTCTCTTTTATTCTCTGTACGATATTTTCTTTACTAAATGTGGTTAACATTTGTATCAGCCAAGATTATGATCCTGACTGGGTTACTGTACGATATCTGTAGGATTTAAAAAGAAATTCCACTTAGAACGTTGCCTTTAGTAATCCTAGCCTGTATTTTTGAAGAAATTAGTGGCACTTTATGGTGTTGTAGTCACTAACCGAGACCAAGACATACCCGAGATCAGAGTGCTCCGAGACCAAGACATTTAGGGATCCAGACCAAGTCAAGACCAAGACCAAAGCAGGGCGAGAACAAGACATACTCAAGACCAGAGTGCTCTGAGACTAAGACCGTAATATCAATAAAAAATCATCAACCTGTGTGCAGCGGGCGTGTCACACACTTAGACTGTAACACCGGGAAGGTTGAAGCTGTAACCAGGTGAAAAAATCAAATTATGTATAAATTGAAGTGATTTGTTCTTCTAGAAAGAGCCATTTTCCTTCTTATCACAGTAATGATGGAAACTAATAGCCTTTCAGTGGTGGTCTTGACCGATCTTGATTTAAAATCCGGAGTTCGCCAGTCTGAGACCGAGACAAGACCAAGCAAAAATGCTTTCGATTCCAAGATGAGACAGAGACCTTCAAAAAGCGGTCTTGAGGCCGGTCTGGAGACCAAGACCGATTTCGAGTACTACAACACTGCTGTATGGTTTACATGTATGGAACAGCCGTGAAACAGTCAAGGTCATATTTGGAGAACAAAGTCATTGTTCCAGAAAAGCAGTTGGACATGGATTAACAGAACATTCTGTATATGATGCACATGTCTCTGCCATTTAAAGCTGAGTTCTTTCTTTAGTCAGTAAATCTATGAGATTAAACAGATGCCGAACATACTTCACATTTTGATCGTAAAGCAGAGAAATCCTTGAAGAATTAAGGCTATAGTTCCAGTAATCTGTCCTGCTTTTAAGTGCATGTTCATGGTTGAATAAGAAATCACTTATTATGACCTACTTTTCTATATTTTGTGCATACCGTTTTAAAATCCTCAGAATAAGCTCCTTTGTTACCTTTGCTTATTTTTATTTGGTAGACCTTTGAGTCTGACACAAAGCAGCCGGAGCATTTTTGAGATGTGTTCCACATTTGCCTTGAACAGACAATTAGCACTGAAGGTAGCCACTGAACTGTAATCTCAGAATCTGAACAATGGGGTTAACTCAAGTGAAGCCCATCATTGCTCACAAAGAAACAAGAAGAGAGCTCTGATTGATTATGAATAATTTGACCTTTAAAATGATTCACCGCTGAGTTGATTGTGTTGGAATAGAACTTGACCTCATTTACGTAACTTTCCAGCCTCTTTGTTTTTAGTTTATACTGGCATTATGGCGTGGCAGCTAGGTGGGCTGTTTAATTACAGCCACCAAATAGATTTTGTTGATACAGTGGATGAGGTTCAGATTCATCTGTCTATACAGTCTCTGTTCTGAAATAATCATTTGTTCATTGATTCGTGTGCTGATATTGAGTGAGCCAAAATTAATGCACCAGTCGATACGTCTGCATTCATGGTAGGGTTGTTCGCTCGCTGCATTGATTTATAATAATTCTCCCTGTAAGCTCTCCAAGGCTGTAAATTATAAATTCAATATATGGCTATTGCTTTCATTCACCGTGACTTCGAGTAATTGTACCAGCATGGTTAGATTTAAATGTGCAGCCTTCTTGTTTTGCCAGACCCTTTACTGTCATCTTGTCTTTGTTCTACTTGTTATTTATCTCTTCACGTCTCCTCTTTTACAGTCTTCTTTGAATGGTTTTTGTTTTGTTTCCTCCAGACCTGATCCACTGCACCAATGAGCTGAACGTCAGCATCCCCCACCTGGCAGACACGCTGCTTGAGCGCACAGCGAGCAACAGCTGGATAGTGGTTTTCAAAGCGCTAATCACCACACACCACCTCATGATGTATGGCAACGAGGTGAGCTGAAACCCACATATGCACAGAAAGACGGCAAAGATGATTCTTTGTATAATCCTTTAAATAGCAAGGAAGGAGTTTGTCATCTTAAATTAGAAACATGTCTAAGCACAATCTCCTGCCTGTTTTGATGTTTGGCATAATGGGGATATCATTTGAAACATGTTCACGTCGGTCTTCTTATCTAAACAATGGCAGATTTGAGTTAAAGTCATAAAAACCTGAACTGAAAAGATGATGGAAAAATATTTTCTGCAGGATTTATTGCTCCCTGACCCTGAAAGAGAGAGAGAGAGAGAGAGAGAGAGAGAGAGAGAGAGAGACTGCTGTGAAAGTTTGCTAATCTGCTTCTTTTCTTTTTCAAGTTTTTGATTGCTTGACATTTTGCTCGCCAGGTTGTAGAAATGTCTCAGCCACTCTTGCAGCAAGCTTCTTTGAGGCTCTATCTTCCTTGTGTCCATCAAGCACTGATGAAGTGTCCTGCTGACATTTTTGATGGACCCCAGGGTGACAAATCAGCTCACTACACGGCTCACACTACAAGAGCAACAAGCAGAACATCCAACATGTTAAATGACGAGCGTCTCGGACTAGAGAGAGACGCCGTGGCAGTGATTACTAAGGGCACGCTGACACTCTTTACGTATTCAAACTAGAAAGCTTTTTGTCACAAGAGGAGGGACAGGATTTTTTTACACACCACACTGGGAATGCTGGAATGTATTAAACTGTAAACCAATAACATATCATATCAAGAGAGGAGATTCCTGTTAATCCTGTTTTTATAGTCTTTCATGCCAGTTAAATAATCTAGTTACGTGTGACTCTGAGGCTCATTCCAAGATTGGGAGCAAAAAAAACATAAAAAGCACCTTTACAAAAGACAGAGCGGATCCAGGGAACGACATACAAAATGTGTTCACGCGCCCGGCGGTTGCAGCTACTAAAAGTTTTTGGGAACAGTTTGTGTTTGCTTCACTCTGCAGTTGTGTTTGCGTGGGCATGACTTGATGACTTCAGAGAGGAGCATCAGTTACGTCACTAACTCTTTCATCTGTTCCCCTTTCATCAGAGATTGATGCAGTACCTTGCCTCCAGAAACACACTCTTCAACCTCAACAACTTTCTAGATAAGGCTGCACTACAAGGTGATTGAATGCCATTTGGCTGTTTGTGAACTCAGCAGAGCAATACGTCTAACAAAATGACTTTATGTCGGACTCTCCCGGGCGCTGTAATGCTATCAATAAGCCCATTTCAGAGCCTATTTCAAAGGAAAGCTACAGTCCAGAAGTAAAGCCCTCGAGACAAATGAGCCTTTTGTTTGACACACAAGCTGCTGAGCATATTCTCCATGACTTTGTAACAAATCATATATTTTAAAGGTGAAATGAATACCTAACTCTTAAAGTTAGATGGTGCAAGGGCCAGTTTGACACGTAGAAGAAAAGCAGATTGTTCAAAGAGAAGTTAGACCATTTCTTATGAAAGGGATGCTTTCTTAACCTGAATTCTAATAAGGCCGCTGTGATCAGTCTTTAACTGCAGAACACCCTCTGTGCCCCTCCCTCCCCCTCTCCCAGGTTACAACATGTCAACTTTCATCAGACGCTACAGCCGCTACCTGAATGAAAAAGCCATGTCGTACAGACTAGCAGCAGTGGACTTCACCAAGATGAAGAGAGGGTAACAAACTCAGCACACACTACTGACATACATGTCACACGTTTGAAGGGATCATGGGATTTTAAAACCAAAAATACAATTACTGCTCCTCATTATAATCATGAAGATTTACAGTTAAACAATTGTCTGTATAGTCAATATCACTTGCCGAGTGAGTGAACACAAGCCGATGAGCCTATGTTGCACAGATAGAACAGATAGAAGCCCTTAAAAAAGGTTAAAGACGACAGCTTCAAAAACAAGAGCTTAAAAACCTTCAAATGAAGACAAAACGACCCCTCCACATCACTTTTTTCTAAATCTGCTTAGTTCAATTCAGACGGTGAAAGAAAACCAAAGCAAAGCCTCAGAGATTTCCACTTCGAAGGCAGTCTTTGTAAATGTTGTTTAACAGCGGCCTGTATAGGAACAAAGGACAATTAAGGAGAAAAAGACTATGACGCAATACAAAGGCCAAATGCTAGATGCATTGATACAGTGAAAGCAATGAACTGACCCAGGAATTGTTCAATGAAAGATTAGCATTCAACATAAGCCACCATACGTGAGTGGTCATACCAAACAAAGCAAAAGGTGCTTTTTTGCTTATGCTTTGAACTTTCTTTATCTTTTGTTATGAACACAGTCTTCAATAAAATGTCTTCAATAAAAATGTTGTTTAGCTAGTCCACACTAAGAGTCTATATCTGGGTTTTCTCTATACCCTTTTGGTTGTGGAGGACATTCTAAAGGCCCTGACACACCAAGGCGATCGTCGGTCCTAGTTGGAGGACCGGTGAGAGCGGTCCGGCTCCGTCGCTACCCATCGGCCCCCGTCTGCCTTTTTTCGGACGATTCGACATGTTGAATCAGCGTCGGCGGTCGGTGAGAGGAATCTTTCTGATTGGCTGTTTGGAGGATTCATTTAACTCCAGCTCCCGACACAGGTTCAAGAAAGCCCCTTGAGTCCTGTTTTGCTTTCACCCATTTAGTGCGGTTTCTGCTTATTTGTCACCTCTGCCTCTTCTTTTCTTTTTCCACTAAAAGACCAAGCAACGACAACGCCAGTGCCATTTTCAACTTTTTATCAGACATTATTCTCAATTAGTAGGCTACCTATACGAGGGGTTCGCGACAGCGGTGTGAAAATGATCGTCTCTGACAATAATGGACTACCACCAACCTGCTGGCATGGAAAGTTATTTCCTCTCACGCATGCGCAGAACGTACGCGGTGGTTGGCCGTCAACTGTAGTCTTTGCGGTGTGTTCTAGTGCAACTTTTTGGCCAAGACAAAAGGCGACGTGAGGCGACACCACAGGCGGCCTTCGTTGCCACTAGTTCTTTGCCGTCTGTTTGGTGTGTCAGGGCCTTAACACACACACCTTGGTGTACAAGTCTTAGGAGTGTTCTTTGTGTGCATGTATTCGTTGCTTGTAACCAGGGCTGATGGTGTGATGCGCACCATGAACAAAGAGAAGCTAATTAAGACTCTGCCTACCATCCAGAACCAGCTCGATGCACTGCTGGACTTTCAGGTAAGCATCTCACTTAAAGACACAGTACATAAAAAAAAACTGTAGCAATGACTGCAATAACTTGAACCAATCTCATACCTTTCCTTTTCTCTTCCATTTTTTTTAGCCAAACTCCAACGAGCTGACCAATGGCGTGATAAACACAGCTTTCATGTTGCTGTTTAAAGACTCCATACGGCTGTTTGCTGCTTACAACGAAGGAGTGATCAACATGCTGGGTAAATCATACACACAATGCAGCAGATCCAAGTCACTCTCTGTGGAGTGCGTTTTAGTATTTATGCAATGATCTGCCTGTTAAGACTGCAACTCCACTCAATCCTGTGTTAAGGGGAAATCAATTTCCTCCTCCAACTGTCTCTCAGAGTCCAATTAAAGACTGTAAAGATCACCTTTTCTTCCATCTATTGTTAAGCCAGGGAGGAATCAGGAACTGGGAACTGTCCGTCTGACTCTTTAGTTAAAAGTGAATTAAACAATTAATTACCTAATTGACCTGATTTCAATTGGCTCAAGTAACCAGGCCTGGACATTAATATCCAGACATTATTTTCAAGCACCTCAGGGGGCTAAAATGAATCCTGATTAGGTGTTAAGATGTATCTTTCAATCTTTGGTGAATATGAAGCAAATTGTTCATCTTCTGATTCACAGAGAAATACTTTGATATGAAGAAGAACCAGTGCAAAGAAGCTTTGGAGATCTACAAGACTTTCCTCAACAGGATGACCAAACTGTCGGAGTTTCTCAAAGTGGCAGAGGTAACGTCCGTTTGTCCTGCACGCAGTTGAACACCACTGGAGAATTCTGTCTGGAGCGAATCTCGACAGCCTCCTCCCCTGTTTATACCTCCATGTCCTCTGATTATTCCCTTCTGATTCTCAGAAGAATTTAAGTTTACATCCCTCTCCAACCTGTTGAGATTTGCTCCAGAAGTCTTTGAACCCCAAGGATCTGATTTACGGTTGATATTTTCGAATCCTTAAACCGATCGTAGATCAGCATCCAGGGGCTACTTCTCCTTAATCTTCCAAGTCTTTTTTTTCACCTCTAGATTTTCTACTGTTTCTGTCCTTCTCTTGCCCTGACCTGGGTTACTCCAAGACAGTGATTAATGGCTGAGTCTTAGCCTATCAGAGAGCCACTCATGTAGAGCTTCAAGTTGAGGGACCCCTCGCGTGCTGCCTGTTCACATGCCTGCACTGCATGCTCAAGCAAGCTCTTTTTCTATCTCTGTCTCCTCTTTTGATTGTTTTTCCTCTCTTTTCTTAAAAATGGCTGTTAACCATTGAACAGTTGAAGTCCTTGCTAGGCTCAGAAGTGAATAAAAACAGTTTTATCCTCTGCAGACTTTGTAGCTCTTTCCCGTGCCCACCTTCAAAGGCTTTCTCTCTGCTTGGTTTAGTTCCCATTTGGAAGAAGGTTTGGGGTGCAGCCGCTCGATCCAAAGAAAAAAAAAAACAGACTAACGTTGACTTTAAGGACCCATTCATTTTACCTGTCTAACAAAATGTGTGTTTGTCTGTTTGTGTGTCATCTGTGTCCCTCCCCTGTCCTCTGTTCAAAGTCAACATTAGTTGAGTGTCTTCCTTTTGGATGTTTCTTACCTCAGTCATGTGACCTGCTGTCTGCCCTCTCTGCCCTGCCTGTTCGATCAGTCGATGTGCTCAGCATTCATTTCAAAACCAGATCTCAGTGTGTGTGTTTGTGTGTGTACTTTTAAGTGTGTGTGTGTGTACATATAATGTGTAAATATATAGGTGTTTGTATGCATGCATCCTCCTCCCTTCCTCCTCTGTTGTCTTTGATTTGCTTTTCTTCCAGCCACTGCATGAAGTAATGAATGCTTGGGTTTGATTCTTCTTTCTCCCTCCTCCTCCTCCTCCTTCTTCTCCTCTTCCTCCTTCACATGCCTCTTCCTTTTTTTTACTCTGTTGGTTTACTCCTGGTTTTGTTATTACATTTGGTTTATTTTTATTTTGCCTCCCTCCTCCCTCCCCCTTATCCCTCCCTCCTTTTTTTGTGACACAGCGAGTTGGGATAGATCAGGGCGACAGCCCCGATCTCACACAGGTCAGTCCACATCTCATCTCAATCAGTCAATCAACCAGACAGTCAACCATTATTGAAGTCGTCAAGTCAATCCCATAATGCTTCATTCTAAACGCTCCCGTTCCCTACTCACCCTACAGACCTGCCCACACTGCAGCTGCCCCGTCCTCCTCCTTTCTTCTTCACACTCCCCTAACTCGTTCACTTGTTCTCCTTTTCTGTCCGAGCAGTCTAGAATAGAAAAGAAACTGTAAATGGAGACTTGCAAAAACTTAAACCACTTTTTAACAATTATAAGCAATAGTGCAGGATTTTTCACTTTTTTCCTCAAATGAATAATTAAAGAGCAAATTTTAAACAGGCTAGACTTTTAAATCAGCTTTAATGTCGCTTAAAAGAAAGTTATTTGACTGTTTTTTTGGATATCTTTATATTTTAGATGTCATTGACCGGGGCTCAGAATCTTTCTGAATTTTTCCCCGCAGTTTTTCTTTTACATTTCAGTGTAAATATTCAGGCTTGTTAGTCAAAAGAAGACTTCTCATTAAAATCAGTCAAGCACAGCTTTTACATGAAATAGGTTTTTGCCCACATAAGCAGTGTTCAAATTATTTTCCTGAAAAGATTACGTCCCTTTGCATTAGCTGTGGGGAGAGCAGCGAATGGTTTTTATTAAGTAGGTTTCTGCAAATATGACTTGGATAGGAGTACATAATGCCATCATAAGTACTGCACAACAAGCTAAAGGCCCCATATGTCAATTATCCTCTTCAGTGGACAACATATTGGATGTTTACAAAGTGACAAGTCAAATGGCAAACTGAAAAGGGCTGACCTTTTCCAATCAAACTCACATTTGTAGTGCTTATGAAGACCTTATATGCCCTTATTCAACCACATAGTGACCCATGCCTTTACTGAGCTCTAGATATGTGTCTGTTTTACTTTAAACTTTTAGCATATTCTAGATTTCTCTGAAGAAGGATATCCAGAATTCGCATTGTACTGTCTTTCCCCCTTAAAATAAGTATATGAGAAATCTTTTCTTTGCTTGTTGTGTTTGCATTGATTTTTTCCGGTGTGGAAATGTAAGGCTCTAGATGAAAACCGTGGTATCACATGTTGCCCAAATGAACCCATCCATCCTTTTTTGTTTTCCAGTAAAGAGTGCTGGCCAGCTGCTCAATGTGTATACCTGGTTTCTCACCAGATTTTTACATTTCAGCGAGTTAACTTCCTTGGCTTCCAGTTGGGATCAAACTTTTTGCCGTTTGCTCCTTCATTTAGTTGCTTCCTAATTTCCAAAAAGTAGCAAATGAAACATAAAAACAGCGAAATTAACTTCAAACCAAACGAGGAATCCACAAGTTAACTCTTATTTTTTTACACTGTGATTTTCTTTTAGTGTTTGCGTGTGGAGGTGTGTGTGTGTATATAAGAGCGTTAGTGCACTGCTGGCCTCTGCATGGGTTTGTTAGATGTGTCAGAGATTGTGTTTATTGTGTTTCTACTCTGGGAGCGCTGCAGTGACAATGCTCTGCTCCTGTCCTGACTTTTTAGTTCCTCTGTGGACTCGCTTGCATGATCCAAGGCTGATAATGTGTGCATGCTGGTTAACCAAACCTGATGACACCAAATGCAACAAAAAAAAAAGAACCAAGAGCTGTAGTAGAGTAGAATATGAATCTGAGGATGATGTCTTTAAATCCGCTGCTGCTTTGTGGTTGTGTGATTGTTGAGTGAATGTGATGAATGAGGAGGTGATGAGATGAATGGAGAGAAAGAGGTGTGTTCCCTTTTGTCCTCCTGAATGTGATTCTAATGTTACTTTATCATTCCCCTCACCCCTACTCACCCCCTCCCTCAGGCTCCCAACTCTCTCCTGGAGGCTCTGGAGCAGCATTTAGCCTCTCTGGAGGGCAGGAAGCTAAAGGACCTCTCCGCTGCCAGCAGGTACAATCACTCCACAGAGCCTTAATCTGTTATTGGACACCAGCCAATTACTGCTAATACCACTACCACTACTATTACTACTACCATTACTTATTTTTGTCCTACTACTAATACAACTACTGCTTTCTGTGCTATGGTTGTTACAAAGCAACAACACTTCCAGTCTATAACTGTTTTCACATATGCACTCCGGATATATCTAGATAATTTTGGGAGGACTGCTCCGGAGATTCTCCCGACCTAGCTGTTCACATATGCTCCTCACAGCGGGAGACTATCCCTGTCAGACGGGAGGGGGTGGGGGGTCTCCTGAGGTAAGACTTGACGTACAAAATCAACGCTGAAGTAGCGGATGAAGCAACAGAGTCCGCTATGCGACGCTATAATGACAATATTTGCCTTTATAACCAAGCTATGTGCAGTCCAACGGAATGACAACATCAACAAAAGATCGGAGAACAACATACTGACGAACAGAAAACGTACTGCAGCCATTTAATTACGTGCGTAGTGGTCGCGTGCAGACATTCAATGCACCGTGCAGCAGTCACAGTATAGAAACGTCACTCCCGCTCCCATTGGCTCGAGGTGAATTCTCCGGAGAATATCCTGCGACGTTCTCACATCAGCCCACTCGGACTTGCTGCAGAAAAAATACTAGGGGCCTGGCAGGAGAAACTCCGGGTGAAGTCCGAGGGAAACATTTGGCTGTTTGCGTTCACATATACAGCTCTTCCGGGAAATATCCTGAGTTTCTCAGGAGATGTGTGAAAAGGGTATATTACTACTGCTAGTACTTCTACTGCTACTACTATGACTACTACTGTTGTTTTCCTTGCTAGAGAGGCTACTACTTCGACATGAATGCAGCTTCTTTACAAAGCAGCAGTTCTACTGCTGTGTGGGCATTCATCTAAATGCCAGCATCAGAATGCTTACATGCCCGTGATGAAAATGCTCATATGCTGATGTTAAGTAGGTACATTTGATTGTTTTAAGGTAGCATGTTAGTGGGCTAACATGAAATGCAATTGACGCTGGAGAAAATTTTATAGCTGATGTTATTCAAGGGAAAATTGATAGATATAAAAACTCTGTCCAATAAGTGATTGCAGTTCATCCTGAGGGCAGCATTAATAGTTATACCAAAATATAACTGAAAACTGCGGCCAAAGTCACGTCATCTTCAAAGTCAGTAGGTGGCGGCAGTCACTCAGTATGTAGATACTTGGGTTGGGAAGCAGTGGGTTGCCTGGTACAGACCAAAGTATGGAAGTTGGTCTGGTGTTGGAGAGTTGCCAGTTCAGTTCACGAATACTAGTGGTGGGCCTTTGAGCAAGGCACCAAACCCTGAGCAGCTCAGGGGCGCCCCCTGTGTGCAGCCCCCTTGCTGTGAATAGCACTAATGCATGTCTATATGTACTGTTTGTGCACACATGTATTTCAGGTCTGTGTGTGGTGAGTATGCCTCTTACTAGCAGTGTGTAAACCCAGAATTTCCTCATGGGGGTTAATACTACCATTACTACTGCTAGTATTTCTGTAACTTCTTCTTCTGCTGTAAACTGATTGGCCATGCTAGAGATGTGGCTTTGGTGTCGCTGCTAGCACGGCTGTAGGTTCTTAGTCTTATAATAAAGTTAAAGTTACGAGAAACTTTGAAGTGTGACTTTACGAGCCAAGACAAAAAGAAGCAAAATGTGTGTTACATCTTGCAAGCTCTTCAAAAATATGTTGTGTTATGTGTAAACATGTGTCTGTATTTGTATCTCACCCTCAGATCCAGCACTGTATCCGCTCTCTCCAGCACTGGGATCTCTCTCAGCCGTATGGACGACAAGACAGACGACAACAGACTGCTGCAACACAAGGTGAGACATGTGCAAAACAATTTTAAGACCAGAGCATACACATACAGATAGCTTTAGCCAATTATACTACACACCAGCAAAACTCCACCGAATGAAACCACACCGTCAGTTAATGTTATTCTCACATACTGGTTTTGCTTTCATGTGTGGATCAGACAGTAAAAACACTTGAGCTACTGTGAACTGTGGACTAAAGTTGTAAGTCGAGTCTTTTTGACCTCCACACTGTTGTTTAGGATGGATGGACATTGGATTAATTCTGCAATACAGTGAAATACAAAGTCTGTGTCTGGCTGCTGGCCTGTAGCTTACAGAGCTGCAAAGGGAATGAAAATGAAGTCACTGTCTGAAGAAGCTCTGCTGTGGTTTTCTTATTTAAATAAATAAGTATCCAGAACAATCAGATTTCTTTAAAGAGCACAGAGTACAACACGTTTATAGTGGTTACATGGCTAACAGGAGATTTAAGCTGTTTTCTTTTGTTGTTTTTAGAAAGGTCAGCATTATCCATATGTGCTGCAGGGCTATATACATACCATGTAAATATACTATCATTCTATCAATGCTTTCAATTCAGGAGGATGGTCACAAGGTTACTGATATACAAACACCCAATGCGTCACCCAGCATCCAATCAGTGGGAAGTGCCAACAGCAGTGGAGGGGCCACAGATCTCTTCTCCAACTCACCGATTGTTCCCGTCAACAACCAGTGAGTCTTTCATTTCTAGCTCAGAAGAATGCAACAAAGGAAAAGTCTTCTGTGGTGCAAAAAGCCTTCCCCCAACTGTTTGAGTAAGGTATTGTTTTCTGTTTTGCAAACTAATAGCCTCCAGTTTGTTGTTTCATTTTATGCCTTCGCGCCAGCTCTCTGACAACAGGGCCCTTTGTACGGCCGCATTATAAATTGCATTTGGTGTACAGTCTTTTCTGCTCACATAAAAATAAAGTGTGTAACAAAATCTCGGTTCATTTTCCTTCCTGCAGTGTGCCAAACCTGACCAGTGAGCTGTTCACCCTGCAGCCTAACTTCACCCCCATCCAGACCACACACACTGTGCCCAACAATAACAATGCCTGGGGAGGTAGGCCTGCACGCACGCACACTTACACACACGCACACACACACGTACACGTATACACACACACACATGCACACGCACGCACTGACACACACTATAATGCAAACATACAGTGAAGCATGCAAATAATTGCCCACTCACTCATATACACACATTGGTGAGGGCTGGATAGGCTGTGACAGTGATGCCCGATGTTTCATGCTCTTGACTCATTTCCCCTCTTTTCACATTTTATGTTACCATGGTAACCTTTGGACGTCAGGTGATCTGCTAAAGCCGGCCCCGCATACTCAAATTCACAGCCCTGGAGCCCATTTGCACTCTGGGAAAATGCTGCATAATGATTTGGACTCTTCATTAGCCAACCTGGTTGGCAGTGAGTATTCATGATCTCAGTCCAAATATTCACTCTTTCATTGTTCTGTCTTTACTGTTGTTTCTCTTCATAGTGCTGTCTTCTTAAGCTGATATTTCATGTCCTTTTTCCTCTCAGACCTTCAGTTTGGAGCACCAGCTAAAAAGTGAGTGTTTTCCTTGCATCAAATATTCACCCTGAAGCATATGACTCAGCCGTCTACCCAGTTTGATCACTGTTCAAAAACTCTTCATGATTCATTCTTTATTTTTGCTTTTGCATAATCTGTTTTTGTGCACATAATGTGTGGATGTGTGTGTGTGTTATATTTGTGCCTCAGGCCGGAGCTACAGTGGAGTCAGCTAGTAGAAAAGAAGCCCACAGGGGGGAAGTGGTTGGCAGTCAAAGACTATGTGCACCAGCACCAACTGGACTCACACCACCCATCCTATGGCACCTGCACCCATGCCTGTCCAGCAGATGGTAGGTTAAATGCTAGATCCACATCATCACCTTTTAGGCAGATTCTTCTCATTGGGTCAGAGTTGGGCAGGGTCACATGAGGCACTGCAGTGCATGCATGTGCACCAAAAGTCCACATACACAGGTTCACTTAGGTTAGACGAGACTTCTATTTGAGAAAGTGACTAGTATGTCTACATGCCCAAAATAATCTGTTCACGGCCCGTATCTGGAAAAAGACAATAATCCTACTAAACTGTTTACTAAAACTCCACTAATATTCC
This sequence comes from Tautogolabrus adspersus, assembly GCA_020745685.1. Taxonomy (NCBI): domain Eukaryota; kingdom Metazoa; phylum Chordata; class Actinopteri; order Labriformes; family Labridae; genus Tautogolabrus; species Tautogolabrus adspersus. The sequence continues at coordinate 16,344,952 of CM036546.1, read as the reverse complement.
TTTGGAGAGCCACAGCTGATCGTAAACATTCCCGAGGCCAGTGTTGAAAAGTGCTGATATTTTCAACACTGGATTAAGATCCTTATTGAGACACATAGACTCAAAAAACGTGTTTTTAAAACTTGGGTAACGTATGCATATCCCACACGTCTTAAACAGAAAATAGCTACCTCATCAAATGGACATAACTTTGTCTTCAGGGCTTTTCAAGGACCTCCGAAGTATTCATCTGCCCTTTGTGCTCAACTCTAATTATCTACACGTCTCTTCCATTCAATCCGTTTTCATCTTTGCATTTTGGACTGATTGACCTCTCAACTTGAACTGCTCATTAATGCTGCTAATGGCTCAGAAAAAGCAGGTTTCACCACTTGAATAGAAACGATTAGAGCATGAGGAAAAGGCAAAGATCAGGTTTATCTTCTATGCTCATGAGGAGAAAAGGATTTAGAGAAGAATTTATTGCTTTAACTCTTTCTTTTTGTATCACTCCACAGAATGGGATGATCTATACTGGCTACGTGAGTACCTTTTTTTCACTTCATGCCGCCCAAAGTCCTCTCTCTTCATCGGATTTCAACCCGACATCCTCAAAAAATATCTCTTTTGCATATTGTAATGTAGTGATTGAGTTGATAACAGATACTAGCTCATACTGGTTCAGTGTGAGCATGTGCACTAGGCTGATCTGTAAGGACACAACTGCTACACTTATGTGTTCCTGCCGAAACTTGTATTAAAGTTTAACTGTTAAGGATAAATTCTTGGACTGGTCATTAACAATACACGTCTGCCTCTGGCTGCTTTTTGTAGTTAATGACACCTGAATTATGGGGGGGAAAGGGTTTTCTTTTTTGCTAGTTTAGCGTTGTTGTTTCATCCCTGTGTTTTTTAGGCTGCCAATCAACCGACTTAATATCCCTGTTAGATGTTGCACCTAATTTTATTTTAGGAATACTGTAGGTGTCTTGCTACATGAAAATAAATGTACTTTTTAAGAGCAAACGTTTTTTTGGCGAGTATGACAATCTAATCTCTGTCGTCAACTGTTAGATCAGTAAGTGGTCTATTGTTGTTCTCTTCTTTACTGTGTAGGCTCCAGCACCAGTGGCTTTTCCTATGACGACACCTCAAGTGCCTGTGTACGGAATGGTAAAGATAAGCATCTTTTTTCATCAGTGAAATCTTCAGAGCTTTTTCCTTCTCTACATGTACATTATTTTTCTCACTGTCCTCTTTACCCTCCATGTTGCACTAACCTGCCCTCTGGAGCAGCTTCCTCCTCAGATGAGTCATCAGATGGGGGGAGTTCCCATGATGCCCCCTCAGCCTGTCATGTACAACCAGCCTGTCCTGAGACCCACCAATCCCTTTGGACCCATCCCAGGCACACAGGTAACACACACACAAACACACACAGATGGTACAAGTATAAGTGCATATACCAAACACTAAAAATTGATAGTTTTAAAGAGGACATATTATACTCCTTTTCCACCTTTTCAAACAGTCCCCTGTGGTCTAAATGAAACATCTGTGCTGTGCTTTGGTCAAAATATAACATGAATCAAGCACCAGAGGGGATGTGTGACCCAGTATAAAACAGATCTCTCAGAGCGCTCCGTTTTGGTGTGTGTGTCTCTTTAAATGCAATGAGCCCCCCCTGAGTTTTCCCGGTAGACATCACTCCTCTGTAGGGAGAATAAAAATGGCGGGCCTGCGCAAAAGTTTTCCTCTAGGCTGGGGGTGGAGTCAATGGGTGGAGATACCAGGGGAGGGGAGTTTTTTGTTTTTTTTACCAGAATCCCACTGTGACGTCACAAGGAGAGCAAATTTGAAACGGAGCATTTTTCTCTGTGTTGTAAGACTTATGCAGAACTGGATGGGTTTATTTCACATTTTGTGGGTCGGAAGACACTCAGGTTACCCTAATATATGTTCAAAAACACTGTAAAAGTGGATTTTTCAGAACATGTCCCCTTTAAATTTTCGTTAGCTTAGCTTAAATACTGTGAATGGGGAGGACTGAGAACTTGTCATTACTTGACTTTGCTTATTGTTAAAAGATTAAACAAGATATTCCAATTGAACTAGGGATGCTGAATCAAGAATTGAAACACTAATTCTAAAATATTTCCAAACAAAATGACAAATAGGATGAAATAAAGTATGGAAAGTGTTACCTAATAGGTTGATGGTTAAGTTTACTTTAAAATCACGTCCTTGAAATCACTTTACCAACTTTTATTTCCATGTTGATATATCTCAGGATGCCTATGAGGGATATTCCCAAATTATTCACTTACACGTCTTAGACTGGAAGATGAACTGATAAGCTTTGTTCTGTTCAAAAGGTCAAACATCAAGACAATAGTGACCCAACATCCATCACATTATCATGAAGGGGATATCCCAGGAACATCCCAACATATGACAAGATGTACACTTCAACCTAAAGAGCTGGCAAAGGAATACAATCTAGTTTTAACTTGCATTCATACTCACACAAAAAAAACGTACCCAAAAGGAAAACAAGGATTATCTCTTAATAAATGCAGACATGTTGAGTACCGGTGGACATTTAATATCAGATGAGGTGAAACAAGCTGCTCTTTCTGTCATGCTTAGGAATGTTCAGCTTAAACGTAATTGTAATGAGACAGCCTAAAAACTGTTTGTATGCTCCATCTCGTTTGAAATGATGGAAGCTGCTGTTATTGATTGGATGAAGCAGCGTTCAAGCTGTGTACCCTTTAACAAAAGAGGTGAATCATGTTGTCAGACAATTTTCAAATTGACCAACAAGTGTGGAAAAAAAAGCAGTTTTTCTCAGCGACTTTAGTGATCAACTGATTAATCATCAGTTGGCCTGGCTACAAGACTATCAGGAGAACAAACAAGTGTACTTTGACCAATTATTCCAAACATAACAGTTATATAATTGCTTACTGAGCCCTCACACTACTGAGAAGCTGTTTTTCTTAGCACTGCGGCAGGTAATTTGCCTGTCAATAGATGCCTGAACAGTTGATGAGGTGTTTTGTTGAACTAAATCACTCTCCTTTCTCTCCCTCCTTCATCTGCAGATGCACTTCATGTAGGGATGATGTGGTAACCATGGCAGCAAAGCCGCAAGAGAAAAAAAGAGAGAAAAAGAAAGAAAACAAACTCAGAACCAAATCCAGTGCCAGAGGAAGAAGGAAGAGGACAGAGAGGAAAAAGGGGAGGGGAGAGGAAGGAGAGGACCAGAGGAGGGACAAAAGAAGAAATGCTGATGCCTGTTTCCATGTCGCCTCACCCTCTAATCTCCTCTCCTCTCTCCATGTGGCTACTGATCACTCAGTCTCAGAATCTGTAATGCCAGGGCACCAGAGGCTCCGCATCAATCCCACTCATCCTCGTTTGATTTGCCAATTCAAACTGCGTTTACGACTTGTGATGACGCTACGACTGAAAGCTCTATGGAAGTGCAGATTCCCACTTCCTGACCTCATCCTTGCGTATAATTCCCCTCTGTAAAGAACTTCCCCATGTTCCTCTCCAACCCACAACTGAAATCAAACTCGGGAGAACGCATCTCTTTCTCTGATTGAATTGTTTGCTGGCACTTTACTCAATGTGAACTTTGCCAAGGGTGTGTCTGTGTAGGTGATTTTAGCATCTTGTTGAGATTGGTCCCCCTTGTTAAGTGTCATTCATCACCTGATGTCAGAAGTAATTGATTTGACTGTGTGTGTATTTCCCTTTTTCTACATTTCAACAGGCTGCATCAACGTTACCGTTTGAGCCTTTTTATGAGCTCTATTTGTTCTAAATTGCCAACTTTACATCAAGAACCTAGCTTGGAGCGACCGTTTGTGTGCGTCTGTGTGGTGATGGACGTGGCGATGTAGAGTATGTCCTGTATGTTCTTTTCTTTGGTACCTGATGTCATAACTGTGTTTCCAGGTACCAAAGTGTTACTGCACTGGAACTAAATAATGAAAGCACTGAGCCAGACCCAGGCATCGCATTAGGATGCAACCAAACTTCTTAGGCTTAATTTACTTCTTCGGGATGTGATGTACACTCTGTGTATCTTATTTTTTGTTTCGCTCCGAAATAGCTGTGCAATACCATACAATGTCATTATTGTCTTTTCCACCCATGTGTAGTCTGTTTAGAAGCTGTTTCTGGCGTTAACGATTTACTTTTTGTCCGTCAACATCAGGTTTCTGCACAGAAATCTGTTTTAATTTTTCCGCATTGTTTTTTTAAAAAACAGTTTTAATTCCTGTTTTGCTGTATTTGTACAGCTCTAAAAGTAGTGAAAATGCACTGAGAGCCAGATATAGAGGTGACCAGAAATGGTCAGATTTCAAACTATATGATGTCCTCCCAAATCCTGAGCAGTTGTCAGGTCCAAAATTAGTCTCCAGTGTCATTCTTTACGCTCCAGAAAAACTGGATAAAAGGTCATTACTGGAGCATATGCCTCACCTCCACTTGGAGGACGGATCATTGCTAACAAAGAGAGGGGTTAGTCAATGCAGTGTGTAAATTGTGGAAAGGACAGCTTACGGTCAGGGGGAAGAGTCAAAGAGGACCAGACTGTTGGAAAGCAATGACGGATAATGTCTAGTCGATCACGCCCCAGTAAAACCTGTGACGACATACAGATTAATTCAGACAGCCAGAAACAGGAGGCTTTAATGAGACGTTCAATGTTAATGTAGCTTTTCTGGCAGATCCAAGGTCAAGTTAGAACTACAGACAGATGATTTAACTAAATATATAGCACAACCTTCGAAGAAGGGGACAACGCTCTGCTGCACAAATAACCTTAAATCATTGCTGGGATGTACAGTCAAAAGGGGCAATAATTAATTTGGGATGAAGTTGTTTTCTATTGATTGTGTCTGTTCTATGTACATGTACTGTACGTGTGTTTGTGTCAGTTGCCTTCCCACATAGATAAACAGGGTCATGTTCCTCGGTTAGAGACAAAAGGTCTCTAGTGAGTCAGTAGCGTGAAATAACAGCAATGAGTGTTGTTGCGATCTTGTCTCAGTCTGTACAACCCAACATCTTATTAGGTGGCTCCAGGATCACCCATCTGCTGAAGAACCCAACAAAAAGACCCAATTTTTTTCCGACCTGGAATCTCAAAGAGCAGCAGCACCTGCTGGAGATGACAAAGTCTGAGAATTGCATCTCTATGGCTTCGACTCCACTACCAGCAGAGCGAGACTTCCGTGTTTGAAATCATCACGAGGAAGGCAGATATTCTCCGGGGTTTCTCAATGAGATTCCAGCTGATATTTGGATATATCAATTGGAAAGTCGTCGTTCCACTCAACTCCATTACTCGTCTTTCCAGTGGTTTGTCTTTCTCCGTCAGCTGAATGCTCTCTTCATTGTGCACTTCACTCCCACGACAAACCTTGATCCATCCTGGGCCAACCTCTGACTGTTACTGTGTCCTCTGTATATAGGTAATGCCGTTCATGTGTTTTTAGTCGTGCTCTCTGTAAAGTGATCGAAGCCCCATTGGAAGACGTACTGTATGTGGGACAATTAATTGCTGTATCTGTGTTTGAATGGTTGTATTTTGAAGGTGTCATCATCCAGGGATGGGTGGGTGGGTTGATGTTTGTAAGGTTTATGTCCACCTGGAGGAGGAAGTGGGTGGGGTTCAGGGGGTGTCAAGGGGTTAACTATCACAACTGGTCTATACCAAGAGTGTCTTCATCAAGGAAGTGGACAGGACAGGGTCTGTCCTCTTCGAAACAGGAACATTTTTTTGCACCAAAGTCATCATCAAAGCGCAGCTTCTTCTTATTCAAGGTCACTATGGATGGATGATATCAGAACTCAAAAGGATCTTTCTTTCTTTTATGTTTCAAGACAAAGAAACTGTATTTTTTTTGCATGATTAAGTGTCGTCTTTTTATTGGCTTGTGTGCCCGGTAAAAGCATGACCATTGTGTGAACTCTCACTTACCGGTGTGTTGGGAAAATAAGGAAATTTCTCCATGAGATTTTTTACTTAAGTCTTGACATGAACGTTCATTGACATTCATAATCAACTGTTTTACAATGTGGGGTCTGTAACTGTTTGAAGGCTGCCTCGCATGCAGAAATGCAACTTGTAAGTAACCCATCAAACTTCAAACCCAGTTACCATAACTGCATCTTTGTAAAACACCATGGATGTCAATGCCAGTTATCACATAGCTAGCTAGACATTGCAGTCTTGTAAAATCGCTCTTTATTAAAGCGTTGCTATTTTCAATACATGTTTGAATGCTTGCTCCTTTTTCATACTATGCCAGCAGCATCATGGAAGGTTGTGATTGAAAGTCAAAGTACTGTATAAGTGTTTGGTCTGGTCCATATCGTGATGTGTTTTTAACGTGTTTGCCCAGTCTTGTCCCGTCGGTCGTCATATACCCGACTTATTTTTTTCTCAGTCAACTTTCAAAGCACCCGACTGGTTTTCCTGAAACCAGACTTGGGAGAACGTTCAATTTTCATTTGAGACAGTTTGGTAAGAAAGCCAGGTAACCCATCTGTGTAAGTACAGATGGGTATAATGTCTATCACTATTAATTATCAAATTGTCTCACTCTCTGTATCCTTTTTTGTAGCATATAGTTTCGTTATAAAGAATAAACATGTCCTTCGTTTTGCATTTCTCCTGCCAGATAAATGTAAGAGACCGCAAAAAAAGCTTCAGGGCGACTATAACTTGCAGTATTGAGTCTGGGGTTGGATTTTCTAAAAGCCTCTTCAGACAACTTTGTCACTTTGTAGTTTGAGCAAAAGGTATTCACCAGTATTAATCTATTTGACAAATAACTTTTTTTCCCCCTCTTACTTTCACGTCTAATAAAGGACTGAAAAAGATTTATAAACTTTTCTTGCCGAGTATCGACAAATATGCCGCCAAAAGAAGTATTGAAGGAACACATTTTTACTAATGTAAACCTTGCCTACCATAACATCTTGATTTTATGACAGATTTTCTGTATAGATCATGAATGCTGGATGGCTTTTTACATTGAAAAAATACATCCTTAACTGTTTTTTTGAAGTATATTGGTAATAATAATTTAATTAGAATGGTCCTTTAGTTTTTTTTTGGTAGCGTATTTAGCACACACGAACCTTGTACCTGCACTCAACTTTACTTACAGAAAATCAGACTCACCTCAAGTTGTTCTTACCGTAGTGGGTTGGCTGTAGTCTTGTATTACTGGAAGACTTCAGAGACCCTCATCTACTGACTCAAGAGTCTGCAGATACTTAACAGGGACTCGTACAAAATAATCAGCCAGACTACCCAAGTGATGAATATGGCGGCTGTAAACCAGATATTCACGTTACCAGGGCAGAAACTGCATTTCTATGTTGTTATGCTAGTGAAAGGCGCATGATGTCTATGTAGTTTCAGGCTCCAGCCTTCATCCTTTTCCATACTTAGGCCTACTCATCATATTACCTCAGTACACCCTCAGTATCGTGTTTGCTGCACTTAGTAAACCCATTCTGTTTGTTGTTGTTGAGGGCATGAAACCAAGCAGTGTCCATGAAACAGTCTTGTTAGCAGGGAGTGGGGTTCCATACTTTCAATTTCTTCTCATTATCTTTTGTATATCAAAGTGATTATCAACAGATTTTGATTGTTATGAATTATTTTGGTTTTATTTGAAAAGCATAGGTTGATGTTTTTGGAAGAAAATGGAATAAAACGTCCTCTAATGCTGAGCTCTTAGTTATTTGCTGACTTAACAGACGCTTTAATTGTGTTAACACTACTAATCAATAAGAAGCTGATTTATTATTGAGATTGAAACTTGCATTCCAAATATTCACACAGAGAACCTCTTGTTCATTTGAAATTCATTTATTGATAATTAACCATTTCAAAGAACATAGGACAAAATGTCATTTAAAACAAAATGTAATATTTGTGTTCATGGTCATTCATACAAGTTGAATGTGGCATCAAAAATTGTTGTTGGGGTGAGGGGGAGTTGAGCGTCGAACCAGCAACCGATCCTGAGCCAGGTTATTCAACTCTGAAATGAAGGGCCTACCAATGTGCTCTCAAGCAAGGCACTTAACCTCAAAGTGGCCCCAGGGGCACATTTACAAAAACTAAAACAACCCATTCTCGCTAAATGTCCAGCTCTGGCTGTGATTGCCTTGCTCTCTTGAATGACAGGCTGTCGGATTTTGGATGTACTATTAACAACACGACTGCCTCAGAATGGGATTAGATTTAGACTAAGAGACGTTTCCTTCAGATCTTGTGTGTGAGCAGGAATGTATGAGGGTGGAAACTTTGTGGGGGAAAAAAAGTTAAGGTGACCAGGAAAACCGAAAGCAGGAAAAAGGTAATCTTCTGTTCAAAAATGGCGGAGGGATCCTTTTTCAAAAATCTGAAATCCTTGCAAATGTATCCCCGGAGACAGGTAAGGAACAGGAAGTATCGACACAGGTGTATCTGTGTGAGTGTGTGAGTGTGTTTGTTTGTACGCGTGTTTTCGGGGAGGGGCAGGAGTGTGTGGTCTGAGTATTTACCTTAGAGGGGGGGGCACCCCATCGTCCACAGCATTTTCAGGCCTAACGCTGCTGTTTTCCCCATCCCACGCTAGAGCTGCGTGTGGCGTACGTCCAGGGCAAGGGCTCAGTTTGGCTCCCTCCCACTCTAGCTGCAATAATCAGCAAGAGGAAGAAGGTGGCTGGAGCAGCAGCAACAACAAGGCATGCAACTAACAGTTTACATGGAAGAAGGTGGAATAATGTAGTAATTTGAGAGAGGCTGTGTGTCACTTAGGCCTAAAAAAGCACTACCAACTTAGGTGGAAAATAAGAAATAAGATGAATGACTAGTGTATGGTACAATCACAAACAGGAAAAAGTACTATAAGTCATCAAATGCAGGTGGAATCAGATGCGCAATTGTATTAGTTTCACATGTTTTCTGCCATGAACCCAGTAATAATACATCTAGATGTAAGTGTGGAGTTGTTAAGGTGTTATATTATCAATGCAGAGAAAGCCAAAACACCAAAATAAGGCGTGTGTGTGTGTGTTTCTGATGAGATCAGAAGAGGGCAAAGTAAAAGGATGTTGGCCCTTTTCACTGCTGCTCGGGAATATCTGCAGTCTTTGAAAATCAGAACAACCTTATTTTTCACCTGCAGCACCAAGACTGTCGAGTGGAATCCACTCAGTCAGTGACCCTACAAACATTAGCAAAACACCACTGCATGGCATTTAGAATGAAAACTCTCGGACCTGCCCTCAGCTCAAATGAGAAGTTATTGTTTTCCCCGTTTTTATAAGACTGTACTTCAGAATTGTATGCAATCTTGATCTCAAACTGTTGGGGGAGAAATACAATTATATATCTCGATATTGACAGTCAATATTTCCCTTGTTCAGCCAATTATTGGCTGGAATTGCTTTTTTCATTTTAAATTAAGGTGTTAAGTATTTACACAAGTATCCAATTTTATATTTCCTCCTATGAAAACAAGCTCAACTGTCCCTCAACCTCACCAATAAGAGCAGAGGCTAAATGACAGAAGGTGATGGGACTGGAACAAAAGCTGATGATGGGAAATGTCACTAAATTAATTGGATATTAAAGTATATTATATGGTATCAGCAAACAAAGCTTGCTGCCATGCCTCTGACTAATGTAAATTCACTTACAAACCCAAAAACAACACTTCTTCAGCTGGAGAAGAGTGAAAAACCTGGACTGTACGGAGATAACCCTACACTTTGTTACATTTCTTAACAAAATGCTCCGAGTACTACTCAGCTTAAAGCTGACACAGAAAGAAAGACAAGGGAACAACTCCAAAGTTACAGAGGCAAACAATGAACTTTGACCTAAAACTATGACAGGGTTTCAGTTTATTTCTGGGAATAGGACTGGTGTTTTATTCTTCTCGACAGGGTCTGGGCTAAGATTCTGGGCCATGAAAGAAAACACAGGAAATGTGATTTTCAGCTAAATGTGCTGTAGTTTTGACCTGGTGTTGTTGAAGCTACGCTAAAGACTGAAACTTGGATCCTTCCCTACTAGGAACCTTTAACCATTCCAAATTAAATAAGCTCAGTCAGTAGATGATGTCAGTAGAATTATACAGGAGGGCGTATGCGGACTACAAACACAGGCTCAAGACACTTTCAATGCTAGAAGGCAAAACTAACCACAAACTCACAATATGCTCCTCAGTCAAAAGATCTGCTAGAAAATAACCTTCGATTCCAGCAAGGGGACTCCAGACACACGAACGTTTTCCCTGACCAAAAATTCACCACCACTTTGAGTGAATAGTTGGTCATCACTAAAACTGTCCGCTCAGTGAAAGAAATTCAAAAGACAATCTGAATTATAAACAAACATTCTTAATCTTTACAAAATAAAATTCTTCAGCAAAGACAACAACAACCTGGGCAATCGACTTCTTCAACCCAACATCCTTCTGGTTGACATATATTATTATTATTATTATTCAGGCTGTCAAACGTAAGGGCAGATAGACTGGCTGAATCCAAACTACAGCCTGTTACATACTCAACAAGGTGTTCCTGTTCCAACACTGCTGTGTGGATCTGGATGAATATCTGAAAAGATTTATCACACAGACGTCTGCCTCAGCAGAACTAAATCATAGCAGGACGACTTCAACTATGATGGCAGTTTGATCTCATTTAGAAAAAGGCCACATGGGGCCAGTTCATCTGTTCAAAGAAATCAAACTGTTTTACTGTAATTTAACAAGCGAGCACTGTTTTGTCATCAAATGTGTGAAGTTGCAGAATATGATTGAATATTATGAATTGTAGCATTTTCTGAGTTTTGGAAAGAAATCGCTATATTCTGCACAATTGTATGTAGAGTATATAAAGGGCTTTGAATGAGTACAAATAAAAGGCCTCCCCTATTTTATTGGTTTAACTTCATCCTGAAAAAACATTTCAGCTTCTTTAACATTCAACAATGAACCAGCTGTGTCTCCAAACATCCAGCTGAAACTTTCAATCTTCCCAATAATGGCCATCCACTTGTCGCTACTCGTCCAAGAACCTTGTTTACTCTTAATCCACCACTTCACTCAACAGCCAACAACTGACAGGCAAGCTAGTTAGAGATTTGGTTACAATGGAGGAAAGAGATGTTTCAGGTATAAAGCACATTCTAATTACAACCTTGCTGTCTGATTTTCCTCTTTAAACTGTCCCTTATGTAAATACACGTGTGCACGCACACACTCACACACACACACTCACTCACACATACACACACACATCTGCAGAGTGAAAGGAGTGTTTAGGGGTGGGACTATCGATAAGGGGGTTCTGGCGTGTGGTAAGGGTAATCATGGCGCTGGGGCATGGGTTGCCCATGTGCGGGTGTCTGCTCATACAGTGTAGGTGCCGAGTAGCTTCCTGTTGCTGCGTAAGCTCCCGATGAATCATATGCTCCCGCTGGCCCGTAACCTCCAGATGCGCCATAGCTTCCAGACGAGGCATCGTAGTTTCCAGATGTAGCAGTGTAGTTCCCTGATGAGGCGTCGTACCCTCCTGAAGTGTTGTATGTTCCCGGTGGTGCGTAGGCACCCGGTGCGGCATATGTAGGAGGTGCAGAGTACGTCCCTGGGGGTGCCGGAGTTGTGGTGGAGCCCTGTGGCTGTGTGGCGGCTGGTTGGGAAGGAGGAGGTGGGGGGGGAGGCGGAGGATTGGTGTAGGCATACTGGAGGTACTGGTACTGTTGCTGGTACTGTTGATACTGTTGATATTGATGCATTTGCTGGTAGTACTCTGAATAAGACCTGCAGTTGAGTTCACAGATGACAAGAAAAAGAAGAGGTACAGTTAATTTAATAATCTCTTCTCACATGATATACAGCAATTGATGATTATTCAAAAATGTTTTAAGTTCTGTGGAATCATGGAGTCACTTCTGTGTAACGTAATGATGACTGTTGTTTTATTGTTAAACTGTTGAGTATTATTACATGTTTCAGTAAAAGCAGGATTAACATGCTCTTTATCCATGTCGCCTTCAATTATCAAAAGGTGTAATGTGTACCTAGCTACGGGATCTGACCCTTCAGGTGTGGTGGTTGCAGCCGCAGTCTCTTCAGGCCCTCCAGGTGGTGTTGGTAGCAGGGCGCGGCGTTTGGGTCTTATCTGAGCAAAGGAGCCTGGAACCGGGTCGGGTAGGAGGGGGGCTCGATTTCCTCTGATTGGGCTACGGTCCCGCTCATTTTCTGAAGTTGCTACCTTCCTCCCAGCCTGCTGCTCGGCCAAAACCTTCAATTGAAAAATTTGCCAGTAAGTATACATACAAATAGAAAACACAAAAATGTGAAGAACATTAGATGTTTTACGCAAAATAAATATTCAAAGACCTTTTGTCCATCCTGAAAGAATTTTGCTCTTGCTGCCTCAAAAAGGGTTGTTGGATCTGGTCCTGTCTGTGGCTCAACTTCTTCAGCAACCGTGCTTGATCCAGGATTGTGATTGGCTATATCGTGGTACACCTGGTCAGCAACAGATCCATACACCTGACTGGCCAGAGCACCATAAATCACTCCATCTGCACCTTTAGAGCTTGTAATTCCCTTTAGGGCAGCATAGGTGGGGTCGAACGATGTGGTGTTGTAAAATGAGTTATGGACACTTTGTTGAACCTGCAAAGAACAATAAGAAACAGCTTTAAAAATATACTTAACCCAATTTTATCTTAACCACAATTGTAGTCTGGTAAGTTTCAGAGAAAATCTTTTTTAAAGATCAAGCTGAAACAGAATGAAATAAGCGCTTGCCATCTGCCAGGTAACTGTTGGCTGTGACAGATAAAGATTTCATCTCACCTGTCTTGTGTTTTTCTTCATAAATTCATACATTTTATAACTCAAATGAAAATGTTAAGTTATGAAAAGTATAGCATGAAAATGTCTGATGTGTTCTGTATTTGCTTTTGTAGAATTAAGTTGTGTTAACAATTTCAAATTGTTCTAAATGGATTTCAGAAATATATGATTTGGAATGTCCTGCTAAAGGATTCACCCACTTGAATAGGTAGGCCAGCCGCGGCTGCTGCAGCTGCTGCAAGCACAGCTGCTTGACTCTGGTGATGCTCTAGGGATGGAGGTGGTCGTGGAAGAAGACCCTCCCTGCCACCTACAAGGAGACAGGAGCAGAGAACATGCTCAGAAAGTAGATTTGCATTGTTTTTCAATGTTTCATTATGTATAAGACACGTCATAGGATCCATTGTTTCCACCTGCTGTTACACTACTGCAGGGAATATTCGCATTACCTGCCGATACAATCTGGTTGATCAAAGGCTGGGCTTTGGACAGCTCCACTGCCAACTGACGGCCCTTGTACATGGTCCCATTGAGCGCATCGATAGCTGCTACGGCCTCCTCCTTCCTCTCCATATGCACAAACGCATAGCCAACATTTGAGCATAATCTTGCTGTGAACACAGGAATCAGGGAAAGCAGCATTAGAAATAAAATATAATCTCCAAAACAACATTGGAAAATGATTTTACCCGTCACTTTTTAACATTATTTACAACATTCAATGTTCCCATCTGGGTAAATGTATCTCCTTTAAAATGCTTTGTAACCCTTCACTAAACAAACCAGCTTATTTCAAGTAATAACTTTCCACTGAAATCTCCACATCCACATTTCATTTTGTTACACAATCAAATTTGTGTGTGTAGCCCTTTTCAGAGTGTGATTCCTCAACAGCACCGTAACAAAGCTCCGCCATCATTAAGTCTTTGAACATTCATAGTGATTACGCAACAGCATAATATTAAAGCTCCAGTCGGTAAACTCAGAGTGCCTTTCAGCCTTGCGGAAACATGATGTGTAGAGCAGAAGCTCCACATACACACACTCACTCACACACACACACAGTTCTCTCCTGCTGGCTCCGCCAATCCCGTATCGCCCCTGTTACTTCCTCCAAATGCTGTGAAGAGGGAGGGATCACCTCGTCCACCCATTAAGGCGAGACATCAATGGGGCGTAAATATCACAAACTGTACGGACAGCCCGAAAAGGGTATGTGTGTGTGTGTGTGGTGTGGTGGGGAGGGTCTTTTCACCTTTTACTTTATCACAGTCTAAAACTCTTCCAAAAGTTGAGAACAGTCCGTGCAGGTCATCTGCTGAACATGTTGCGCTGAGGTTCCCCACAAACACTTTAGTAGAGTTGGGTGGGCGTGCACGTGACTCCTCAACCACCAAGGGCCTGCCTCTGTACTCTTTGCCATCAAGATGCCGTATGGCCCTGTTAGAACAAGACATTTTCAAAATTTCAGTTTTAAGATACTCGAGCATTAAAATCAACAAGCCTGTCAGTTTATAGCGGCCATAACCAAATGTTCCAAACATGTCCTATCAGGACCCAGCTTTATTTTGATGTTTCTATTCTGAACAATGAAGCGTTTGGTGTTTTAATGATACTCTATTTTAATGCCAAATGTTATTTATCAACACAATGTCATCTTGTATGGCCGATTTTATTTTTAATTTATGAAGAAAACAATACAGTTTTAAGATACATCCTGTTGAAATAACTTCCAGAATCCCCGTTCTACACAAAAATATTTCTAGAATATCAATGTATCTCTTAGAGGAGTTGAATACCTGTCAGCTGCTCCCTCTCCCCTCAAGGTGACGAAGGCATACTGCCTGAGCAAAGAGCAGGTGTTGATCTCTCCATACGGGGCAAAGAGCTTGTTGAGCTCTTCATGGGTTGCATCTAAAGGAAGGTTCCCCACAAACAACTTCACGTTCTCACAGCTCATCTCTATTTCAACCGGACATCTGCAAAAGATTAAAACATAAGCTTTGGTTAAGTGGCATAATCAATGTAATTAACCATAGCTAGACTACGCGAATCTGATTTATTTCTAAACGCGTTTAGTGTAAACATAGTTGATATATCGACCTGAAATGGCACTGGCCTATTGGGGAATTACTGTGCTGGCCCTTTACAATTAGACTAGTATTCAAATATAATCTTGTAAAACCTTTCACTTTGGCGGCGAAAATCGATCCAATTAAGTTACGGGCAGTTGGTTTAGCTTAGCTATCTGATAGAGTTTAGTAGCTAACAAATGTCAGAAATATGAAGCATAAGTATTAACTAGCAGAAAATGTGTTGCATATTTAGATTCACACTCGGTGCAAGACAAATAGTCGGCTAAAACTACTGGAACTACTGGCTATTATTATGTTGTAGGCAAACATTGGCGATGTAGCAAACGTTAGCTAGGCTAGCTAGCTGGTTAGCTAGCGCTAACGTAGTGGCTACATCATAGAGGTTAGAAATTACTTTTGACACAAGAGTTCCACCACTGTTGTATAATAAAACAATAAACAATATCTACAATCAATCGAGTTGTATTTAGGTATTGTGGATAACAGGGAGAGAAGGCATTATTGTTGCCAGAATAGTAGCTACACATACGTACCCAACGCGGTCCCGGAGCTGTATTTCAGACGTCACATCCGGCTCCTGTTTCTAGACGTGAGCAAACAGAGGGGCGAGAGGGGCGCAGTTTCATGAAGTTTGCTCTGTGGTGTGGTGACTTTAAACGTTCACAAATCACAATCTCCGTGGTTCTTTAATCACAATATACGTTATTTCTCTCCTCAGATGCTTCCAATCTATATTTTAGTGAGAATCTTAATTAACAACTATGTATCTGTCATTATGCTTTACATTACAGTAATACTTAAAACATGTTCTGCAAACACAAGTTAAGTATGCAACTGCATCACATGTACAATAAAAGGTAGGCTTTTCCGTTATAGTTCTGAAATCAGTCAAGTGAGTCTAGCACGTTTGTTTCCAGGTAGGAGGGAAGGAGGAGTCAAACACCTCCTGATCTTGGATCACTCGTGAAAGCAGAAGAGAAGTGAACTCTCGTCGCTTTGAAGTAGATGGAAGAAGATCGAGCATGGTTGTTTAAAGGGGAACCGGAGGAGATAAAAAGAAGGACCGGGGCCAAGAGGTAAACAACTCTCCTGTTACTGGTAGTGAGAATCAATGCACACTGAGATTAGATGTGACAAGCTGTGTAACTGTACAACAGGAAGAGTCTCAGATACATTTTTGAAGGAGGAAATGGATCATTTTACAGGAATGTGTGCACAGATTTAGGCTGTAGCTTTGATTTCCAGATGAATAGCCGAAAGCCAACTATCATAAACATGGTAAACTGGATTATGTAGCGTTGTATCCATTTTGGTTCCTAAATTGTGAACTGTGTGTTCCCCTTATTTCATTTAAGCTCTGTCTGAGCTGCTCCACTTCACCAAGTCTGGACTTGCTTTCCCAATCCAGGCAGCTTTATTACACAGGTGTGTTCTCCCATCCCACCCATCTTCCTGTTCCTGAATATGAGCCTCACAGGGACAGATAATGACCACCTGTAGCATCCTTGGGAGGACATGTTCGGTTGCAGGATAATCCATCTATGCTTTTTGTTGTATGTATAGATGGCACGGCAGGAAGAACCTCTGTATGATTTCCCAGAGCCCACCAAGCCCTCACAGCAGAAGTTCTCGGGGCATCAAAGGGGAGGAGGGTCTCTGAGGAGCGTCAGCGTGCTGGACCGTCTCCTACTCACTGTTCCTGTCTGGCTTCAGTTGTCTATTAATCCTGCCACAGCACTGCACATACTGCAGAGGGAGCCTCCTGGGGTCAGAGCCACATACACTTTGAAAAAGAAACCCACAATTTTCCTCCTATGTACACATATAGCCTATAATTCATACACAAACACACTGCAGTGCATACAGTAGCTTTGCAACATTCTTCCTCCTGCACACTCATGTGCACTCTGTGACTATTTGTGTTTTTCTGCAGACCTTCCTGGTTCGCAAGTCTCGCACATCTCAAAGGAACGTGCTGTGTGTCCGTTTGGCAGATGATAGCGTACCCTCCTTTGTCCAGCAGTTTGGCATCAGGGAGGAGCGCTCCAGTAAAAGTACGAGTACAGTTATTTGAACCAAAACACATGTCAAGATCTTATCTGATTGCATGGGCAAGTGGGCATGTACAAAACTATTGGGGCTGCATAAAATAAGGCACTACTTGACTCTATAGTTACCCAAGCAAAAATTAGTTTTAATTTCCACAGATTTGCAAAGGTACCATGTTGATTTGTTTTTTAATAAATGGGCTTATGCAGTGTTTACCAATACACATGTAGGCTTTACAGTGTTAACAACCATTTTACTGAAGTGGGCTAACTACTTTCTGGTTCTTCTGTAAGTTCACTTTAATGCTTTAGGTCGTTGTCAAGTTTTAAGTATTTGTTAGAAAAGTAATTAAATGTAATAAGTTAAATTTATTTGATTAGGTAATTAAAATAGCAACATTACTCATAACTTCTATCAAAGGGCAACTAGAGTTGTGGAACCAATAATATTTTGAAAGTAACCTTCCCACATTGTACCAACACACCAGTTCTCCCATTAAATAAGACTCCAGATGCAGTACAACCACATATTTGATACTAATTATTTTCCTTTGCTTCCTTGAATTTTTCTCTCCTACCATAGCTTTGTGTCTGGAGACTTCAGCCATCAGCTTTCCAGATCTCCCAAGATTGATTTCCTTTTACTGTGTCAGCAGGTTAGTATCATTTATTTTTCTGTTTTTCTGCAGTTATGTGTTTTCTATCAAATTTGTTCTTGGTTTACATCAGCGTGTCAGCTTTGTCTGCCATGATATTTGTCAATGTGAAGTTATCAGTTAATGTTGGTGTTAATATGATGTAATGTCTGTCTGTCAGAGATGTTCTGCCCTTCCCTCTGGAGCTTCCTGAAGCCATTGCAAAGGCATCATCCCATAAAGAGCTCGAGTCCATCTCACACATGGGAGTCGGTTAGTGGATGCAACTCTTGTTTACTCAACGCAGATTTTGTAACTTAAACCTCAATTACACAGGCCTTTCGGGATATATTTACACAAGGGGCACACACAATAAACAGACTCCACCCTTCTTGAAAACAAACTCGAACAATGTGAATTTAAAGTGTGTTATTTTTTAAAGAAATAAATAACAATACAGAGATACTTATCAGAAGTTTTTATTGAATAATTCTATATAATAAAATGAGCCATGTCATCTAGAAAGGAATAACCTTTTCTTTTCAAAAACCTACAAAGAAATACAAATATATATATTTTTTTAAAGTTACCGATTTCCTATTTTATTTACGACAAACTGTCTATAGTAAATTGTGTTTGTAGATTTTAAAAGCGTAACAAAAATGTTAAGCATAAAGCACGGCACAGTCCTCAGAAGGTGGTTTCAAAGTTTGGTGATAAAGAGATCAAACTTATAGCAGATCATGAATGGAGTTTAGTTAAAATATTAAATGTTAATTTTCACGTTATCACAACAACAACAAAGGTTGTAGTATTTACTGAAAATATGTTTTGTTCAATAGAATTCTGGAACTCCCACTTAAATGTCCGTGGGCCTCGGGGGCCTCCAAAGCCTCAGGAGGACCCGGAGAAGAAGCCTGACCCTGAAACTTCGGCCCCACAGACAAGCTCCGCAGTTGCACCTGACTCAGCTCCCCAGCCCGGCTCAGACCCCCAGATGAAGACAACTACAGAATCAGACCCCAAACCACCTGGTCCCGGTTCCGCTCTGTTCCAGGAGTTTTGTCCAATCACGACACGCAGCCCCAGAGAGCTGGACTGTGGCTCTGGCCTGGGCGCTCTCTGTTTCATCAACCCTCTTTTCCTGCAGTCCCAGAACCCTCTGTCCAGAAGGCGCATGTTCAAACGGAGCCTAAAAGTACGGCTTTCCACAGAGACATCGTCTATGCTGTCACCCCCGCTTGCTCCTCCTCCTCCACCTCCTCTAATGCCCAAAACCAGAGGAAGATGTAAAGCCAAAAAACATGGAACACATCCTAGTGAAGGCCCAAATCAAGCCCCTCAGATTGATCCCATAGTTCAGGACACCCCCACTCCTCTCTTCCAGCCTGAGATGCAGGAGGAAGAGGCTAACGCTCAGCTACCAACAGTTATGGAACATCTCTCAGAGTACTCAGACTACATGCTGCCCTCCCCAAAGATCACGTCCTCCCTTACTCAGTCACTCTCTCCGTACCTCTCCCCCTCTGTTTCTCCCATGGTACCTTCTATTTTCCCTAAAGTATCACGGTCCTTCTCTCCTCATGACTCCCCCAGTGCTTCTCCCTCCCTCTCTCCCTATCAATCCCCGTCTCTTTCTCCCAAAGCTCTTTCTTCCCTCTCTCCATACGAGTCGCCGAGTGCTTCTCCCTCCACGTCTCCTTCTCCTCAATCCCTCTTCTCGCTCTCTCCCTTTACCTCTCCATCATTCCCTGAGTTGTCGGAGCAGGTCTACCAAACACCAGCATCTTCTCCAAGAGCAGATCAACTAAGACCAGAGAGAGAGGCTGAGATGGAAGGAACAAGTGTGGATGCAAAGAGGACAAATGAGGAACTAAACAGAAATACAGAAGAGGAGGGTCTGGTTTTACAGATGAGTGCTGTGGCTATAAATGACAACAGTTGCAGCTCCTCCAGCAGTCATTCTCACAAACAGGATGATGGTACAAGCCTCTAGCAAACAAACATTAAGATTTCACATACATGTGATATCATTATGCACAGTGTAGATTTACTAAGTGATGACAGTATACCGATGTTTCACTTGAATGTTTTGAGAATATGGCAGATGTTTGGATAAAATGTTTTACTAAAGAATTTTAAAGACGATAATGGTTGTTTTTCATGTAAAAACTCTTACTCTTAATTACCAACTATTCTCTTAAAAAATACCCACAATCTTCTGACTCATGGCCTAGCCGACAGGGAGGCATTTTGTTCTCTTTCATATCTTTAATTCCTGAGTATTTAATCTAAACTTGCAGAACTGGAAATGTCTTGAGTTGGGTATTCGGTCCCTATTGGCTTTAACTTACCTTCATTTTTGCATCAAAGATACAAATAAGAATTGCTTTATTGTTGTGCAAATACTGTAACAGAGAGCTATTCATTAACTATAAACTAAAACAAGGATGAAATGTTGACATACAGACCTCAAGGCTTTGATTAAACATGTACCATTGAATCTTAAGTCCTAACAACTGATCCCACATTGGGAAGATTTTCATAAAGGTTCACCCTATTTCAAATGTCAGGGCAATCTTTTATGTTATTCAAATACATGAAAAGTCATACTGCGATTGTTAAAGATTGACAAATGAAATGAAAAAAGCCTTTGCTTGACATCAAACCGATTTTATTTGTGTGGATTTAATTCATGGCTGTTGTACAGCATCATTGTATACAGTCAACTTATTAATGATTTCTTCATATCAAACAAAGCAGAAAAAAAATATTTCACCTTACAGTTGGCATAATGCTGTAATGGTACCTGGTCTCCTTTCAACCTACCCGATCATCATGAACCCTAAGGGTGGAAAAACCAACACCATTTTTCCAACGAGACACTGTAAGGATGGATCCATTTTTTCTGAAGAGATTTTAAAACTTTGCCATATTTAGAAATTGAGTCACTTCAAACACGCTTGTCTTGTCAGGCAGCATTGGTTTAAATACAAGTCATAGAACATAATTACAAATTCATCCTAAAGAGTTAAAGAGTGATGTTCTTATGAGCTAACTTATTTGTATTTGAGCCTGTTTACATGAACAGACCTGACATTGGACCGTGGCTAATACATTTGGCAGATCTGATCTAGTCTTATGGCTTAATTGGATAAACCATTCATTTAATGTTATGTCTTCTGATATGAATTAGATCATGTAGCGTTTGTTTGTTTGTTTCATCCATTTAGAATCAGTTTGCTTTCACATATGATTAAAAAAAAAAATCTGGTTGATATTTGAAGCGCTTTTGGAGCAGATCATCCATCCATCTGTCAACACCAGCAGGGGGAGTCTCTTTTGCTCATCTCCAAAAGGTCGGCCTCCAGTTTCTCTGCATCTTCCTCAAAACGCTCAGTGAAGGAGCGAATCAACCCCGCTGCGCTGCCTTCATATTCAACCAGCTCCACGCTGTCCCCTGTAAACAACACAGTCAGAGTCAGGCCAATAGTCTTTATTAACAAACAGAAAGACAATCACTGCCTGTAACCACCAACTAATAAACAGGTCTTTCTAAAGATGTTTAGTTTTTCATCCCATTGCTTCTCTACCTGGGGTCCTTTGTCTGCTTTTAGGCTCCACATATTAACTAAAGTCATGATAACACACTTACTGGATAGTTTAAATAAACATCTTTCGGTAAAAACATGTGTGTGTAGGACTAATCGGCTGAGATTTCATCAATGAAAACAATTTAAATTGAGGGTTAAGGTTAGGGGTAGGGGATGCTCCAAGGAAAAAAAGGTTGGGAATCAACCTGCAAGCTCAGCCCTACATAATTGTCCTGCAATCAATTAACAGAAGGACTGAGCCGGGCGGGTCTGCAGGTGGATCTTTAGACATGTGCAGAAGAAAACAGAGGCAGACATGCACAGTGAGAACAGTTTTACCCCTAACAGGAAGATATGATCGGATTAAGCATGTACATGGACATTGATCCGAACAACGATCGGCATAAACCACCCCTCATGGAATTTCTTTCCAAATGAGCCAGATCGGATGAGTCTCTTTCCATTGATGTGTTTTCTTTAAACATTTATATTCTGATCCGGCTTTTATTCTGATTATTTGTGTCCGTATAAACAGAGCCACTGTTGTACCCCCTAAGCAGAAACAGATGCTGCTACATACCATTGACTCTGGAGTTGGCCTGGACAAACATCTTACGAGCCTCTTTCCTCAGCAGCACTGTCTCACGGAGACGCAAGAAGTTGTGAGCGCCGTCGTCACCGACAGCAGAGTAGCCGTTATACATGGCTCTCCCTCCTTCCACATCCGCTGTAGACTTTAACACCTACAACACAGAGGAGCGCAGGTTAGCCGTGTGTAGGGAAAACAGGAGAAAATACTTTTTTTTTGTACAGACAGTTGATTATTCATAATCTTCATTTGACACATTCACATTTCTACCTCTCCTAAACGGTGTTTTTTTCATCACATATTGTTTCATATATTTTCGTGATAGTACCCAAAGATCTGCAAAAAGATTCTTTTTTATTATCGTCTAACTCTGGACAAACCTGCAGTTTCTGAAGAAACCTATGGATGGCGTGTTTGCCCACAGTGTGGATCTTGCTGCGGTCCAATGTGATTCGAGCGTCAGGCTTGCCGTCCTTTCCTGTAACTTCCTCCAGGCCTACCAGGCCCTCCCCAGCCTCCAGCAGAACACGCAGGATCACAAAGCGAGCCTGCATGTGAGCCTGAGACACACACACGCACATACATGCATGACATTCACTGTATACATACCCTGACACTACTTTAAACACAGACAGGCTTACTTTGAGCTGTGATCTTTAACTACACAGACACATAAGACTGAGCCAGTCAGTCTGTAAGAAACACATGCCTCATACTCTGTATGATGTCGTGTCATGTAAACACTGTTCACCTAACACTGCATCTCCAAAGCTCTACATAAATCAAAATTAGGATTCGTTATTACATGATGCAAGGCAGTCCAAGTAAAGAGAGAGAGAGCGAGAGAGAAAGAGATGTGGTGTTAAGGAAGAAAGCCTGTGGATTACCTGTCTCCAGCTCTTGCTCTCAGGTGTGTAGAACTCCAGACCCAACAGTCCAGCTCTCACCATGCTGAGCCAGTTAATGTACACCACATCCTCTGCATCCTGGCCCTCGTGTCCGAAAATACTGAAACACACAAAACAAAGGTAAAGGTTTACGACTCTTTCACATTTACCCATCAGCCAACAACAAGAAATAACAACCACTCCATTTCAATGACTCATTTCAATATTACAAACAATGTGATGACATTACTTTTTGGGGGATTCAGAGGATTTCATGGATTTCAGAGAATGAAGGTCACAAGGTAAATCATACCTTAGTACTGGATTGTTGAGACACAGATGAAGTCCAACACACTCAGCACGACACTCTTCATAAGACGAAGCGATTGTGGAGAATTTGCTGTCCCACGTCTCGCTGCCCCGATACCAACTGGACACCTTAAAGAGATATTTACACCTTCAGTCTCGTTTTAGAAAGTGACACAGAATAAAGAATGGGTGTAAACACAAACAAACTCACCAGTTCTCCAGTCTCTGGATTGGTCACCTTTGTCTGGTCAAAGTTGAACTTCCCCTTATCATCCTGTACGGAGAAAAAAAAAACAGCATGAGTGAAAACATTTAGATACTTTTTCAACATTCATAATTCTTTAATCCAATTTGAATAAATTCATCATTTCAACAAGGAGAAAGCAGTTACATCTGACTCACTGAATATGTGTCAAAGAGCAATCTATCATGGGACTGTAAACCATGAAGGCCAACATGCTGATGCTGCACGTCAAGTTTAACTGACCTGGACAAACAGCTTTCCACTTCCATGACCCAACAGCTCATGAAGTCCCACCTGCACCTCGAATGATGGTCCTTTCCACTTGATGAACAAATCCTAGTGTAAAAGCAACACACATGCACACACACACACACACAGAAAGGTATGGAGTTATAGTATTGTGTGTGTGTGTGTGAGATGAGAGCTGGGGTGTGAGAGACTCAGGAAGCTGTGTTTGTCACCTTGTCCTCCTCCTCCAGAAAGGTGAGTTTTTCTTTTTGTGTAGCATAGGCCACAGCGAGAACGTTGCCTAGCGACACATTTTTAAAGCCCTCTGACTGTCTGATGTCATCATCTGCACGCAAAAACACAAATTGTTTTCTAGTGAGACCAACAAAAGGACTATGTTAAATAAAACGGTCAGAACTGAGGAGCTTGAAACAGATGATTTAAAAACACTTCCAAAAGCTGAGCATACGTACAGTTGGGGATGTTGATGCCAGCTGGTATTCCACTGCCAGCGAAGGTGAGAACATCCAGGGAGGTGAAGTCAGGTTTAAGGAAAGTGTCCTTCTCATACTCTCTTGGCCAAGGCAGCTCAGGGAGCAAGACTTCTGCTGAGCTCACCAGCTTGGCAAATCGCTCACTCATTGCCTTGTTTACAACCGCAACAAAACCTAGAGGTGACATCACAACCCCAAAGAATGGAGGTCAATTGACAGAAAAAAAAAAACTAAAGACATGGCTGTAAATATAAATGTTGCTCACACCGATTCACACTTCAGCCCCCTTATTTAAAGCTAGCAGTTAACCATGGGCTTAGCAAGGCCAGATTATTGGCAGGGAACCAACAGGAATAGTTTTTGTCATTACAGGTAAAGAACAAAATGTATTACTGTAAGTGTCCCAGTAATATTGATGCACGTACTGCTAGAATTAAAGTATGTTTCTAAACTCTCCATTCAGTATATACTGCTCTTTCACTGTTTCAGCTAACTCATTCACAGTGGTTATTATCTCTGAATGGTCTCTAAAGCTTTGTACCACAGCAACACAACCTGGAGAGACCCACTGACTCACAAACTGCATACAACTATATTAGACAAAATAATATCACCGTTTCTGAACTCCATGGTAGTTACCTTCAAACTCTCCTCTGGAACCAAATGGGTCTCTGTAGCTCTCAATGAAACCTATATAACTGGGAGGAGGAGGAGAGAGGGGACGAGGAGCGAAGAGGAGAAAAGAACAAAGAGAGAAAAAAAGAGACTTTTACAAAATATGTAATACTCAAAACCAAAGCAAAGGTCAGAATGGACTTTGAGACTCAGACTCAAGACGCACTTAAGTCAGCACAAGTGTGACTTGAGACATGACTTGGACTCGTCTTGGGACTTATCCACAATCTTTTTTATTGTTTTTCTGGCGCATTTTCTTTACAAGCTGAATGTCATCCCCAACAATCATGCGGCAAAACCCGAGTCATGTAATGAGCTACTACAGACGGAACATCGGCTCAGTTCATACGCACTTAAAGCGGTTACCCAGGTTGCCTCACTCAGGAGAGACGCTGCCCTCAAACCCTGAATGTTTTGAAGAAGCCCCGTACATGTTAAAAAACGGCATAAGCAACTTCCCTGCACTCCACCGATTCACCGCACTCTCCCTCTGATGCGTGTGACCCTACTGCACACAGACAGACACACAGACTGCAGAGTTTGATGGAGAGAGTGAGCTGAAGTAGACACGACTTTATTTGAATTGAACCGTAGGCCTATCTGAAAATGTGTAGGCCATTGTGGGTAACCAATACCACTGCTACTAATAATTATAATAACAATAATAAAAATGATCAAATATGCAACTGAAATGCAAAATCTAAATGTCTTCAGTAAATGTTGAATGCTAATGCTTGTAAACGGTTATTAAAACCATAAGAGATATGACTCACCTCTCCACGATTGGTCCCTTGTCTTTGATCCAGTGGCGTGAGCCCTCTTTATGGGCTTCAATTGAGCCAAGGGTGAAGCTGCGGCTGTATTCTTCAAGCATCTTTCTCTGGTTCTCATTGGCTGCATACGTCTGAGTGAAACAAGATTTAGAAACTAACCAAGAGTTTTATAAGTAGCAGTTTGGCAGCTCCTTTTTCAAACATCGTACAGCCTTAGGGCCATCAGCTGATAGAATAGAGACTGACCATGACCATATTCCACCGTATCCATCGCTCTCACCTGTGCTTTGTCAAGGTAATGGCTGACTTTTTCCATGAGCGGAGCATAGTCTCCCCTTTTTACAGTAAACTCTGTGTCTTCAAAGTTGAAGCTACCGCAGCATGAGTTGCATTCCCCTTCGACGGCACAGTCTGTAAGACAGTAGTGTTACATTTCAATGCTTAAATCTATGGACTGTTTTCCCAATTTTCAAAACACACACAAAAATGGGAATATGCCCACAACCCTTAAAATGTGAAGCTCATGTATCAAAAATGTGACTCCAAACTGCTAAACTCTTAAGCACAATTCCAAAGGTCTCACTGAAATCTCATTCCACATCACAGTTTTGCAAATCTCTGAACACAAGTTAAATCTTTTAAACACTTTGTTCACCTAGAATCACTGGACCTCGAAATGCAACACCCTGATTACCAAATTAGTCTCACGCATGTTGCTCCTGTGCAAACTCAATTAGAAGAACACTTCAATCATGTGTCAGAGTATAAGAGAGGCCTCAGGGGACTTATTTAGGTAGAGAATGATCCGTTTTATTGCATTTTACAATTTGTTTTTGTCAGTTCATCTGTACACTTTGTACTGTAGTAACCAATAAGGTTTAGTTACCTTCTGTATCTGTGCTTTCTTCCTTGTAGTGTTTGTCATCGTACTAACATACCGGTAGGTGAAATGAGTTTTGCTACATACCACGTCAAATAGGTCACATTTGTCTATAAAAGGTTTTTCAGGACAAAACGCCTACACTTCACCAAAACTGCTTTTGAATATGTTACATGACCTCCTGAAGCTGAAAACATACATGACCACATTTGATGGCAGTGCTTTGAATTGATCACATCAGTGTTTATTTGATGCTCTGTAAGACATAGGCATATAAGAGCTGTGTTTATTGTTTTGGTGGGAGGAAGCAGTTTTTGAGGAGAGAACTTGGTTAAGAGTGCTGTGTTTCATTTTGCAAGACATTTGTAGAGTTTCAACAAAGAAGTGAACTTAAGTTTTGAACTTGTTTTCAGTTGGTGTTTAGAGTTTTGAGAAATTCAGCCACAGTTTCTGGAAATGTGTTTATACGTTTGGGAAAAAACTGTTACAATGTTGGCAACATAACCCATACTGGCCACGTGATTTGATGGTAATCAAAATGAATGTTTTCGCAAGCTACAATGTGTATATATATATATTGTCACATGTATAATATGGTTTATAAAATGTTGTACATGGTCATTAATCTTAATTCTCATGTAAAACTTAAGTGCTGACCTTTCTGCACAGCTGAAGCCAAGCGAACCTCATAGCAGGCTTTGCCTCCATTTTCCCTCTTGAACAGACGTGTGTTGTAAGCGGACAGTTTCTGGAAACAAACCATTAAATCATAGTTAAGAATATGTGGACTTACAGTTAAATGGAAGAGAAAAACTAGCACAGATGAAAAGGATTAAGCTATAAAATAAAGGCAGAGGTGAAAGAGGGAAAAGAAAAATGTAAAATTCAGAGTAACAATAAAGCACATGAAGTTTGAATTTCGCTTACTTTTGAGTCAAGGAACTTCTGAGCCAGCTCAGCGTCCTCCAGGCAGCAGTTTCCTGAGAAGTAGGTGGTAATTCCCTGAAGAAAACACAAGCAAAAGTACTTTATGAATTCTTCATAGGGGTTACAATGATGGGTCACAAGTAGAGCCCTCTGAACGTTTGGGCTCTAGTGGTCTCGTGAAGGCCAATTGTTGCACCAATTTAAAAGAAAACATCTAAAACAAAGAGAAATAGGAAAACAAGATAAAGAGAAACTCCTGATGGCGTTAAAGAGACAAGCATGCCAAAAAGAACATTATTTTCCCGTCCCAGCTGTAAACCAATGCTTATGATGTACATAGAGGAAAGCCCCTTTCCCTATCCAGGAGGGAAAACATAACAAATATCACAATAAAGGGAAAAGAAAAACAGGTCAAAGCTGGCCTAAACTCAACATTAAATGATACACACCTTGTCACCCAGCCCCAGTTGCTTCTGTCTGTCTTCCAGGGAGTAGAGGCGACACGAGCAGCTGTCCCACAGGGCCTTCATGTCACTGGGCTGATCTTGAAACGCCTGGCTGGCCTTCATCAGAGCATCCAGTTTGTCCTGAGTGGAAATTACACAGATGCACACCGCTTAAAATACGTAACAGCAGCTATGAAGCAGCATTGTAGTCAACTCATTATACAGTTACTTCAGAAACGTTATCAATCCCTGAAGGGAAATTAGGAAATAATAAATGAAGCGCTCCACAAATTTGCGTGTCAAACTTGCAAATCTTAAATGTGTCCTTGTACCATAGTTTTAAGTTAATGTTGTTTTAGAAAAGTGGAAACTCTTGTCACTTTAATTATTTCATGGAATTGTTTATTCAGACTGTGTTAAAGGAAGAATGTGGAACATTTTCCACATAAATCAAGAATCTCTTCTGTAAACGTCTCTCTGAGTCATGACTGTCTACAATGAGTGAGAAGTGTGAATCCCGCCAGCTGTACTGTTGTCAGTGCTGTGTTTACATCATGCTTACATGGACGGGACGGCCTTATAAAGCTGTTTCAGTCAAGGACTAAAGAAAAGAAGAATAACACAGCCTACTCACTGCTTATTTGGATGTCATGTAAAGTCTTTAGATCACGAACATTCATGTTTCAATTTATGTGCAATATGAAGCTATGAGTTAACCAAAGTGTGCTAACATTAGCCTGCTAACACAACAATGCAGGACACAGGCAATTGCAGCTCGAACAAAGGACAATTGTCCGCCGCTTGCGCTTAATGGTGTTTAATTTTGGTGCGTTCTAATTGATAACTCCTTCATCGGACGCGAGTGGAGAGGGGTTTGAGGTGTGCTGCTTGAGGAGAGTGAGAGGCTTCAGAAAAGCGGAGGTTTAACCAAACAGCAGTTTGTTTTGATTGAGTGCTGGTGCTCAAGGGTGACATCTACTGAAACAAAAAGTCACACATTCTTCCTTTGAATTCTGCTTATCTTACTGTCCACCTTCTGCCCTCTTACCTTGGGTAGATTGGGGATGAACTTTGTGTCTCCAAAGGACTTGTAGTTTCCCATGTTGGCATACAGACCTGCTGCATACACCAAGAAGGCCTGAATGTCACAGACATGAAAAAATATAAGAAAAGCATCTTCTCTTTTTTTTTTTGGATGTAAGAGCATTTCAAAAGGTTACAAGTGAATTAAGTCAATAAAAAAAGGAACCTGATACTCCTCAGAGCTGAGTCCAGCAGTTGTTGCAACCTGTTCCAGCTGTGCAGGCGTCTGCTTCCTGAAGATTTTCTGCAGCAAAACAAAGATGTTCGCAGACTCTGGGGAAGTCTGCAGCAGCACTGCCAGACCACCATACCTAAGAAAGCAAATGTTTATTTGATCAGCGAGGTTTCACTTCTACAATTAACTTAACTACGTTTTTTTATTCTTTAAAACAGGTCAAACCTCTCTATTCCTTTCAGTAATTCAACAGATGATCTCTGTTGGTTTCTAGATTTTAACAGCCCTTGCATTGAATTTGCTACAATTTGAGGTCAACAACATACCAAGCAGCTCGTGACAGGTAGTGGGCGTACATCTTCTCCTGAGGTGAAAGCAAACGAAAGGCCTCACCACAGTCAAGAGCAGAGATACCAATGTCATTAGGGAGGTAGTACTGGGAGTCCACCATCTTTAATTCCATGTTTAACACTGATGAGGAGGAACTGAAAAAGAGAGAGGGAAGCCCAGAGGAGGAAAATGTGGGAAGAAAGAAGAATTAAATGAGTCAGGAAAAACAAGTAAGGTGTGGTGATGGATTGAGAAATAAAATGGGGGAAAGCAAAGATTAAATGAGAAATAGAAATTAGAGCAGTGCAGCGAGGGATATAGAAATAACAGCTAAATTACTAGTTGGAATCAACACTATTGTCTTTTTTATTTCCATGTGCTCAATGAAGTATTTCAACATCTGTCTTAGCTTTAGAGAGATTGGGCAGCCTGTGCACTGTAAAAAACACTGGTGTACTGTTGATAAAACGCTTATAAACTTTTGACTTATTTAGCTGTTTTTGCATTTATCTAAGCTATGGTTTACAGTGTTATTTAAGGTCTTAGATATTGTTACAGTAGATATAACACAGTAATTCGAAAGTTTTAAGTTACAGCTATCAACAAGAAATAAAAGTATGCACTTGCTCGTCCCTAAACCTTGACGTATGGTTGACAATGGCACAGATTCAAACGCAAACTGATTAATCGGTGGGTCAAACTTTCTGTTTCGTTTTCCAATTACTGAAAAAGTTAAGCGCACAGATGTCGAAAGTAGGAACGTTTATACCCCGTCAAATGATCTACATACCAGAACAACCACTTGACTGCACGTCTAAGTTAAAAGGGAGATACGTTTACACGCCAGGCTACATCTTACAGCTAACTGGTTACAGTCTGTAGCTTCAGTTAGCAGCTAGCGTGCATGCTAACGGCTGCTTAGTGTTTAGAGCATTTGACCACACTGCAAAAACGTGTGTTTATAAAAGATGAAGTCCCAAGTACCTTACAACCCACTACTAGGTTTGTTTTTTGTTCCTGCTATATTAAGTACGTTTCAAGAGGCGTAAAGGTGGACGCCAACTCAACAGCTTGTTACCTTTCTTTTCTTCAACAGTCCCGGCGAACGTCAAATTGCAGTCTCACGCTGTACGCTTCCTGTATTCATTGAACGTTAGACCCTCCCCTCGACCAATCACAGTTCACAATATCGTGGTTGAGAGAAACTCTAACCAATTACGAAGTAGGTGAGCTGGGTTTTGCAGTTCTCCGTGTCGGTGTTTTCTGAACAAGGTTAAACTTAAAATACACGATCTTTGGACAGTTAGCAGCTCGGACACGTGACCGTAACACCACACAGAAGGACCAATAAAGGAATACAATGGTATAAGTGAATAATAATGAACAATACCTCAGTGTTCGTATGTCAGACGAGGTGGCCGAGTGGTTAAGGCGATGGACTGCTAATCCATTGTGCTCTGCACGCGTGGGTTCGAATCCCATCCTCGTCGGATATCTTTTCCACGATCGAGAACATCTTAACAATAAACGATTGAAGCACAGGTTGACCATCGACAAAGGTCCCCCAAACATTACTTGCGACAAGATTATACCCCGAAACCCCGTTCGTCCTGCAAGCAACTTCTCATTTCTTTTTTCGTGGCTCCACCTACCTCTGCCCTCCCCCCAACCCTCGTGGAAAGTTAAAGGGATAGTTCAGAATTTCTGACGTGGGGTTGTATGAGGTTCTTGTCAATAGTATCATTAGCCACCGGAGATCGAAAACGGCAGGTCTGACGGCACAGAAGCTAGCCTATAGCCTACATTGTAACAGACAGGAACGTGTGCACCACGAAATTTTGCAAATTTTAAGAAAAACAACGTCAAGGTAAATGTTCGCCATATTGAAGAAATCCACAGCACTTTATTTTTTTGCTAGCAAGCCCCCTTGATTTAGCCATAGAATGTAAATATGCAAATGGACGAAGAATGATTGACGTCACCCATTCATCTGCCTTTTTTTTGGTGGATTTGACATGTTGAATAGGCCTCGGTGAGAATCTCTCTGATTGGCTCACCCATTAGTGCGGTTTCTCCTTATTTGTCACCTCCGCCTCTTCTTTTCTTTTTCCACTAAAGACCAAGGGCTGACAATGCCAGTGCCATTTTCAACTTTTTATTCAACATTATTCTTGTATTAGTTGGCATACCAGGGGTTCGCAACAGGGGTGTGAAAATGGTCTTCTCGTATCATAACAACGGACTTCCGCCACCTGCTGGCATGGAAAGTTATTTCCTCTCACGCATGCGCTGAACTTATGTGGTGGTTGGCGATCGGCTGTAGTCTTTGCAGTGTGTTCTAGTGCAACTTTTTGGCCAAGACAAAAGGCGACGTGAGGCGATGCCACAGGTGGCCTTCGTCGCCACTAGTTCTTTGCCGTCTGCTTGGTGTATAAGGGCCTTTACTGCAGGGGCCTTTGGAGTCCCATGATGGTGCCGCCATGCTGGAAATGCTGTCTCAACCTAACATTCAGTAGACATAAAGGCACGCTGAGAGCTGGAGCTGAGGCGAGGTTTAAGCTTCTTGACAAACCATTACATCGCGCCCGCCTGTCAATCAGGCAGCTACTTGCCTTATTGCGAATAACACTTATCCTTCATAAAATCAAAACGGTTGAGTTATCAAGAAAATTCACCCCACGCAAGTGTGTGCCAATCGAGACATGAGCTAATCAGATCAATTTGGATATATACTTACTTACTATTGGCAAGAACCCCACTTAAAAAATACTCAACTGTCCCTTTAATATTCTTTTTAGAGAAAAATACCAGTATTGTTTTTTTCCCACATATGGAAACTTGTACCGATAGCCACTCATTCTTTGATTCCTTCTTCCTCTTGAATAGTCAGTACTTCATGTTATAATGTAAAAGACTTACAAACCAGACCGTATTTCATTATTTTATTGGTTTTATTGAATTCTAAAAACATGATGAAAGTGAATTATTTACAAAGGATGTGCAACAGAAAGGATTTAAAATTTTCTTGATGAATGAGAGAGCCAAGCAGCTGAATTATTATCCAAATGGTAGTTTCAGTGAAAAGTCCTGCACCACAAGAGGAATGTTAACAAACATCTGAGCTTTGAAAACATCTTTGCTCATGCACCTATGTTTGTTCATTTTAGGGTTCATGCTTGGGTTTTGCCGTTCCTCCTATCAGGAGGCGTAGTAGGGAGTATCCAGCGATAGCAGTTTGAGAAGCTCAGGCTCTTGTCGACAGCACAGCTGGTGCAGTAAACAATCCCCAGAGCGAGCATTACTACGAGGAACACACATAGAGGCACCAGCAGGGCCACCAGTAGCCAGCTCTTGTCATGCTTTCGTTTTCCTGCAGTAGATCCAGCCCCTTCCTCAACTGTGCCACTGACATCCTTTGTATCGTTTATGATAGATTCCTCCCCCTCCCTGGTGCCAGTGCCCGACTCATTTGCAGTCTCACCTCCTACTCCATCACTAGCTGCTATACCTCCTGTCTTAGCTTGAGCCTCATTATCTATTTCATTTCCTGTGTTGCCTTTTTGTGTTGGGGATGGGGCTGTCTGGTATTGCTTTGGTGAAAGGGCATCCCATTGGTTTAGGTGATTATCTGACCCATGGTTCATGTCAGGAGAGAGTGCCTCAGGGGCTTCTGTCAGCCAATCAACGTCAAAGTTGGTTTCAGCTTCAAAACTCGGGTCTGGGGTGAACGAGCTGGACCAAGGAATATCAGGGTTTGGGTCAAAGTCAAGTATGTGAGCAGAGTCGCTGGGGTAAGGAGACAGAGTGGAGTATTCCTCATCATCAGGTGAAGGTTGGCAGGTAAGTCCATCCGGCTGCAGGTCAAAGCTACTCTCACAGAAACACTGGTATCCTCCCATAAAGTTGAGGCACTGCTGCTGGCAGGGTGACTCGCCCACACACTCGTCTACATCAACACACACTCCATCACTGCCAGACTCATACCCAGGATTACACAAGCAAGCGAAGGACCCAATTGTATTCTCACAAGTGCCTTCACAGGTGCCCTCATCCAGGCACTCGTCAACATCCACACACTCACCCTCGTCATCTGGCTGATACCCATTGTGGCAGGTGCAGTGGAAGGTGCCTGGGATGTTGACACAGAGTTGTGGGCATGGTTGTTGTTGACATTCATCCACGTCGGAACATCTGCGGCCATCCGGACCCATTTGGTAGCCAGGGGGGCAAGTGCAGCGTACTCCCCGGGTTGTTTCTATGCAGTTGTATTCACACCCCATCTTCACACAGACCTCCTTGATGTGGGGCTGATCAATGTGACCAGCGGAGTCAGATGGTAATCCTGGTTGATCAGTTTGGCTCAGGGGGTCAGGCTTGCAGGTGTATCCGTCCTCGTCTATTGTGAAGCCCTCTGAGCAGTAACAGTAGTAATCTGTGTCCGTGTTCTGGCAGTACTGCTCACATCCGTGGTCCCCGCTACACCAATCCTGGTTCTGAGGAGCTGCACCTGATGAGCAGAGTGGGGCATCCCTGGACCAGCCGACTGTCTCGTCATCTCTCTCCATGCACAGCACAGTCTGCTCAGCACCAGCATCTGGGTCGGAGGTGTCAGCAGGGCACGGCACAGTGGCTACAGACCCATAGGGCACGTGTGTTAGCAGGGTGCTGACTAGGTGGAATGGGGTGGTGTAAACAGCCGGACCTCTGCCCTCATCCTCCAGTGGGGAACACATTCCTTTGTAATTGTACTGGCAAACGTATCCGTCCAACGGTAATGCACAGGAGCCATCAAGCCACCCAAAGTTATCGCTGCTCTCACGCCCATTCTCAGAAGTGTTGACAGTCATGGCCACACAGCGAGGGGCTGCACATGTCCCAATGGAGTCTTCACGGAGCCAATTGGTAAACTGGCCATCCTGGTCTCCTGTTTGAAAAAAAAAAGAAAAAAGACAAGGAACAGGTCAGTGAAAGTAGTAAGTACCCTTTTGAATTTTCTCTTTTGGTTAAATAAATGCTTTATTTTTTTGTTATTTTTGCCCTCTTGACATCTACAGTATCTGTGTGTTTTATTGACTTAATTATTGTAATTTAAGCTGCCATGTATGGACTTTTTTCCCCTAAAAAAGTTGAATAACATGAGTGCAGCCTACCTCTTTCAAACAACATTCATGAAAAAATGTAAGGATCTAATTATAGCTGCATGCGTTAGAGTTTTCAATAGTTTCTTCATTGACACTACCAGTAGGAGTCGCTAAAGTAAGATATTTGTAATTCTATTCATGTTGACTATGAAAACCTTTCATTTTTCCTGTTTGTATTTTTGTTGCAAGCATATTTAAATGATAACATTTGGATAACTCCTTGGAAGTTTAACAGATAATTTATCCATAGATTAACATTTTGGCAGGCGTGACACTGAATGCCACACCTCACTGTGTTAAATTACCACACCCTGTATAACATATGAATGAGGAATATGCCTCATTTTTGTCTGTTCGAATATATTCAGGGGCCAAATAATAAGCATGACAGTTGCAACATCTAAAACTGATTTTGCACAGCAACAAGTGCATTTGATTTGATTTTTACTTTGAGCATGGCACAACATCTCCATTTGCATGCTCTGATGCATGGAAACAAACTCTAAATCATACCCTGGTTAAATCAAACCAAATTATTCTCATTGAAAAATACCACTGCAGAAAAGCAAGGAAATGCTCCCTTTTCAGTTCGGGTAAACCAACCCTGTAAATCATGGCTGATGGAAAACTAGGCTGGTGACATAACTCTTTTAAATTTAAAGTATTTTCTAACTAAAGACCCAGGCAGACGCTGTGAGTGATAAAAGACCATCTGGTTTTTAGTAGGTGTTATTATTGTAATGACTAAATCAGACTGAGGAGTAGTGAGGTCAAAACGGGGATTGAACTTCCCCAGGCATGCCAACTCCCTCTCTGTGAAACAAAAGAAGTTAATGTAATAACCATCCAGTCATCAGCGCTCTGGAGGCTGGACCAGGCACCAAAAGTCTGTCAGAGAGGGGGGGTGAGGGCAGAGAACTAATTACCTTAATCTGTAAGTGATTCTTTTGTTGTGGTATTATATCTCCCTGAATGTCTGTCTTTCTCCCTTTCTGTTTAGCTCCATCATCGCTCTCTCCCTCTATCTTGTTTTTTACATACGGTTGTGGTAGATGGCTTATCAACAGGGTGTCTGGTTCTGCTTGAGGTTTCTGCCTGTTAACAGAATTATTTTTCCTCTCTGCTACTGCCAAATGATTGAGTCTATCTAATACTATAACCAAAGTCATAAGATAACTGTAATAGTAATAATTAGGCGTCAAATAAATATAATGGAATCATTCATTCCTTAGGGTAGATCAAGTAAAAAATGATATGAGCATGTGGAAACATTAATATCAAAGCAGACGTCATGGATACTGATAGTTAACCAAATGGATTTAACAGCAGTTTAGAAATTAGTGGGATAAAATAGGATGAAATATTTAATGGATATTCAAGAACGTTATAAACTGATAAAAAGGTTTGAACTGCCTGAGTTAAACTGAACCACAGACTGTCAATTATTGAAAGTCAATGTTTTCTCATAACACTTGGGTTCTATGGTTACTTAAGTTAAATGGGAGAGGGAAGTTGATATAAATCCAGTGAAATTATACAGATACAGTGATGAGTATTAGAAGTACTTAGTGGTCAAAATGTCAAGAGGTTTAGACTTTGCCTGTGACCCAGACGAATCCTCTGAGGGGCCGGGTGGATGAACACTGGCGTGGCGGTCTGTGCAGCCCGATCCAGAGACGAAGCCTTGATCTGGCCCCCTGCGCCTCAATGGCTGACAGCAGCTCATGGACCACACCCGCTGCCTCATGGGTGTGCATCGTTGCCAGGGTCCCACCTCGCTCCCGGCAGCTCCGCCCAGCCTCCCTGAAGCTTCTCCTCTGGAGGTAGACGCTGTAGCATCCATCCTGGTTGCAGATTGCGTCTCTCTCGGCCAGCTGAGCCTGGGCTGCTGGCTGCTCTCCCTCTGGCTCCCTCTGCCTCTGGGCCCTGCCTCCAGGAGCCAGACAGACCAACAGCAGCCCAAGGACACACAGGAGACTCATGCTGCTACAGTTACTACTGCTGCAGATGGTCTTTTGCATCCTCCACTGAGACATGAGGCTAAACTAGGCCAACATTCAAAGAATAAATAGGGATATCACTTTTTTTCACACCTCCAGTAATAAATCCAGTAAACCTTAACTTGCCTAACCAGGATGGAATTTTCTTTACCTGACCCTGTTATATATCAAATATCAATTAAATTAAAGGAGATACGTATCCAAAAATTTAATCGCATTACCCTCTTTTACCGTAACTCCGAAAAATAGTCCTACAGTAGAGAATCTGTCAAACTCTATTCATCAGCAAACTTCTGCCACAGCAAAGCAGATTTCACCAGCTCCTGAATACAACTAACTACTTAACAGCTGAGTCCATATCAGTCCAGTACAGTCCAAAATAAAGTCCAGTAAAGTACCAGTAGGGTCCAGGGTTCAAAATTGTTCAATGGTGCAAACAGTCCTTAAGATAAGTCCATAAGAGTTTAAATAGAGTCCAAATATGAACCTGATTAATTTCTGTGACAGAGTCCCTCTCTTGTATCTGATCCTTCTGGGGCTCTCTTGCCTCTGCAAAGTCTGACTGAACCTCAGAAAGGGAGTAAGATGGGGGAGGGTGGAAAGGGGGGGGGGCTACGTAGAGGAAAAAGAATTGTGTGTTTTTAGAAGAGGGGGCTGGTGAAGTGTGCGAGTGTATAAGAGAAGGCAGGAGGGGTTGACGGATTGGGTTTGGGGGGGAGTCGGGATGGAGGGTGGAAGCAGAATTGAAAAACCCTCAGAGAGTTATGAAAACCATACGGCACCATTCTGTCCCCCCTGTCTTCCCTATGGCTTTACACACACACATGCACTCTTACGCACACATGCACACACTGAGCCTGAAAATAGTGCATGCTGCACAGCATCCGCAGGAGTGGAAAGTGTTTGTCAGCTCTGTGCGATGAGGAGATTGTCCCCCCTTCGTCTGCCTCTCCTCTACCTTTTTGTCTTTCACCTTTTGCCCCTTTCTTCGACCTTTTCGTCTATACTTTGCATCTGTGTTTTTTTCTTTTTTAACATATTTTCCCAAGTATCATTCTCTCTTAATATCTAGTGGTATTTCTACCACTTTTCCCACTTTTTTCTTCTTCACCAACCACCCCAACTCTTCTTTCTTTTTTCTACCAAGTCCATACCAGCTGGAAGCTTTTTTACAATCTAATGGAAACATCTGAATACCTATTGGACTATATGTGTGTGTGTGTGTGTGTGTGTGTGTGTGTGTGTGTGTGTGTGTGTGTGTGTGTGTGTGTGTGTGTGTGTGTGTGTGCGTGCGTGCGTGTGTGTGTGGCTACCACTCTGGGGCATATGGAGGAGAGGAAACAGGAAATGCCAGATGTGCATCAGCCTGACCTCTCAGTAGCTGGGATGCCGGGAAGTATAGTTTGAGGGTACCTCCACTGCCGTCACATGATGTGTCCCCCATGAATGAATGGTACGCCTGGTGCGAAGTCAAAGGCTGTGTTTAGATTTTCCAAAGAAAAATAGGATCTTCTTTCCTTGCAGCTTTGATGCAAGCAAAGCCAAAGAGTAATAAAGGAAGCTGGTAGCTGTGATTCTGAGGATTAAACCCTGATGAGTGTGTTACTGATTTAAAGCTTTCAGGGACACTGTCAATTAAAGTAAACCAAACACAAACAAAGAGCGGAAAATTGCTTGTGCGCACAATAGTTCTATCACATAAATGCTCGTTACACTTCTCATGTGCGTGTGGAAAGTGTGACCTGCCAGATCACAATTTAGGCAGCTTGATGTCATTATCAAAATCTGCAATTTATGTCTTGTGTGGTCTAATGTGGATTGGCTGCATGCAAATCAAAAAAAATGGCAGCAGTGTTTCACCCACTGCAGCTTTGAAGCACAGGATGATGAGATGGAAAAGTTGCGCTGTATGTGTGTGTAGCTGCATCACTTATTAGCAGTATCAGTGTGTGTCTGAGCCTGCGTTCTCTCGCAGATGAGTTGTCTGGCTGCCGCAGCGTGTTGGTTTTGGCTGACAGAATATATACAGTTGCACTATTCAGCAGTCTTTTCCAGTTATGTAACAACCATCGGAAATAGATTGAGAACAAACATCAAACCTCAGGATCCCGGAGAACCTAAAGAGCCTTTTGGTTTTGTTCCCCACCTCTTTCTCCTCGTCCTCCTCTGACTTCTCTTTTTCTTGGACTACCCCCATCCTTCTCTCTCCTCTGCCTCCTCTCCTTATTATTCTTTCTACCTCCTTATCCCTCCTCTCATTTCTTGCATCCTCTTCTTCCTCTCCCTCTCCTTATCTTCTCCTGCTACTCCCCTTTTCTCTTTTAGGCTAATTATATTGGCTCTGAAGTCAGCATTCTCTCTCCCAGACCCCCAGCTTTTTACCCCAAACCTCCCACTCTTGTTCTGTTTATTCTATCATTCAGGCCGCTCGACCCGTCCTTTTGCTCAGACAGCCCTGCCCCCAGAGACACATACCACAAATGTAATTGATAAAACAGATGAAACTTCTTCTTTCCATAGTCCTGCACTTCCAATTCCCCTCTTTCACATTAATGTACTTACAGTACCTGAAAGCCGCTCTATCTTCCAACCCAAAGACCTCTAATGGAACATACAGATCTCTTCATTTTATACTCCCTGTCTCAGAGGTCACAGCCTTCTCCGTATCTCCTTGAGTCCTTGCAGCTTGCTACATATCCTAACTGGCTCTGATACTTTCTCAACAATTTAGCTTCCAAGCAGCTGAACTGGTTCTTCCAGCTCCAAATCCTCTCCATTTCACTTCAACCACTAGCTCTGTTTTTAAGCAGCTGAAAAGCTGCTCCTGATTTGATGTTCTTTGGAGGTTCTAAACCTTTGGAATCTAGATTGATAAAACACAAAGAGTACTTTCATTCCCTCAAAGAACACAGGGCTTGTATTACATATTTCACATGATCAGACAGTTTCTCCTGCAGGTGCTCAGTGTTGCACTTATCTACACAGAAAGTGACTGAAATCGTTGTATAAGGAACAATACTGGGGAATAGAGAGAAGTAAAACAAAATGCCTTCTTTCTTGCTTTTGCAAGGGCAGGCATGAACATCTTTACCACATTTCATGGCAGTTGAACCAACATTAGTCTTAGCTCAGATATTTCACTCTTAAGACAAAAGGTTGTGGGTCGCTGGTTAAGCTTAGGAGCAGGCAGCAACCATTTGGTGCATGTCAACCCCCACACTCTCTTCCCGACATTTCCAACTCTCTTCTGCTATCCAATCTATCAAAGGCAAAAGACAAAATGTTACAAGAAATATATATTTTCTTTAACTAATAAGACGCATCAGAGATCAGGAGTGCAGCATGCATAGATAGCATCTTGAGAACCATGCAAACTGATTCAAGCTGAAAATGTTGGATCAAAAAATGTTATTGAAAAATGCCTCAGATCATAATCTCTGTTAAGTTATAGATCCTCACTTGCAAGTCATGGCACTGAGCATAATGTCAGAAATCATGGATTAGATGCCCTCAAGATCAAAAGAGTAATCATGAAAAACAAGCTTTTATCTTGAGAAAACCAAATAATTATAGCTTGTGATCAACCTATTCAGTAACCAGTTCACTAAAAAGTCAGGTCATCAACGTCAGTATGTTTCATCTTAATAAGAAAGTTATTATATCATTGTAGCACTTTTTATAAGTACAGTTTTATAAGCAAGTCTGGACAGTAATACAAGTTTCATACTTATTTCCGCTTCTGCTCTGATAGTTTAAATGCTCCTCTTTTTTACTTGACTTTTGGATGGGGGAAAAAAGGAGTGCCACTGCTGAAAAAGCCTTCAAACTGAATTCTAGGAAGCTTCATTTTTCTTTCCTTTTTGTTTTGAGAATAAACTTGCAGCTTTTGGGCTTTTTTATTGAAGGTTTTCTGCAATATCAAATACAGCAGGACACGTCAGTTGTTCATTTTCCCCAACCGCCGGTGTCCTATGACACACACACACAAGAGCGCATACACACACATAGACACACACACACACACACTGAAGCAATTAGCTGCGGCCTTGTGGTTAAATAATGGAGTGTAGGCATTCCTGGTGATTTTGGAGGAGTGCAGGAAAAAGACGATTCTTTTTATCCCCTTTTTCTACAAGGTCCATATGTTTCATCTTTCATAGCAGACATGATCGCCTCCTTCCACACCCAAACCATCAACAAATCTTCACCTCAAATATCTGAGCAGGCCGGGGTTGCTGTTGAAATGTTTTAATCCAGAAGGAATAATCATCCTGCCAGCTGAAGTCTGCAGTCACTTGAATAATCCACTAAAAGAATTTTGCAATTGTAGTGTTAGCTAGCTAGTTGGTTTGCAGCTGTCTAAGTTGTGTCTATATGCCACGTGACCTTTATGAACTTTTATTGAACCTTGGAATAGTTATTGAGCATGTTTTTCAGCCATGTCTGTGTTTCTTCATGCTTAATTTCCCTCATGTTCACACCTGGGAGCTGTCCAGTACAAGTACCAACACCCACTGTAATCCATTGAGGATTTTCAGATTGTGGGTTTGCATCAAAATCCACAAGGAGAGCTGGGAAAACTACATTGCAGGTTCAACCACTTAATTACCTAAAAACTATGATGTAAGTCACTCTTTTTCACAGGTGTTCGTACACTGCATTCTTTAAACTGGTAAAACAAAAAGAAAAAGAAAAAAGCATGAAATTGCCTGAATTCAGTTTTTTAATTTCTGGTTCAAAAGTCTGGTGTAGAAAAAAACAGTTTAAGATGGAAATTTCAGTGGCCAGCCCTTTTAGTGCCAAACATTTCCTCACATTGGAGAAAAAAAAAAAAGGAACATGACTAACAAAGACTCAGGTCACACAAATGCACAGTCGTCTGGACTGCAATTGAACTCACACATGCACAAACACCCCACAGACAAACCAAAACTCTGCATGAAAATTTCGAGAGAACTGTTGCAGTTTAAAGAAGTGCTTGGAGAGGCAGAAAGAGAGATGGGGAGTGAGTGCTCGGAGAGGCTAATTCCTGACAGATTATTCCTTTACCAGATGATACGCTCAGCTTTTCCATAGACACAGCCACACACATAAACACAGACATCTAACACTTCTTTGTTGTGTCTTTCATGTAAAAGTCATAGTTCTCCTGAGATGGAGCATTATTGGTAAATGCATAAATAATGGGAAGAAAAGACGATGACTTCACAAAGGGATGAGGACAATTGCTCAACAGAATGGCAGA
This sequence comes from Tautogolabrus adspersus, assembly GCA_020745685.1. Taxonomy (NCBI): domain Eukaryota; kingdom Metazoa; phylum Chordata; class Actinopteri; order Labriformes; family Labridae; genus Tautogolabrus; species Tautogolabrus adspersus. The sequence goes on along the minus strand of CM036546.1, from coordinate 16,303,267 downwards.
GAGAACTTTTGAGATAACTCACCACATGTCTGACTTCTATCTGCACTGTTTCTTCTTATTCTCTCAGGTCTTCTGCCTTATAAACAAAGCATTTTGTTACCCACATCCTTTACATGACCTTACCTCAATTTAATTTCAGTGTGTGTCTCTTTAAAACAAAAACCAATTGCAGAGAAATACTAAACTGCCTGACTCAGCATCCGCACAAGACATTTAGGCTAATCATTCCCTCAATCCACAGGCCATTTATGTGCAAGCTATTCGAATAACAGTCTACATATTTTAGCTATCAGTTACTCTGCTGTCTTTGTTTCGCATTCCCAACTGTGACACAGTGGTCACCTGGAAGTCTCCGTAGGCGGCTGAAGAACTTGAGTCTGTTTACATTTAATTTTAGAGTACATCTCTGGCAAAAACACTCTGAGGTAAATAGGTACAGTTGCTTGTTGAAAAAAACCAACAGCTGTCAAGTTGATCCAAGGCAGTCCCCCTAAATCTCCAAACTCTCAGCAGCAGCTTTGTTGTACTGGAAAGATCCCTAAAATGAGAAGAAAAGTGAAAGTGCAGCAAAGGGGGATAATGATGACAAATCATCAGTCGCTCCTCCTAAATAAAATACGATACACCTTCGTTCATCCATTTAAGGATATGAAGTGAAACCCCAGTTTGTGACAATAAGATTTGTAGCTACCACTGACATGTCTGCACAGTAAATGTGAAGCTACAGACGGATGCTGGCTAGCTTAGTTTATGAAGACTGGCGACGGCTAGCATGTCCAAGAGCAACAAAACACATATAGTAGCAACTCCAAAGCTCACTATTACACGTTTACTGGTCCCAGCCAACATGTTAGTTAAGCATTAACTCAACAAACATTTTCACTCTTTGTCATAATTAAACAAATAAGATGGATCATTAGCCTCATTGAGTTGATTGTTTTATTAAGGGCTAGCAGCAAGTAATTAAATTCTAATGCTTCGTCATGCACAAGGCACCCACAAGTGTCTGTTTCATGGTTATCTTTAGCTTCTGTTTTAGGATATCCTTTCTTCCTCTTTAACACATGGTTAAAGCTGTGAGGGGTAACAGTTTGGTTCAGGCAAAAAAAAAAAACTACTGGATGAGATTTAGGAAATCAACCTGATGTGGTTTGAATAATTACTCTGTTTAAGCGTTTTAAGATTAGCATAACTAAGCTTAGCTAAGCTACACTCAGCAAAGCTAAACTAAGATAGCCTACTGTAAAAACCAAATAAAGCTAGAATTAAAAAATGTTTTGGACCAGATTTTAAAACCGACAAAACTTGAAATAATGTTTTTATGTTGCAACCAGACATAAAACCAACATATGTGTTTATAGGTGCAGAGAACTGAAGGGAATACATTGTGTATGACTTTACTGATGGAGTGTGTAAATCTACAGATGTAGGTGTAAATGATCTGCCTTCCCTGGTTCAGGTTGTTGGTTTTTCTTTTTGTAATTGGCTCATCAGTCTGTCTCATTAATCTTACTTGTCTGTCACAACCTTTCACCCTTCAGTACTAAACCCTCACTGTTTCCACTGACCCTGAGTCCCCTCTAGTTTCCCAACTCTGCTACTCCACATTCTGAATTTCCTCAGGGACACACTTATGTTTGCCCCCATCCTCCACTTCTAGCTTCACTTTTCTGTTCTCCCTTATTTTTCCTTCTTCTCTTTCTCTCTGTTGGCATTGTTGTGACTTCTGGCTGTCACTGAATTTTTTCACAAGTCTGGTTTTTGATTGCCTTATTTTTTCCGAATAATGTCATTTTATATAGTTGTCGCTCTCCACATTGGTTCCTTTTGTGTTTGTTGGCTCTCTGTCTTTCTGTCTGTCTACCCTCCTTTCTTTTTCAGTCGTTTGCTTTCACAGTTCATCTGTTTTTCGATAACATACACGCATGCATGCACGCACGCACACACACCCACCCACACACACACACGCACACACACACACACACACACACACACACACACACACTGTTCTTTTGCTTTCTCAGCCAGGGAAAATTGTCCCAGTGTTCTGTTTCAATACAGTAGGAAATATTTCCAACCAAGCAGGAAATGTCTGCAGTGCTAGAACAGTTCTTTTCTCATGCACTCCAGCGAGATAAAAATGCACATTCTCTTTTCTTTATAAAAGGTTTTTATTTGAAAACCCAACACAAAATGAATTTCATTGGAAAAAAAAAGTTTGAAGAGTGGGTGTATATTTATTTCACTGGATCTGGCAGACAGAGTCTGGAGGGGGAGCCAGGCTGCAGACAGGAGCGACACCGTAGAAGAAGGGGTCTGTCAGCGGGAATAGGAGCACCAGAAACAACAGTAAACCCATAACATATGAGAGGAGAAGAGCGGATTTTTGAGGGTGTTGAAGTGCCGCACTGATGTCTGGAAGGCCCTGACTGTTACAAAACGAATGGCACAAAACTGGACCCACCACATGGCCTGTAGAGAGAAGAGACACGTTTCAGGGGTTTGCTACGTTGACGTTAGAAGTGAATGTGCTGTTAAACTCATCTCTCACCAGTTCTCATGAAAATGAAGGCAGTAAAGGCGCCAAACACAGTTGTGTATAAGAACTGCATCCCTGGAACAGAACAACACAAAGAAAATGTAGCCTATAGCTTTACTATATGAAATATGTTTATTAAATCTATCTTTATATCTAACCTGTCCATATAATATTGCCAAATTGGTGAAGTTTACAAAAACTGTTTTGGATATGGATGACTTTATAAACAAACAAAAGAACTACAAAAACTCATACTGAACAAATCCCAAAACAGAATCATGAATTTCAAGGTTTTCATCAACATTAATGCTCTTAACTCTGTTTATATTTCATTATAAAGTTATCATTAAATCATTTACAATTGAACAACTTTCTTTTATACTAATAAGTTAAGGAAAGTTTTCTTAGTTGACTCACCTGAAACCAAGAGGATGACTCTCATGCTGTCCTTGTGAAGGCGCCGTTGTTCTATGATGTGGTGAAAATGAGCTATGATGACACAATTAAGTAGCTATGAGTTATGGTGACAACCATAACGATGAAAAATACCACGGAAATAGAAATAATGTAAAACTTGCTGACATGGAGGGAAAATTAGGGGCAACAATGCAAGCAGTTAACTTATGTTCTCAATCATTCATGAATCTTTAGCGATAATGTCACTTTAGTCGTAATGTTTACTGGAACAAAGTTTAATGTATACATTCATTTTGTGTTTGATTATTCTCTGTAAGTCTGGATGACATACCAACACCAAAAAAGAGAGGAGCTGTAAAGATTGCAGCTGTGGGTCCTGTGCACGGCACCAGCATTGGCAGCATGGCTCCTCTGAACACAAGCTCCTCTGTCACTGGTGCCACCACCTGGTTCCTGAGCCACACTGCATCTCTCACACACTGCCTCCATGACTGAACATCTGGGCAAATAAAAGTCAAGACTTTACGATGTCATATACATCACCAATAGTTAGAAGCAGATATCCAAGGCTCTGTGACTCTGATTTATTTAAAGTTTAACTCACCAAGTGCAGACTGCAGTTCCCCAGTGAAGCTGCTGGGGTTGTCAAACGCAGAGTGAACCAGAGGACCAAGATAAAACACCTGGTGTTTAGAATATAAAAATATTTCATCCAGTTTAAGTATGTCAAGTTAGAATACAGAGGAGGATGTAAACATTATTATAGGGAACTTTTTTAGTGCGTGGTTTATGTGTACTCATTGGACATGTCTACAAACTAAAGAAATTTAATGGAGGTTGTAAAAACAATGCATGATAGTGGGAATGTAAGTTAAATTACTGAAATGTAAAAACTAACCCATAAATAAAGAGAAATAGGATCTCAGAGTAAATTTTCAAGAAAGAAAGAAACTACTTGGCAGATGTATATTTTCTTCCTGACCATTTTAAACCTTGTTGAATCATCTCTGTAAGTTTTACTTTACATCCAGACACTTTTCAATTGTTTTTTTTAAGCAAATCATCTAACGGTAACACTGGATATTCAACGATTATTCTGTCAAGAATTTACTTCTCAATGCAATCTGTGCTTCTAGCCAAACCCCATGAAGCAGTAAAAGGAGTTGCCCATGTTCAATAAAAACTCTAGTTCTTGTTATTTTATCAAATAAGTACTATATCTTTTTTGTTGTAGGAAAGAAATGCCTTCTTTTTCTGTTTTCTCTGGTGGAGACCCCCTGACGTACCATGGTGAGTAGTAAAGGCAATAAAGCTGCAGGAATCAGACCTTCCAAACGAATCCCCATCAGCTCCCAAACAGACACGTCCACCTGAAACAGCAAATTGTGACTTTGTAAACATCATTTTCACCTTAAAATGATTATAAAGTGAAGCTAATGAGACCCCAGGCTTAACCGTACAAAACACCTTATGTATGACTTTTATGCAAGGTCAGCTGCATTGGGTGGTCAGGGGACCTTCCGATTTACTGACACTGACCTTTGAGTACAATGCAGTGTGAGTGCGCACAGTGTGAGCATGTGTATCCTGTATATTAAATGTACTTCTGGAGTGCATTCTAATCGTATGACCACTCAAACTGCCAAGTCAATTAAGCCCTTTACTCATTATTATTCTGCAACAGCCCCGTAACAAAACTTCACAGTCACTACGCCTTTGTACTTAGACACTGCATTCCCAGCAATGTAATATTAGTATCGCCGTGTGTGATTTTACGTTGTGTTTTGGTGTTGCAAAGGAATGACAGGCATGAGTTGTAAACAAAGATGGGATCTACACTCACTCAGTGCTGTTTTGCCCAGTGGGCTCCGTACACAGTCACCGTCTTGCTCCAGTTACGCCTCTGTCAGGCTAATATCGGCCCAGTGCTGGTATGACTTTACCCCCACCATTATGCCTTTACATTACAGACAAGGAGTATAAATACCCCACCTTGAGCTGGCAATGTGAAAGGGACTTATATGTCTTGTTCAACCATTCACATACACATTCATGCACTAATGGCAGACGCTTCTACATGTAACCTTACAGCCCATCATACTTAATGTATCAACAATTGCAATTTGTGGTCTGTTGTCATGCCCAATGACACCTTGAAATGTGGACTGCAGGAGCCTGGGATTGAACCGCTGACCCTTTACAAGTCAGCCCGCTGTACCTCTGAGCTACAGCTCTGGACTACAGTATATGAGCTTGGCTGAGCTACATTTAATGTCTAACTCTACTGGGCCAATATACGGCTATGGCTGTATTCTTTGGGGGTGTATGTGGGCTCAGTTGCAAGTTTATATGTTACACGTACTATTACCTGACTAATAAAATACTTCATTTTGTAGAAACACAAATTAATTATGAGGGTTTTCAAGTGAGATTGTCGCACTTGCAAAGAGTGGTAAGCCATTTTATTTATTTCTTGAATGATGGCCATGTTGGAAAGTCTAGAGTAAAGTCAGAGGTAGATAATTGCATGTTTTCTTGTTTTGTACTCACTTTGACATCGGCCCAGTGTATCCATGCCTTCATCACTGCTGGTGACAGCGCAGAGACCAGCAGCACACTGGCACAGCGACGCTTTATCACACTAGGATGGTCCCTGCAGAACACACACACACAGACACACAAACACACACAAACACACACACACACACACACACACACACCAACTTTACCATTCCAGTCTAACAGCAGCATCTCAGATCTGCTGTAAGTTGTGTACCTGGGTAAGCTGCTTCTCCAGACGTACAGACTGCCAACGTACACACACGCGAGCAGGAGGCAGCTCAGCACAGACTCCCAACATCTTGTATCGGTGTGCTCCTCCTCCATTATTATTAAGTCATGTTCTGGTTTTTAGCATGACAGAACCATAGGTGTTTTTACGAGATTAAAGAGATTCTTCATTGAGCTAAAGGTAACTCAGGTTTATCATGCTTTGGACTGGTTACGTTCTGTCTGTCATTTCAGATTAGAGGAGCGAGCCAAGCTGATTAGCTCTAATACTCTACTGGGAGGACACACACACACACCCATGCACACACACACACTTTCCAAAGCACTAATACAAAATGTATAAGTTGTGCCCATTCAGGTTTGACTTGATACAGTCACATACAAAAAAAGAAAACTGTTCATGTCATGCATGAAGCTTAAAATATACAAATCCAAAGTTGTAAGCAACCAAACAAATGTTTATTTTTTTTAAACATATTTATCAATACAGTTCTTCATCAGTCATAGCATCATAAATAAAGAGAACGTCAGGCATACAGTGTGTGATGAGTTTACAGTAGTGACATGAGGCTGAGTACCACTTTAACAGCGCACCTCAAAAAACATGCATACAGAAGTCAAAGGACGCAGAAATGGGAATATTTCTGAGCAGACTAGAACATCACAGCCATGTACATGATGGTTTATTCAAGGCACTTTAAATGCTAAAAACTGGAGATCACCTTGAGCATCTTCTGTGCTCAAAGAAAAAGCTTATAAAATTCTTAATATGAATATGAACACTTTCTACACCTAACATTTAAAAAAAGATAAAACAATCAGGTACATTATTGCAATAAGAGGAAATACTTTCAGGATTTCTCAAAATGTTGAAAACATGAACCTGCATCAGGGGGTTTGAGTCCAGCTCATGACTTTTTGAAAGTTATCTATAACTTATAGATCTCCTGGGGCGCTGGTAGCGGAGTGGGTGGCTGGTGCACACACCACATATAAGGAGGCAATAGTCCTCCAAGTGGCCGGCCCAGGTACTAATCACACCTGTGGCTCATTTCCTTCATGTCGTTCCCCACTCTCTCGCTCCCTGTTTTCCGACTCTGTCCCCTTTCCTGTCTCTCCAATGAAGGCACAAATAGCCCCCCAAAAAATACATCTTTTAACTTAAACATCTCTGCATGTTCAACTAAACATTTGACACTTTTGGGCTGGGAATATCTGAAACAGAAATGTAGAGAAATATCAACAAACCCAAATGAATTTCTTAAAGGAACTTCTAACTATTTTTGGATTAAAATTTGCAACACTGCACAATTTTTTTGTTGTTGCTAAATCTTATCTTGTCATGACCAAGGGAACCTTTTCTAAATATATATACAAGAGAAGAGAAAAAGCCAGTGATTCTATTCTGAAGCCAACTCAAAGAGAAATAGACACACTAACACACATATCACCACATGTGCAATAAAACAATCTGACACATCATTCAAATAAATAAAAACATGTGAACAGAACCAAAATAATACTTTAACATTAAGACAGACTGAAACCAATAAAAACACTTTCAAAGAGGACACATTTTGCAGCCCTCACCTTGTCACCTGGTTTCCTCATAATAGGTATTAACAATTCTCCATGAAGGTAAAGACAATAGGAATTGAGGAAAACTGAAATCCTGTTTTTATAATATGTGCAAAAGTTCGAGGAGATAAAACAAACAGGTTTTTTTGTGTAGCTTCAGACGCCCTGTAAGAAAGCTGTTTGTGTCTCTTTTCTCACTGTAGGACACACTTTTCTTTGTTGCTGTATTTTCTCCTCCTCATCTCTAGACCCCGTTCCAGACGCTCATCCTCCTCCAAAGCCCTGCAAAAAACATTTGACATATTTAATGATTTTGAAGGTTAAGATTACAAGCATGAGCCCAAATATGTATTTGAAGTATAAATATGAAAGAATCAGACATAAAAGATATACGATTGTGTTATTTTTTGAGTGATTTGCTATCTCCCTGTTACTTGTTCCAACACACAAACGCACATAAATACACACACACTCACCCTCTCTCCTTGGCATCGATGTCTCGGATGATCTCGTCCCGTTGGTTGACCAGAGACACGAGCTCCTGGAGGAGCAGCTGCTCCCTCTGCTGCTGAGTGGAAGACTTCTGCCAGTCTACATGACAAACAAGAGTAATTTAAGAAACAGCACATGAAACCATTTACAGTCAGAGAAAGACGATTTATCAAAATGCTATTGTCATTTATTCTTTATTTTTGTATCAAAAGTCCTCAATCCTCTTACTGTCTACATTTATACTGTCTTATTACCACTAAATCAATTACTTTCATTGCAAAGAGAGGTTGTAACAAAAATGGATTCAGTTCTACTCTAATTGATTTGATCTGATAGCTGTAGTTCGTTGTAGCTTTGCAGACAATCCTTTTCTTAATAAACATCTTATTATTTTACTATGATGCATTTTCTTCAGATTTAACTACCCAACACAAAGGAACGTTGTAATTGAAATTAACTTTAACCAGCTACAACATTAGAATGACATGTTAAAGGAGCATTGTACTTTGTGACGTTGCTAAATATGCTAAATTATTCGATCTGAATAGTTTGTCCACCACTGTTTGTTACCAACCTTCTATCGCCATCATGACCCGAAGCTCTCTGTTCAGAAGCTCAAATCTCCTCTCCAGATCCTGCTCCTCCTGCCTGTAGCAATAGTGAGTAATTCATGTTGATTATACTGTACGAGAACTTACATGTGTAACCAGTTTGTGTTAGAGGTCTTACAGTAGTTCCAGGTTGTCCTGTCTGCGAATCAGAGCGTTCTTCTTGTTCACCAGAGTGAACCACTCCTGGATCAATCTCTCCTCTTCATCACGGTCACTACCTGTAGAGATAGAGGAAAAAAAGCACTGCTGGGTAAATATCAAGTGTCCAAAGCACAAGGGGACACTTAGGGTTTTGGAATTCTTAGTTAACATCTAAGACATCTGGAAACCTTTATATTAAATGATGGGTTCCCAAACAGTTGTTGTTAAATGTATTTACATGTTGAAAGGAAATGAGCAGAAAAGAAAATATAATGGTGAGCTTATGGTTCATGTAGATAATGCTAGAAGAGATACTACACACAAATAAAAAATCAGAGGAGCTTACCCTTATAGAAGGATTTTTTTTGTTACTCTAAATTTTACGCAGTTCCAAGAACACTTTCTCAAATTACATTGAAGATAAACAGATATACAACTCAGATCTACATATACAAACTCGAAATTAAAACTTTTCTATTTACATTTCCCTGCATTCAGCTCTCATCCTTTGTTTTTGATTATTATCTATTTTTGCATGTGACTCACCTGTTTCCATGAGGCTTCGCAGTCGTCTCTCCACCACAGCGGCTCTGCTGTCAATGTGCTTCTGCTCTGTCTCTAAAGCCGCCAGCTCACTCAGCACATATTGACTGGTGTCCTGCAGACACTGACCACAAGCCCGATTTCACACACGCACACACACAAACAATCCCACGTGAACATACCCGAAGACACGGGAAAATAGATAAAAACAAAAAAGGGATTCGGGGAGACAAGTAGAACCAGAAGGTCAAAGATTAGAGTGTGGCTAAAAGGATGGGAAATACAAGCTGTGAAAGCAGTGAGTTTAGGAATCTGGGTTGAATTATTCATCATGACTTGGACAACTTTTGCAAAAATATGATTAAATCCTTGCAGCAATTAAACATTTTAAAGATGTTTATTTGATTTCATCAGATAGTCAGACCAAAGATTGAGAAAAGAAATGCAAATCAGAAAAGTGAGGGACATGAAACTGACCATTGGTTCCTCCTCTTGTTTAAGAGGCCGTGTGTCCGCTGCACCCTGCAACTCTGCACACACACAGACCAAAGTGTGAATGAAGATTAAAAAAAAGACAAGAACATGGAAATGTACATCAGTATTTAAAATCTTGGGTATTGTCTTTAAAGGCTAAGGCTTCAGACAACCACCTGTTTTGTTGGTGATATCTGTTGCAGAGTGTGCCATTGTGCCTTCATCCTGGACAAGAGAGACATGAAAGGTTTCAAGACATTAACTACAAATAACACATAAAGATCACTGTCAAAAAGTGATAAAACGTTATTAAAGTCAGTCAAAACAAAGGCTGCTACCTGAGCAAGGTCAAATTTAACTGCTTTGTTAATCGACCTCGGCGGGGGGACCGGGGTTATCGACTCATCCGCTGAAAAAAGATGAAAGCAACAGTAAGGAGTTTGATTTAAACCTCTTAAAGCTCATCATGCCACATCATTTCCTTGGAAATGTTTATGTTCAAGCAATGATCAAGCAGATAGCTAATCAAACAAGCCCACAAATGTTAACACATTTAAACTGATTTATTTCTCACACCCCTGGTTGGTCCACTGAAATATGTGCCTGGCCCTTTTTCATTAACTGATGAGCATCATCTTTAAACCTCCAGAGTGGATGCTAGCAGACTGAACAGACAGAATCTGTCATGTTAAAAAAAAGGAAAAGAACTTGTATGACATGTTAATTTAGGATTGATCAAATAACTAAGACGGTGATTAACAAAAAATGGTTTTCAGAGGTTTGAACCAAGAAAAAGACATTTATGGCTGCACCAGTCCATTAAGTGATACACTTTAGATGTTTATCATTTCACAACAGTCACAAAGAAATTCAACAGAATTCTATTCAATAGAATTCATCCTGAGTTTCTGGCATCTTTGGGAACCTTTAAAAACAGCTAGAATCTTAATTTGGGCGTTCTAAACTTGATTTAATGATTTCCGTTGTCCTCTGTCTGGTCTCCTAAGCTTAAACTGTCCGACTTCACATTCCTAAGTTCCACGGAGACACAGAAATGTTCCCACTCAGCACCAGCGACAGCTGCGGCCAAAAGGCACTGTGTCCATCTGTCCTTCTGTCCCATTTTCAACAACACTGTATTTCGGGACAAGTTCGAAGGAATTTCCTCAAAATTGGTACAAATGTCCATTTTGACTGAATGAAGAACTGGTCAAAATGTAAAAGTTAACTCACAACACCTGGTTGGCCTTAACTAATTTTTAAACCAGTGTCTAGTCTGATATATTTGTATCCGACCTACAGTACTAAACATAGAATTGTTAAGCACCAGAAGATCATTCTGTACCTTACAACATTTATTCTGGGGTTTTCATAAACTTATTTGTGATGATTTTTGTCTTAATATTTGTACAGAAAAACAACAAAAAAACTATTTATTTCATTTTAATAATAAATATCTGGCTTACACTTCCCACATGAATTTCTCGTTTCCCATTAGCGCCATCATTCACATGGTAGCCATGTAAAAATGACACAAACTTTTTCTTCTTCACTTTTGATTACCTATAGTAATATAAACAATAGTTTCAAAGTATCTATACTGTAACACAATGGAGTTATTCACTTTGAATTCGTTTGTTTTTGACGTTGCATGTTATATTTATAGTTAGTCCAGTATGGAGTATCTTAGGTCCAGAATCACCTGAGCAAGGTAGAAGTTGAGGAAAACACAGGAGTGTTGGCAGGTATGCATTAGAGCTGAAGCAGTGCATGTTCATGTGTTCAGAGGAGCTGCTGTGTTTTTTTACAGTTGGTTACTTTCCTAATTTAGCGTACTCGTGGCAGTCCTGGTAAGTTAGCTTTAAGAACTACATAATTTTTTTTAAATGGTAAAATTATAAGTTTATGAGTTTCCCCGCTGGGGATCTATAAAGTTTTCTAATCTAATAACAACATTGCAATGATGGAGTAATTGAAGCTGATACCTTTACCCAGTCGTTTGGTCCTTGGTGGAGGGACGACCAGGGTGCTGCTTCCTCCCTCCTCTAGACTGAGTCCTTCGTTCAGCCTGGACATGCAGAAAGCTGCCGCGTCCACTGTAGTAGGACCAGGACCAGAGAGAGCGAGGCCATAGCTAGACTGGCTGCTGTTGTGCTCTATCTGCAGCACACTCAGCTCCTGGTTGGTAAAGTGTGAGCGGATCTGGCTGAGGTAGGTCATGACAATGAGCCTATCAGGGACTGACAGAAGAACCATGTCCGACGGCTCTAACAGACGAGAGATACCCAGGGCCTCGAAACCATCGAAGGCCTGACATTTTAAGTAGAGGAAGATATCATCAGCATAGAAAAACACTGTTGGTAAGTTAGACTACTTTAAAGTGATATTTTACAGCACATAGATCAGCATTAAGCTAGAATGTACAATATAATGTCTTTGTTTAAAGCACAGTTGTATTACTTCTCTACAGAAAAATTTAAAAAAATCCGCATTTATATAATGAAACTGTTAGCGAAATGGATTTTAATCAAATATAAACACTTCTGATGACTCATACATACATACAGTATATACAAGCTGAATAAGGGGGAATAAACATTGCTCGGTCCTTACCTTCTTGTTGTTGAGCTTGATGTCATGAGGGGCTAAATGGTCAAAATCTCTAATAGGAAAAACAGAATTGAAGTATGTAATATAGAAGAAAGAACTTCCCTAATAAACAAATTGAAAAGATCATCTAAAAAAGACTCTAGAAACCAATAAGATGAAATTAATAACCATAACAGAAGATGTTGCCTAAAGGGTTTCTGGGATATCATTTTGTTTTTAGCAAATTGTGATATTCTCAACATCACGCAGCAGCAAATGCATTAATGCATACAACAACCAGCTTACATTTTATCTGGATGAAAATGATGCAGGATGGCACAGAAAGCTAGTCCATTTCTCCAGGATGTGCTGAAGTTTGTGACCTTTACCCCCTGGTAACCATTAGTGATGTTCTTACACCAGTGGAGCAGCGACTGGCTGGAGTTCACCAGACCCTACCAGAAAGGAGTTAAGCTTAGATTTCTGTGATTAAAAAAAACATTCCAGAAAGTATGACCACATTGTTATTGTGTTTGTTCACCTCAGCTACATCCTCCTTTCTATTGGCCTCCTCTCTAACCATTGGAACTGGATCAGACGTTTCTTCTTCTTGTAAAGTAGGAAGTCGAGATGCCTTCATGTCTTCATGCTGAGATGAGGTTTTTATCCCTACAGAGGAGTCAGCTGGTTGGCATTTCAACCTGAGTGGAGACAGGACAAAAAACACTTGTTGATCAGCAGCAAAACATAACAGGTTTAGTTAAGAAATGCTTTTATGCATACAGCGTGGCATCAGCAACACACATGATTTGCAGATGCGAGCAAGGGACATGCAAGCTTGCCGACACAGCAGAAAGCATCACTGACTAGATGTTTAACATGAAACATATAGCGTGGATGGCTGTAGCAACTCAGGTCTATGCTGCTGGTAAATGTGTAACCACCTTAGAAGAACAACTTGGTCCTACAAGGCAGTAGTTGAAATTACAGAACAATTTACCAACATTGACTGAAGTGGCATAAAGCAAACATTTCCTTAGCTGTTTCGAGTCTATCAAGAGAGTCAAAACAAGTGATTAGCGTCATGGATGTTGGTCTGTCTTGTTGTAAATGCAACAGTAAATGATCATAGCCCACCTTAAATTACAGGAAAAAAAGAATCCAGGGCCAAAAGAATTTAAACTACTTACTGTGGTCATCCCCTCACTTTTCCATTAGCATTATTTTCAGTTTCTTCTAAAGTGTCTTTTAATATGCTAACATTCTTATTTGGCCAATATTTTGGTTTATGACCAGTTTCTTGCAATACTAAAATCAGTCCCTTCTGCACTTAGTTTATGTCCTAAATAGCATTATGCTAGCATGCTAACAGACATTAGAACGTAGAACGTTTAATATGGTTAAGCACTGATGTATGTTAACATTGTCATTTAGCTTCTTAGCATGTTGATGTTAGCATTTATTTCAAAACAGTCTTGTGCGTATTGTAATTACTGCCTCATCTTTGTCTTGTATTCTACTGACACTAGGTCTGTTGGATACATTGACCTTACGATGAAATGTTCAAGCTGTGCGACTATTAGATAGCTACTTAAATCTATCTTATTCTGAATTTGACTGGGATTTTATGGGGTCACAATTTAACTTTTTACAAACAAGTCTGAAGTCATGGCAACCCTTTAGAGAGTCAAATGTTAATTATTTGACTGAAGTTCAAGTCGAGTCTTAAATCTACAGCTCAGCAGATGACAAATACAAGGATTCAGTGGCACGTCATTTTAAAGAGCAGCACGGGTTGGCAGCCCAAGCTGACTTACACATCCTCCTCGTCTTCTCCATTTTGCCCCGACTCATTGTCGAGTGGCTCATTTGCCTCAGTGAGTGATATTTCCTGCAAGGTATCAAAGCAGGGAATTATCGTGCTCTCATTGTGATCGATAAGCCCTGTGCTTTCACAGTCAATGTCACAGGTGTCAGGGATGAGGAGCTTCATACTGCGATGGCTGCAGTCAGGTGATGTGTCAACTGTCATTAAATTAATTTTTGCCAATAAGAGCCTCTCTTCCTCTTGGAGCTGTTGGTCTCTGTTGACATTGGAGAGATCCAGGACATGTGTCTGTGTGTGACTGTCACTCTTTGATGTGTCTGGGTTAAACCTGGAAGAGTTCACATTTTCATCCTCCTTCAGTTCATGGCTCTTGAGCGAATCTGTAGCAGTTTCTGACATTTTTGTGTCACTGGTTATCTTTGTGACGTCTAAGTCAGTGTCAGTCTCGGTTTGTTTGGTATTCGAGTGTACACTGGCTGTGTTTGTGCTCAAAGGTAGGGGCCAAGGCACCACAGATGATTCAACAAGTTCTCCTTCCTCATTAGTTTCTGCCTCTAGGCTGTGGCCAGTTTTTGTGACAACATCCTCTCTTATAATTGGATGTTTCTGTCCTTCACTAAGCTGCGGAGAATGTTTGGCCATCAATGTTTGACTGATTACATTCTCTTGTTTGTACCCTAATGGTGGTTTGTGATGAGGGCGGTCAGCAAGATTGCTTAGAGAGAGTTCAGCAGGTACATTTTGCTGACTGGCAGCAGGGCCCTGGTGTAACGTTTGTCCACTGGTAGGGAGTGTGGAGGGCTCCTTGGTGACAGGGAATGATGGTTGGCCAGGGCTGAAGACAGAAAAGGAGAGTTTAGCGCTGAACCTAAAGGCTGACCTTCTTTTACAAAACTGGCAAGCTCAACTACAATATTCTTATCATGCTCCATTCCCCTCCAGCAACATACCAATACTCATCTCATGCAGCCAGATCTCCTATCATGTAAAGTCACCGGGTTCAGTCAATTCTAAGAATATCAGGCGCTCATAGTCAAAGAATGATAAAGGACAAACTCTCTACAAGCACTTATATCCTTAATCGGCTAATCTCACTGCTGTCTCAAGCCTGCCAGAGGGCTCGACATCCACATTGTTTGGACAAGATTTTCCCATGACTTCCACAAGCAGGATAGAGGTCTGGCTACTGAGAATAAAATAAACACATGCTAGAGAGATAAAAAAAAACATGTAAATCATCCTCAGCGAAACATTGATTTTAACACTGAACTATGTTAGCCTAGGACTATACAAATTGATTAATCCACTCAACAGACAGAAACATTCAGAAGTTGCAGACACAATTCTCAAAGTACAAATGGCTACAACAGTGACACTGGATGGAGTCATAGGGAAAATTGAAATTTCTCCAACACAGATTCCCTTAATAAGCTGCTCTTCATAGTGCTTTAAAAAACTGTTCATAATCCTTTCATTTAGGGGTTTGTTGCAGTTAATATCAATCAATGTGGGGAAAAGCACCGTGGTGTTGTCCACAAACTGATCCTGAATAATGAGATATCCCGTAAACAAGAAAGGAACGAATGTGCAGTCAAAGAGACATCATGGTTCATCCTTGAGTTTAACTGGATATTTTTGCAAAATTAAAAACAAGTCCCTCCAGGCATTCCAGATATAATGCTTCACAAGAATGGGATGGGAATAACAACAGCCAGAAAAGTGTAAGAGTGAAGTGATTTTCCAGGACATTTTGGGTACAAACTGTGAGTTTTGGCTGAAATCTTTTTCAGAGATCAGAGATCACAACATTCCCTACATTTAAGGTAAGATCAGTTACCAAAACAACAGCCAAAAATACAAACAAACAGATCTCAAGAAAGATCTCAATTTTTTTTAAGCGGGTGTCCTCTTTCTTATGATTTCTAAGCAGGTTAATGGTTATATTTGCAATAAACAATGGAGATAATGACATCTGCTGAGGGAATAGGACACACTGAAACTTAAAACATCTGTATACTGCATGCGTCTGCGTGTTTACACTTGATTGAGTTACGACTCCAAAAAGAAGGAGCAATATATTTGAAGCGCAGTCTTTTAAGGTACCCTAATTGCCTCCATGCGCTGTGTGTCACTATTGCTGGAGGCAAGGTGGCAACGTACTGTGTAAAGAGGAAATTCCAGTTTTCTTCACAAACAACTGTAATGATGTAGTTTGGGGAGAACTACAACTCACATGCCAACACACAACTTTGTATTAGTAAATACCTGCAGGCAAAAGGCAAACCCTCAGTAAATGAGAGGTGGCGGTGGTGTGGGGTACATTCATACCTACCCTGCAGGTATACGAGTCATAACCTTGATTATTGGAAAACGCATAACCAAGAAATGCACAAGCACGGCCCTCTGACCCACAGAAGGTACCAAGCAGACCTTCCTAATGAGACCAACTCTTTACCCAGTTAGTCACCTCCCTGATGCTATTTACCTCTCTGACCCCTTTTACTCACCCCGTCTCCCCCTCCATGTACAGCTCAGCCAGCCAGATGGAGCCGAGATCCTCATGTCCTCTCTCATACTCCACCTCTTCCTCCTCCTCCTCCTCTCTCATCCACACTGGGATGGCACCAGAGTTCAGGCTGGCACCAGATTTAAAAAATGTGCCTTTTTTAACTGATCTCAGAGCTGTATCATTCAGTGCTTTCTTATCAGCAACTAGAGGGTCATCAGGTTTGCCTAAAACCACTTTGTTTTTTGTATTAGGGTGTTCTGTTTTAACTGATTTGGGGTCAGACTGCTCTTCATCACCCTGTAGCCTCTCATCATCTGCAATATCATCCAGTTCTGCTTCCCTCAGAGGAGGCCAAGCTTCTGGTGTATTAGCTACCTCTGAAATGATCTCTGGATTCAATTGTTGTTTCTCTCCTTTTCTCTCCTCTTTTCCTTTCCTCACCAGGTCCTCCTTCTCCTTTTTCTTCTCCTCCCTTTCAATTTCTCTGGTCCTCTCCTCAATTTCTTTCCTCTTGATTTGCTGCTTCCTTTCTTTCTCTGCCCTTTCCTTCTCCTCCCTTCTCTTCCTCTCGTTCTCTTCTCTCTCTGTTTCCAACCGCTTTCTCTCCTCTTCATTTTCCCTCTCCACCCTTTCTTTCTCCTTCCTCTGCAGCTCTTTTCTCTCTTTCGCCAGCATCCTTCTCTCTGTCTCCTTTTCTTTCTCCATCCTCTCTCTCTCCATCCTCAGCAGCTCTTCTCTCTCATTTTCCAACCTCTGTCTCTCCTCTTTTTCTTTTTCCATCATCTCTTTCTCTTTCCTCTCTGCCTCTTCTCTCTTTTCCCTCTCTTCTTCCTCCCTCTTCATGTTTTCAATCCTTTCTTTCTCCAATCTCTCCCTCTCTCCCTCCTGCTCAGAGGCTGCCAGTCTCAGACTTGCAACCAGACTTAGACCGCCCAACTGTACACACTCTTGTTTCTGAGATAATTCCATCTGTTTGCTAATTGTCTCTGTTTCTGCCTTGTCAGAGAAGGCAGTGGGTGGGGAAATGTCAACTGAAGACAGCGGATCATCTGGCTCAGAGGAAAAAAGCATCTTTTCCTCTTCTTCATGTAAACACAGCTGATCTTCGTTGCTTATAAGGAGAGCTGGTTGGTCTGCAGTGGATCCAGCCGTCTGCAGGATGGAGGTCACTGTCTCAAAGCTGAAGGGACAGACACGAGGGATAGAAACTCTGAGACAGATCTCACCCATGCATGACCTCAGCAGGCTCTGCACTGAGTGACAGCATGCTTGATTAAGTAGTTCCTTGTTCTCAGACTTTGTTTTGGTGCTGGTCCAAAGTCAACAGAGGTTGCACAGAAAAGAACCACCCTACACTTTTTTTTCTCTTCCTTGTTTAAAAAACAATGAAGCCAACTGGAATCAAGCATCGCCTCTGGCATCATCAGGACCATGAGAAAACTTTCCGGTGCCATGCAGGTGAGAGCTCAGAGTAACAAAGTTTGCCAATAAATACGCACGAGACAAATTCCAAGTTCAATTATGACAGATATGTGTGTGATCATAACCAAATGACCAAAACAATGGTTGATCGACTACTGTGACCAATACTGTGACCGCACAGGTAAATGGTAGTTTTATATTTTTCAATCTACAGTGCAGGAATTAAAAAGCATTCTGTTTCTGCACTGTACTTCAAGTTTCCACAGCAATATGCTTCATGCACATTTTATATGTAATGGAAAATGTAGCAAGCAACACACACAATGTTTTTTATCTTGTTTGATATCCGTTTTCTATCAATATGCATTGATATTTATTATTTCCTGCAAAGTGATATGTCTCATGGTAAACTTTTTGAACACACTCTCAGACGCTGAGGTTATATTATTTAGTCTTCTCACTGTAACCAAAGAATTTAAAATTTTAACCAACTGTGCTTCCCCAGGCCTGGGGAGAAAGAGCGAGAAAGAGTGCTCACAAACATGGACAGCATTGATGCACGGAGCAGCCCTTGGGCAGGGGGTACCGTACTATTGGGCAAGGGGAGCAAGCGCAAAGATACAGCCTTTGTTCACCCTCAGGTTTGTCAAGCTTTTTCGTCTCTGCTGATTGTTGCCTCAATTCGCCAACATGTTTGTGTGTATGTGTTTATCTGAGATCGGCATAGAATTGGCTAGTATTGTGAGGACCAGCCAGTCACCAATCACAGCCAAACAGGCCAAAAATCATATTTTATAGTATTTGACTAGTTACTGACTTCTCAAAAAGTGATCAAATCATAAATATTTAGTCTGCATTCAAGCTTCCATTTATAAAAAAAACATGTTTTTGTAGAATGCCTCAAACTTTACAAATCATTTTCTGGACAGGCAGGCAGACACTCACCCTCTGTATAACACCCCAACCATTGCTGACATGAAGCCAGCAGGCGCCTCCGTCTGCATCTCTGCAACACACACATCTGCTTCTGTGTGTGCACATGTCTGGTCACTACTACACACACTAACACAGACAGATACAGACCCCAAAAGCACACACACATTTTACTCTTGTATGAAAAAAAACTCTTGAATTGAATAACTTCCTTTTTCAATAACAGTCTAAAAGCAAAGCCAGAGGTTTAGATGAAGAGCATCAGATGGAGTTAATTGTAACTATTGAGTAGGCACTGGTTAGGCTGCAGCAAAAAAGAGGTGTGTTAGTCGGTTAAATATGCAGGTGTGTCTGTGTTTGTGTCTGTATGTGGCAAAAATGTCATGCCATGCTGCAGACGAACCGTCACTGACTCACCCCCCTGTAACACCACCCTCCTCCTTCTTCTCCTCCTTTTCTTCACTGCTCTCACTACTTTCCATCCCTCCTGTCTCTGCTGTTGTCTCCTCCATCGCCGCCCACAACTGCTTCTCTGTATCACACCCCGGCTCTTGTTTGTTGACCAAACTCTCCTGACCACCAGCCACGACATCGGCGTGTTTCTTGGCATCTACTCCCTCATGTTGTGGTTTTCCTGTCTGCTGCAGGACTTGTTCCGGCTGCAGCCCTGGTTCTGGTTTTGACGGAAGAAGGGGATCAAGTGCCAAAGCTTTGCGCTCTCCCTCTGGTTTTGGGGAAACTTCAATTGAGGTTGCTGGTTCCTGTTTGGGTCCTTCTGGCTCTTTGGGCTCCTCTTTAGCTGATGGTGCATTAGGTTGAACAGAAGGTGGGACTATTTGATGTGTTTCTGTGTCTTTTACTGTTTTTGGGCTTTCTTCCTGTCTTTCGGGGATGTCCTCATTAGTAGCATCCTCTTTGGATGAGCTAAAAGAAATGGAAAACATATTAATGATATTGCCTTTTTACATTTACAAGTTTCTTTTCAAACTCCTTCCCTCCGGCAGGCGTTACAGATCACTGTACGCCAAAACAACCCGTCATAAGAACAGTTTCTTCCCCCAGGCTGTCACTCTGATGAACGCTAAGCAGTCAGAGAGTGTCAGACCTGCTGCTGTGAAATAACCCCTGGAACATAACTGTCACTGTGAATGTACATATATGCAAATATATAGTATCTTTATTTTATTTAAATTACCATCTGCACACACTCTTTAATGTAAATACTGTAAAAATATCTACCTCATGTTCACTACAGCATTTTTGTTGCACTACTCACCACTGCACTATTTCTTATTTAGTCTTGTACATATTAGTCTTTAATTATTGTTTATTTTTCTTAGCTTATTGTTGATATTTAATTTTTTACCTTTGTACAAAGAGAGCACAGTCTACCAAAGTCAAATTCCTTGTGTGTTAAACATACCTGGCCAATAAATCTGATTCTGATTCTGATTCTGATTCTGATTCTATTACTAAGATGAAAAAAACATGAGTTACTGTAAGCAGGTGGACACAAAGATGCTCAGAAATCAAGACAAAGCAGATAAGCAGACAGACACACATCCCCCGATTCTTACCCCCTGCACAAAGGTTTTGCACCCTCCTTTGCAAGAGATTTTTCTGGGCTATCTTTTCCATTTCTCCCTTCCAGTACTTTCCAAAGAGGAACCTCTGCATCAGACAGCCTCTGTGGAGGTGGCACCAGAGTCTCAACCTCTAATGAGACTGGTTTGTCCTGAGCAGAGGGCCGATCAATGAGGCCTGACGGGCTACCAGGTGGAGTACAGGTGGTAGGTACTTTCTTATCAGTTTTTGACAATGAACCTTCCTTTAAGAGAGAGGCCTGCCCCAGACTGGAATAAGGGGAGAGAAAGAGCATAAGGAAAAAAAGGGAAGAGAAGGGGGCAGGTGGAAAAATATCAAATAAAGTTTAGCAGAAATAGGAGAGGAAGTGGAAGGAAAGCTATAATCAATAACACATACAGTAGGGATGGGTTATAATGCCTAATTCAAAGTATCAAAATACCATATGATACTACAGTCAGAATCCCTAAAATAAACATCGATAGCTATGCTTTTATTGTTAGAGTGCGAGGAAATGTGTCATAATTCACAAGGGGAATGCATCATTACTAAACTAAATAATTACAATAGCACCGAGGCTTCCAAATTTCATTCAGGTTAAAATGTGTGGTCTCTAAAATCAGTAGAAAGTGTACATACATTTTTAAACGGATTGATTGATTGATTGATTGATTGATTGATTGATTGATTGATTGATTGATTGATTGATTGATTGATTGAATTTTCAGAAAGACAAAGCAGGTGGCAGATATTTCAGTTTGGAAAACAAAAAGAAACCCACAGTGTCATTTTTTCTTTTTGTTTCAGTGCTGTAACTCACCGCTCAATGGAGGCAGAGTTCAGTTTGTTATCTGTCTGAGGAGCCTTCTTTCTCTCTTGTGATAGGCTGAGAATTTGTGAGGGCAGCTGTTGGGGTGCAACACTGGTTTTAGCCGGAGGAGGGAGGTGCGAAGTGGGAAATGGAGTTTGTGGAGCTGAAGTAGGAGGAGGTGCATCAACCAGTGTTCTCATCTTCTGCTTGTCTTCATCTGACTTGTTGGCCTCCATTTTTATTTCAATTTCTTCCTTTTCATGCAGAAGCTTCTTCTTCTGTTCCTCCTCTCTCTTTTTCCTGTCTTCCTCCTCCTTCTTCCTCCTTTCTGCTTTCTCCTCCTTCAGTCTCTTCTCCTCATCTTCCCTCTTTCTCTTCTCCTCAATCTGTTTTTTCTCCTCCTGCCTTCTCTCCTCCTCTTGCAGCCGTCTCTTCTTTTCTTCTTCCTCCCTTTGCTTTCTCTCCTCTTCTTTCTGCTCCTTCAAGAGTCTCTCTTTCCTCATCCTCTCCACCTCTTCACACCTTTTCTTCTCCTCTTTTTCCCTCCTCTCAATCCTTTCTCTCTCCTCTTTTAAGAGCCTCTCCTTCTCTTTCTCCTCCTTTAATCTTTTCTCTTCTCTCTCCTTCTCCTCTTTAAGTACTCTCTGCTTTTCTTCCTCTTCCTTCTGTCTTCTCTCTGCTTCCTTGACTCTTTTCTCCTCAGCCTCCGCCTCCCTCTTCTTTCGCTCCCTTTCTACTTCAATTTTCTTTCTTTCCTCCTCTTTCCTCGCCTCCTCAATCACTTTCCTCTCTTTTTCTGCCTCCATTTTCTTTCTATCCTCCTCTTTTATCCTCTCCATCTCATCCTTCCTCTTCCTCACCTCCATCTCTGCCTCCATTTTCTTTCTTTCTTCCTCTTTAATCCTCTCCTCCTCCTCTTTCCTCTTCCTCATTTCCATCTCTGCATCATTTTTCTTTCTTTCCTCCTCTTTTCTCGTCTTCTCCTCCTCATTCCTCTTCCTCATCTCAACCTCATGTTTCTTTCTTTCCTCCTGTAGATGTTTTTTCTCCTCCTCCTCCTTTCTCTTTTCTTTCTTAGACTGCTCTTTAATTTTCTGTCGCTCCTTCTCTCTTTCCTCCATCAAGCGTTTCTCCTCCATCTTCCTTTGTTCTTCCTCTTCCAGCAGCCTCTTTTTCTCCTCTTCCCTTCTCCTCCTTTGCTCCTCAAACACTCTCCTCTCTTCCATCCTTTTCTCCTCATCCTCCTTCATTTTCCTCAAGAATGTTTCTCTTTCGGCTCTCCTCTCCTCCTCCCTTTTAGGTTTATCCTTTTCCACCTCCATCTCCAGTAGTTTCCTCTGCTCCTCCTTTTCCCCCCTCTCAACCTCCTCCTGCTTCTTCTTCTCCTCCTCCTCCAGCTTCAGCTTCTCCTGTTTGTCCCTCCTCTCCTTCAGGAGCCTCTCCTCCTCCTGCCTCCTCCTCTCCTTCTCCTTCTTGTTCTCCTTCTCCTCCTGTAAGAATCTCTTTTTCTCCTCTTCTAACAGTCTCTTCTTTTCTTCCTCATGTTTTCTTCTCTCCTCCTGCTTCAGCAGCACATTTTTTTGCCCTTCTTCCTCCCTCCTCTTTTCATCCTCCTGTCTTTTGAGGATTTCTTTCTGCTCTACCTTTATCACATCCTCCTTCTTCATTGCTGCTCCTCCTAACTGCTCTGTCAGTGACGGCGTGTCACTGGTTTTCTGTTCCAGACTGCAGAACAGATAAACAATATTCCTTAAATCCTAGTTTGTGTTTGTCTGTTTTTTAAACCATCAGCACAATAAATTCACATTTTTATACATCAATTGTTTCGTTCTGGATCTTTTTTGGTTTAATCCGAGAATCTAAATACTCACCCCTGAGGACACCTCTTAATAGTATCCCTCTTAGAGTCATCTTCATCCAGAAACAAGCCCCCTGAAACGTGTCTCTGATTAAATGACTCAAAGATGATGTCATCAAAGTCAGGCTCAGGCTCTGCCAGAGGCGGCTTTTCGGTCTTTAAGACGCTAATATCACTCTTTGTTTGACTGGTTGTTTTTTTCAAATCAGTTCCTCCCTGAACATTTGGCTGTTTAGGAGTGATAAATGCCGCGACGACAGTGATGGAGGGCTGCTGAGGGGTGGAGCTCTCACTGCAGGAGAAGGGCCATGGGGGAGGTGGGGCTATGATCAGCTCTGAGCGGGACTGTGCAGGACTAGGGGAAAGAAATATTGAGGAGGTCAGGCTCCAGAGATGAGTGCAACTTCATGATGCAGGAGTGTGCAGGAGATGGTTAAGAAGGGAAACACACAAGGCTCGGAGCAAAACTAGAAACCGATGATTATTTGATTGCCATACACTGGGGAGGTCAGTTCACCAGGAGGTAGGGTGAAACACACTCCAACTGTTAGCACCAAGGAAGCACAAACACCTAGAAAAAACACGAGGCCACAAGCCACTGGGAATTGAAAAGACTCTCACTTCATCCACAAACATGGATGAAGTGTTGGTGTACCTCACATGAATCAGAAACTCAAAGCAGAATTACCGCAGTCAGCACTTAGGAGGGTAGCTTGTGGTCATTTAGCACATATTATGTGCTCATCTATACAAAAGACTTATTAGCATATTGCTGCAAGTTTTGCACTCTTTGTTATACAACTGAGATAGTAAAAAAAAGAGAAATGTATCTACAGCTGTCTGCTTAAAGGTACAATTTTAGGTATTGCAAAACGTGCAGTTAGATGGAAGTTCAATAGCACTTGAATATCTATATGTTAAGGAAGGAAGCTATCACTAGCAAGAACATGCAAACAGGGTTAAACAGTTTGCATGGCTACAGTATGCAAGACAAAGACAACCCATCCACCAGCACCTCCACACCTGAAAATACAACATTTTAGATCTTGTTTATTTTGTTAGGTGTCGGATCATTTCTTTGGTGCAGTCACTTCCTAGACTTTTGTTTTCGTATAGCTTAAACAACCAAGAAACAATGTGTTGAGGATTAACTTGACTTAAATAGGAGCTTTTGACTTACTTTTGGACAGAGCATGGCCAGCTTTTCCCCACCTGTTTCCAGTTTTATGCTAAGCTAACCATACTACCTATAGCTCCATATTCAACCCTCAGATTTAAGAGTGTTCTCAATCTCTTACCTGCTTGAAGGCAAATCAAAGTAAAGTATCTGTTTGTGAAAAAGGAAGCTAGCTACCTCTGGCAGTGGTTAGCCAACTTAGCATATACAATCAGTAAACAACAAGTCTGGCTCACAAAAAAATCTGCCTATCAGCACATTTAAATGTAATAATTACCCTGTTTTATTTTGTTTATTTGGTTATGTGTAGACCTTTTTCTTCAATAGGTGCAGTGACTTCGTAAAATGTGTTTCTGTACGAACCAAACAACCAAGACATAAAACATTGATCAGTTAGCTTCACATTGTTGATGGGGTGCTAATTGGTAGATTTTGTTACATTATGGACTTAGCCAGGCCGGCCGCTTCCTGTCTATTTAAGTTCTTCATGCTAAACTATGCTAAGCTATGCTAAACGTGTCGTGTGAGAATCATATTAATCGCTTTGAAAGCATTGGGAAACTGTTATTTCTCTTTTACCAACAGTTGCTAAGTGAGTCTTTTTACCACTGTCAATCGTGCAGCCTTAAAAGCAACTTTTCTACTTCATGCAATCATACAATAGCAAGCACATAGACCATCTCGATTCTCGACCTGTAAAAATGTGCTCTTCTATTTTTTATTACTGATCTACTCAAGACGACACAAGAGAAAGAGGAAGAACAGTCTTGAACATTCAGGCTTTTTAAAAGATTTTGGTCTTATCTGAAACTTTTGCCAATATAAACCAATTTTGTATACTGGTACTTTGATGTTTCCATAAAGTAGTGTAGTTTCCCACCAGTCATCAGGGAGCCTCTTCATCTCTGTGGTCTGTTAATTAACTATCCACACAGCATTTCAAGGCCAAACATATCTCTCAGGATCCAAACCAAGCCATTAAACCTGCCATTGTAAACGCTTGTGTGATATAATCCAATGAACTCACCTGATCTTTGCTGATTCTGCTTTATTTTCTGTGATGGCTGCCTTCGAATCCTGGTCTGGTCTAATAGGATGGTTGGATGTTGAGATGTTTGCCGGTACAGGTTTTTTTTGAGGAGATCTCTCGTCTTGGCTCGGAGATGTTTCATTGTCTTCTTGGATGAGGGGAAACTTTGGGCCTACAGAAATAAAAAGAAAGGTCAGAATTGTATACTTCTTGATATGTTACTTTAATAAAAACTGCTTAAAAATGATAAATTTTGAAAAGCATGTCTTTGGCCCTGACAGGGAGTTGTTTGATTAGTCAGCATGTGTACCTGACTGGCAGGAGCTGAACTGAGCAGGAAGAGCAGAAGGAGAGACAGAAAGCTGAGCATGAGGAGAGGAGAATAAAATAGAAGTGGAAAGGGAAGAGGAAGAACGAGAGGGTGATGAACATGGGAGGGAGGCAGTAAGGGCTGGAGCCACGGGGTCACAGAGAGCATCAAGGTCAGGAGTGCTGAGCAGAGGGACAGGGCTGATGTCACCACCAGATGTTAGCCACGCCCCCTGAACACCTGAGCGAAGTAGAGAGAAAGGACAGAATAGACCAGGTGTAAAGGGGGATGTAAAAGCCAGAATTAGGAAATGAAAGCAGCAAAATAGATAGTAATAGATTCTGAGGCAGTAGAAGAAGAAGAGTTACCTGACTCTGAGATGGAGGGGTGAGATTTGGGGAGAAGCGGTGCTGATGCAATAGGAGAGGCATCGGCAGAAAAAGGTGAGGGAGAGGAGGGGCGGGCCATTGACTTGACAATCTGAGGTCTAAACATGTGAGGACGGCCTATTAGAGAGAACATCAAAGAGTGAATGGAAGAAAAGAGAGATGAATGGTTTAAACAGAATAGCAGTATTGGATCAGCTTCTTTTGAGTCTGAACAGCCAAAGCAGAAACAAACCAGAGACTGATGTGTGCTCATCTGTAATTTGAACCTCTGGGGGGCGCCGTTGAAGGGAAACAGGAACTGAGAAGAACAGAGGAGGGTAGAAAGCGAAGTGAAAAGAGGAATAAAGAGAAAGTATTTTATTACCAGCGAGTAGCAGAGGATGAGATGAAACCAAACATTTTTCTAATTTAATTAAAGCACTTCAGTGATTTGTATCTGCAGGAACAAACACTCCTGCTGCAGTGTCATCTGTGACGAGAAACTTACTGCTTCGAAGTTTGGCTCTGTTTATATTTCCAGTCCAACGATTATAGTTTTTAAAGATATCAAGAAGCTATCACTGAAATATATTAAATGAAACAACTCAGTGTTGAATATCCCTACTATCTAATACTTTAAAAAGCTGGTTTTGTAATTCACTCTTATCTCTTCATGATGTGTATGTAAGAGGGAAAATAGTGTTTAGAAGAACAGTTTGTTTAAAGCGTTTGATCAGTTATGTTTTACATCTTAATTTACAGTTTTATTTTATTATTTTTGAGTGAAGTATGGATAGATAAGTAGGGTATTTACACCAGTTGTAGTGTTCCAGGGCAGTTTTAACGCATGATTTTGTGCATTATTGAAGTTTAAAGGTTAAAGAGCATGACAAAGGGCTAAAAGTTTCCTACTGTGCTAGTCAGCCTTGTCCTGGCTAATGTCTAGTCAAAGGAAAAATTCATGGATGAAATGGAACTGAGGCTATCAAACCAATCTTGTTATTTACATTCCTCTGAGCTCAAATTTGAAGAAAAGAAAGACAAAAAAACACACTGCGCTTACATTTCCGGGTCTATACATAAAGTACTGTATGTAGTTGTAGCTGAAGGTATTCTGAAATGTTTGAGTCTTATATTTACTGTTCTGTCCAATACTAATTGACAAAATATTTGATCTATTTTACTTTGATGCTTGGGGAAAATTGTTCCTGAATCTGTCATGCAAATAAAGACTTTTAATTGATTTGGGAAGAGACATAATTTCTTTCATTTTAGGTATGGTGGTTGTTATTAAGAAATAAGTAATTCTGTGCTGCCAAAAACCTTTTTACCATGTTTAGTTGTGTAACAACGCTTGAGGTTATGTTATGTCTTATGCCATTGTTTTAACAAGATTTAAAAATCAAATTGGAAACGGACTGGTCTAACTTTTGGATACAATTCATCTTCCTCATGTTGTGACAAAATCTTTCATTTATCCTAGTTTTTTACCAAACGCTCACATGTTTCACTCATGACAACCAGATCATGCTTGGACCTCTTTTAAAACACACAAACTGTGCATTATTGGTTAAGTGAATTACCCATTAGAGTCAGACCATGTAAAGTGACATGTTCATGGTGTTGAATCATGCGGAAAACAAGATAAAACCACCACACATGAGGAATCAGTTAGTGGAAAGCATGCACCATGCAGCAGCCTGTTGATACCTTTTCCTGAGCCTGACTGGAAGATTCTGGGCAGGGAGGGGGGCTGAGAGAGGGTCCGGGTGAGTAGGGGGTGGGCAGATGGGGGCTCAGAGGTGAGGGTGGGTTTGGATTTGGGAGGCTGGGAGGTAGTAAAGACAGTCTTATGGATCATAGTCGTGGTGGTGGTGGTGGTGGTAGTAGGGGTTACAGTGAGAGAAGACTTTTGGGGAGATGTGGTGGATGGTGATATATTCTCTGGTGAGGACGAAGCTGGGGAGGGGGGTTTGGGAGTAAATGAGGTGAGACAGGTTTCCATGGATAGTTTAGAGGAGGTGCTTGAAAGGGTAGTAACAGGAACAGAGGATGTTGCAAAAGAAACAGACACCGATTCCGATTTGAGAGATTGAAGATGAATTGAAGAGGAAGTTTTTTGGGGAGAAGGTGTCTTGGAGGATTTGGGTGATGGAGGATTTGTAGTAGCCTCATCAGAGAGAGGAAGGACAGAGGAGGGAGTATCTGGCATGATCTGGGAGCTTGGAGGATAAGGAGATGGGTGAGTTGAAGTAGGGGTGTCAGGGGGAAGAGAGTCAGTTGATTTTTTATGCTTGGATCTGGGTGAGGGCTGAGGGGATGGGCCAGGGGAAGGTTGGATCTCTGATTGGACAGGAGTGGTGGTGAAGGAGTGTCGACTGCGGCGGGGAGAGGGGCGAGGAGCGAATGGTAGAGGAGGGCGAGAATGGACAGCAGGGCCGCCATCACCTCCACAGGCTGGATGAGTGGATGGATGGATGGATGGATGCATGGATGAAAGCAGAATTTTGTAAAAGGAGAAGTGATAAAACAGACAGAAGGAAAAATACACAAGTTAAGAGTGAAAATGAAATGATGGTCAGAATTTGATTACTGTTGGGATCCCATGATGCTTAATGGTGCAACCATCATGAAGATCCATTGTTAATCACAAGAATCTCTTGTTTGAGTGACACCACAGACAACAAACACAATCTACTTCATGAGTATATTCCGAGCAACTTTATATAAAGTGGTATAAAGTATTATGGATTAAGTTTATCTTTAGGTTTTTTTTGCTTACCGAGACACTACACAGATGTTCAGTAAATGCAGTCATTCAAAAATTACTGTGAACATGTGTCAAAAATTGAGCATTGGGGACATAAGATGTACGCTTTACTGGGATTTGAGCTGCTGTCACACGAAATTTTCTTTGAACATTAATGTCCCTCAGACACAATGACATTTGTGTTACATGTTTCAGCTGGAGCCTTTCCTCCGTAGCATGTAATGGAGAGATGAGAAATATGTGGTATGCGGAACAAATTGCATGGGAGTGTGAAACAGTGTTATATAAACTGAAATATCCCCTCCTTTAAGGAAAGAGAAACAAACAAAAGAGAGCAGGTGAAATTAAGGGCAAGACGAAGAAAGCTACCTGAGGCTGGAAAAGAGGGCCCGGTGGAGTTTCTCTTGTCAGGTGGAGGGGGGGCGGGGCGATTTGGGCGAATAAGAGTGTGAGGAACTGCTGCAGCAGACAGAAAATTGAACGGAGGGGAGCAGAAGAAGCAAAGGTATGAAAAAAATGGTGGAAGGAAGGGATGAAGGAAGAGATTGATGATGAGATGAGAAGTAATTTATAGTAAAGATCAGAAATAGAAGCGATGTTTATGTGAGTCACCCACCTGCAGCGGTGACAGACTTCTTATCCTCCTCTTCATCGCTCTCGTTAAAGTCATCCATGTTTCCTATATCTGACGGTTTGACGCTCATCAGGCTGGCAAGACTCTGCATGTCTTCATCACTGAGGAACACCGTCACAAAACAAGGAAAAACGTGTTTCAATCCTTACAACAACTTCACACAAATACAGAAGAAAGCTGAACTTTGTTTGAAAGTGAAAGTCATTTTCAAATAATCTTTGTTGCAGCACTTCGGTCTGTGACAAACATCATTACATTGGTGATGTTATATGTGGAGGACAGATGTTTGGCAGCTATTCTAATTGATATAATAAATAGTAAAAAACATGACATCATAACTTTAAACACGCTTTTGACAATATAAAAACCTGGCGCAACTACTGCAGCAGTAAGACATAGAGGAAAATAACTCACGTGGCCTTGCCCTCCCGAACAAACACACAGGACAGCGACAGCTTGAGCGAGGCATCCACCACTTTGACAGAGAGTGGCTTCAGCTTTAGCTCCAGGTCAATCTGCGTTGGCGTCGGACTGGCAAAGCGCTTCAGATTGATGTCTGCTGATGCTAACACCTTACGGTGACCCTTGTTTTCCTTTAAATGGCACATTTTGAACAATATTACATTTAAAAAATCAAAATCAGCAGTTGTGGAGGAATATTGGACACATACTGTATAAAGAGGCAAATTCAGATAATCTTCTCAAGTGTGAGTTGTTTTACCAAACAATAGAAATTCTCAATAACAAGTATGTCCTGCATACGAAATTAACAAAACTGCAAAAGTATAAGTGGAAGAAATTGTGATTAAGGTATCGGTTTCGTTTTAAGATATTCACACATAAAGTAGTCCATGTCAAAGATATATCATTTTTGTTTGTATAATCACATTTTACAAATTCTTTCATATTTTTTAAGTACAAAAAGTAACCAATAAGCACAAGTGAAAAGAACAGCATGTTCTCTGAAATCTAGTGGACTATGAGGCAGCATAAAATATTACAGTTTTTTCACTCCGTCTGGCCATTTTATTAACAAACAACAAGGTTGTGTTCATAATCCACTAAAGATCATAAGACAAGTATTCAAGAGATACTTACACCCTCAATGACAAAGGTCCACTCTTTGTCCTCAAACTCGTCAGTATTGACCTCCTACAGGGTTGAGCATATACAGTCATTATTCTTTATTATCAAACTGTGTCTGCTGTAATATCCATCCACTAGTAAAAATTGTTGTTGCTAATGAATGCATGAATTTACTGGTTGTACAACTTTTATGCCACACATAATATTTCTATTTCTATTTCATGATTTTAACTTTCCAATATCTTACCTGTACATACACTCAGGTGTGTTACATATCTGTTGATACATTTCTGTTCTGTTTTTCATTTTTATTCATAAACTGTTTCTATGTAATAGATACAAACCTTACTCAGAAATGCAACCAAAGTGGAGCACCGTGGCAACAAAACATGAAAATAAAAGTTATAGATAATTCAGCTGCTGTACGCTGCAATAAAGCCAGCTGACTAACATGCCATTTACACATGTCAACAATAATGAACCCATCCAGTGCCCTATACGGAAGTCTTTGTACTTGTATTACACTTCCTCTTCCTTAAGGTCTTCTTCTGTATTTCGACTGTTTGTGTCAATAGAATGTAAACAATGAGCTCTGGTTTTGTACCTTGAAAAGTGTAACAGAGATGTCGATGTTCTCGGGGACAGGCCACTCCACCTTGCCTCTGTAGGGGTTTTTGATTCCAGGCTGCCAGCTGTGGAGCTGCAAGCAAACAACATGGTGAGACAGTGTGTGCTTCTGTTTTTATGTTTGTATGTCTGTTGTTTCTACAGGGGTTTCACCTTGGAGCACATGCGTCTGTTCCTCCTTGTCCAAACCACCCTTATCTTGTCTGGTTGCCTGAAGAAACATACAAACATCAGTCAAAACACAGAAGTGACATCTTGCCACACTTAATAATGGTTACCATGCTCATTAAAGGGGCATTTAACCTCTGGAGATTTGGTCTTTGCATAAAGCTGGGCTTTCTAAGCAGCAGAAAGACAAAGAAAATGGCATTGGATTCTCCTCTGCTCAAAAAGTAGTTAAGCTGGTGATGCTTCTGCACACCTTATTCTGGTTCATATAAGTAGCCAGATTGTCTGACTGTAGCATGACAGTGACCCACCCCTCCCAAACACACTGTGGCACATTATGGACAGATTGGCATGGAAAACTGTCAGGAAAGGCAGCAGACAAAATGCAGAAGAGGAATCACTAGATCAAAAAACAGCCCTAGAGCCAGCAAAAGTAAACAGGAGGTGAATGGCTGCAGGTAAATGTAACACTGTCCATGTGTTAACAACCCGCACGTCAAAGCTGGTTGAGCATGCACCAAGCTTCCGTTCAAATATGTCAAAGTAAGTAAATGCAAAAAAACACACGGTCTAAATGAAGATCTCATGACTCTCACTGCTGAAAAAATTTGCCTCTGAGTCAAAGATACAAAACTGATGTGTGTGTATGTGTGTGTCAGCTGTATTTTTGGTTTAACCGTCTCTGTACGCAAACCTGTAATTTTGTGTTATAGCTTGTGTGTGTGTGTGTGTGTGTGTGTGTGTGTGTGTGTGTGTGTGTGTGTGTGTGTGTGTGTGTGTGTGTGTGTGTCTTTGCATATTCATTTTAAAGTGTGTGTGTAACTGCCATTTGTGCCTGTTCTCTTAATATGTACCTGTGTGTTTGCCTCCATTGTATTTTTCACAGTCCTCTGCTGCACAGGAAGTGAAACTGGAAGCTGTGGAGTCATGTGATCGTCTGAATGTGGGGCGTGCCTCTTTACAGGAAGAGCTACAGAGCTAAGAACCCCTATCGCAAAGGAACACACACATAGACCCCAAAAAAGACACCAGTGCACAAAAATAACTCACATGACAGCCAACTTGTTCAATAGAATATTTACAGCAACGGTTTATAGATGCTGCATGTTGTCTCGAGTGTTTGAGAATGAAGGCTGTGTTTATACATGTGTTTATTGGATATGTGTGTTAGGGGGTCAGGAGTGGCGTCAGAAATAAACTGCCATGCACAGGGTGAGGATACTGGAGGGGTATGAGGAGGAGGAAGATGAGAAAAACAATAAAAATAAGAGGAGAAGAGAAAGTGTAGAAAGCACAAACATATCTCACGCACCATTGAGCTCTGTAACAATGATGGTTTTATGCACGCCAACATTTGGAGTGTAATACAGCTTAGCAACATGTAATTCAAAAAATAGTGATTGGTGCTTTGTTATTCAGCAGACAATGGTTTTAATCCCCAGCTGACAGCAGAACATATGACATGCGTTCACACATTAAAATATATGATGTTGTGTTTATGGCATATGTTACTTTAAGAATAGTGCTGTTTCTAAGTCTTTAATTATGTTGGTGCCACTCTACTGTCTCCGTCAACATCACTTTATCATTTTTTGACAGTTGTCATGCACAAACCGCCAGCCCTGTTTATCTTTGGCCCCTCTTTTCCTTCTTATCTATTAGAGCTGCATGCGATGGAGAATATCTTTAAGGAGCTCTTGTTCTTCGTGTTTTACTATCAAGATAATACAGACATACTGCTTGATGGCAGTGGCAACATGTTGTAACAGTGACATTGCTGTGTCAATGATGCTTATTCACACATCCATCCAGTATAAACATAGGTCCAACATGTGCTCCCCAGGGAAACGTCAGTCCGATATTCATGCTCTTTTAGCTCTGTTTTTGGTCTCCTCCACCTTCAATTAGAAATACATATCTGTCTTAACATTAATGCTTGGCTGTGTTTGCCATGTTGTAGGCGGCAGTGTATATTTCCTCTTTGATGATGATCAGGTAGTTAAGATAGGTGTTAAACTGAAAGTGACATTAGGATTAAAAAAAAAATACATTGCAGACCAAACAGCTTAACTCACTGAAAAGTAGAAAACTAAGGGGAGCTGCAGATTTAGGTGTTAATTCTCTAAGTTGGCCACTATGAGTCTCCCCTTCTAAAATGCTAAATATTCATTTGCTAAACTGTTATACTGGAAATACAGACTTTAACTGTTTCAAATATTAAAAAAACTTGTTGAATGCTTATACATCATTGTAAGTGAACTTTTAGAAGTGTAGTTGCAGTTGTTATCCTCACATACTCTGTAAGTATATGCTTCTCACTAACATGTCTATGTGGGTGAAAAAAACCAATGGTCTCAAATGAAAGCACTAAATTAGAAACCCCCAAACACTTGTACACAAACATGATACATCAGAGACATTTACAAGCCTCTACGTGGCCTTTCGATTTCCTGCCACTCTGAGGTTTGATCTTAGACTGTTATACTATTTTGAAAGAATACAGAGTTTAATCACTCAAGAATTAAAGGCTAACGTCTTTCTTTTGAAAAAAAAAAAACAGCACAGTAACATGACTGAAACTTTGAATTAATCACAGGTCTTTCTCAATTTCCTCCTGTCCTCTCTTCTCTCTGGTTGAACCCTGTTTGAACAGCACACTGCTGAAGACTTCTGAACTGTGATTTCATCAGACTGTGGGTGTTGTCTCTCTTTCTAAATAACACAACGCAAGTTCCCTGTCGCTGATCAAAATCTCAGACTTTATTGACGAGTGGCTTCAGTCATTACAGGATCAAAGAACTAATCTATGTTTGTTATCATTCTGCTGACAAGCCGCTTACGTAATTATTCCGACTTCAATCTGGAGAGATAGGAATGTGCAATGTGGGCCAAACTGGCATGTAGGCAAATATAAAAGACATAACAGGAATGTCTTTGAAATATATCATACAAAAGTATTCTTTTTTCAAAATGTTTCAGCGTAAAAAAAGAAGAATAAATGGCTCCAGTAAGTGAACACAATAACAGTTTTTTTATTCTTCCCACTTTTCCCTCATAATTTTGATTTATTTGTTCTAGTCATTGTTGTGTCACAGCTGCACGATGAGCCATCCTGCATCACCTGGCCTACTCCCAAATATTTAGTAAGACATGTCAGGGATTTCACAAGAGGGGGAAGCCCTACAAAGCTACTATCAGGTAGTGAGTTTAAACTAATATTGATACATTTGAAGATAGTGATGTCTAATGTTAAACTTCATCTTAACATAAATGTATCATCAGCTCTTGTCTGATAGCTTATGTGTACATACATAGGCCTACTATTAAAATAAAGTAATCATAAAGATCCACATTATCCAGTGACATACAAAAAAAGCTGAAATAAACAAACAAAAAAATCACACACAAAAAGTGTTTAACTATTAAAAAAGAGAGTGCCTTGGAGTTTTTCTTTTTTTATAATTGTTGCTGATTCATCTGATGATTATTTTCTCAAAGCTGGGTACGTTTTTGGTCTAAAAAATGTTAAAAAATAATAATAAGAGCCTAATAAAAAAAGGAAAATTGTAACAACTGTTTCCAAAAGCCCAAGACGGTGGCTCTGAATGTCCAGCTTGGTCCACAACAGAGAAATAAGCTACATAGCCTGGTTTACTGTCCATTGGCCTTAAGGAACCTTTCAAATTGGTAATTAGCCTACAACTTAGAAGTTCAAACAGGAGAATGTTGAATTTCATACTCTTCAAACCTATTGATAAATTATTGTAATAGTTGGCAAGTAGGCTAATATTCGTCAACTAATCGATTAGTTGTTGCTATAGTCGTGGGCCTATTGCGTAGGCTAGTCTACATGGTCTATAATGGTAAATACACTCTAGGAACCTACAGAGACATGATCTTTACGATGGACTATATTTATAGCCTACTATTGACAACTTCTTCTATAAAGGCCTACATGTTGGAGAGGAAGTTGTCATTAATTCCTCTTGTTTGTCGATAGGCGGGGTCGGGAATCGAACCCACAATCACTCCGGAACAGCTGAGCACATGTACACATGAGGGCGCCCCCATCCTTCTCAGTGCAATGGAAAACCCAAAAACATGAGTAAACGTGGTCTTTTTATAACTAATAACAAACTCAACGAATCCTCCTCTAAGACAATGAGAAACTCTCATATTGGACTAGTTGATCTCAAAACTCACCATTTCTTGTTACACTCCAACACGAGTTCCTGGTAAGACGCAACGAACTGAAACTTTGACGCCTTTTTACCAACTCGTTGAAGTCTCTTCCATACAGAAGTCATAACTTACTCCGGGAAAACAGAACCTGAAAACTAACAATAAATATACGAAACAGACTGTATTCCTCCGCGGAACATCCAACTTTCCCCGGTGTTACTGTTACAGTCCCTTAAATGGTCCGCTACTTCTTCTTCTGCTGTAGCCTTTTCTGATGATGTGATGATGATGAACTTCACACAAGCAGCGACTTGCGCTCATTGGCAACAAGTTGAATGACGCTCACGGGAAAAGATGAGAAATGTCGCCGAACAGAAAGCTCTAAAAAAGAAGTAGGCCTAGCCTAGTGTTGTATGATGAGAGCATTAAAGAGGAACCGAGTCCGCCCTGCTCGCTGTCATTCAAATTGACGCCTGATATGAAGCTTAAGCTTCAACCAAACAACTGCACGAGCTCAGTGACCACCTCTCTCAGTTTCTCTGGCAGTTATCCACATGGTGCACCGCTTAGTCAAGCCTTGTAGCTAATATAGGTATACAGCTGGCTAGTTCACCCTCCCTCCTTCCGTGAGCGAGACAGGCAGTGAGTGAGACAGAGTGAGACAGGATATGCAAAAAGAGAGTGCACTGGTGATGCAGCAGTATGCAAACTTCTTTATCTTGCTGCCTAAAGGCAACGAGTTAAGGTACTGAGGTAACAGCCTTCAGTCCTACCTACAGACTTTGATCCTGACTGTCTATGTCACTGGAACAGGCTTATCTGACTCTTTCACTTAGTCAGCTCTACAAACTCAGAGCTCCTACAGGAAACCATGCAGGGTTTATTAATACAAGTGGCATGAAGCACATTAAGCCTGTTGTTTATTTTAAACTGAGTTCATAGTTATGACGTCATGAGATCCAGCTGTGTCATCCAGCAGCTCAACTGAAAAAGTGTGTTATATCCAGTAAACTGCAGAGGAATAGTTTCCATGGAGAGTGCCAACCCAGTCATGTCAGTGTCTGTGTGTAAGTGTGTTCAAGCTAGGTCAAGGCACAGGGATTTTCCTCAGTGAGAGCAGGAGTGTATTTTTAGGAGGGGGAACAGGGATGGATGGATGGACAGAGGCAGCTGGTGGAGGAGTGCAGGGCAGCAGCAGGGGGGGCAACTCCACTATGACTCAGAGTGGTATAATATTACATTGTGTGTCCAGTATTCGGATGTCCATTATTACTTACTCAACTCTGTATTCTGTATATTCTAAATGGCTAGTTGACGAGTTGACTTGTATGTTGTATGTTTTCATGTGTTTTGTGAGATGTAGTAGGAAAGTAACTTTAGCAGTCAATTAAGTGAATGCTTAAGGCAGTGGGGTAAAAAGTTCATCTCTATCATAGTCTGAGTAAGAATACAGAATCAGTTGGAAGATGACACTGTTTTTGGAGGCGGCATTCTGGTTTCCGTAGTCTGAGTAGTATCATCCACCTGCTTTTCAACAGGTGGTAGTCAAGTCAGTGTGGAGAGGAAACGAGGCAAAACACAAAGGCTGTAATGTAATAAAAGGAACCTAGTGGCAATCATCTCTCAACGACTTAGTTTTATTTAATTTGAATAAACAGATACCTACATTCAAGTTCAGCTGGTAGTCTGCTTTGATAAGAATCACTCAACTCCAGTTCCATTCTCGTTTTTTTAAGTCGCTTGTCAGGCTAAAGAATGAAAACTGAAAATAAATGAATGGCTGAAAGTCTTTCATTGCTAATTGCTGGTTACACAGGAAGCCTCAAAAAGTTGGCTGTCGGACCCAGAGTCTTTACTGTATGGCCTTCAGACAAAAAATGATTGGTTACAACATTGGTAATAAGTAAATATTTACATCTGAATCATTGTTGTTTTTCTGTATTCCTGACATCAGTAAGCTCTATTGCAACCTCACAGCTCTGCTTGATGACATCAACAGTGCTTACCTCCAGTATAACCTCCATTTATTTTAATAATCACTCACTGTAGTGCACAATTACCCTACCCGAAGTAACAGTGTGGTGTCATAATAACAGCAACATACAAAAGATGATAAAGAAAAGAAAAGACAGGCGGAGAAGATAAAAAATTTATAAAACTGTCAATCACTTATAAATACACATTCACAAAAACATGATAATTAAATGTAGAGCTCACAAACACATGCAGTTTATCTCTACTAGACTGCCAGAGAGATTCTAACAATAACCCCAACATGTGTTCATTATAAATAGAGAACAGCATGAGACCGTCCACACACGTCACCCCCCCTTCATTCCTGCTTCCTCCACAGCAAATGGTTTTCCCCACTAGACTGCTTCAAACACAACCACAGAGGAGCAGGCGGTCTGAAGGGGTGAAGGAGGGAGCTCTCCACTGGAAACAGTGTGCCCCCTGTTGGTCATGCTCTGCAGTAGAATCCTTCTATTGCCTTTAATTCAAGTATACAAATATAGATTAGCACAGGTTTGTGGTAGTGGGTGGTTTTTTTTCTAATACTAAGAACTTGAGTTTTTTAAACCATCTCTGCTGCACAGAGAAAGAACAAGTTTAGATGGTAATGAGCACAGAGTTAACAGCTTGTATTAAGAGCTATTGATTTTCTGTACTTTGACATGCCACAAAACACTATATCAATAGGTAGA
Source organism: Tautogolabrus adspersus (assembly GCA_020745685.1). Taxonomy (NCBI): domain Eukaryota; kingdom Metazoa; phylum Chordata; class Actinopteri; order Labriformes; family Labridae; genus Tautogolabrus; species Tautogolabrus adspersus. The sequence continues at coordinate 16,265,091 of CM036546.1, read as the reverse complement.
GTTTAACTACTTACTTTACATCCCCTACCAACCATTACATATCTGTAGTGTGTAAAATAAAAAACAATAGGACGACAAAGAGATCCAGTGGAGCAAAGACTCGAAAATAAAAATGGATGTTTCTGAAAAGGCCACATATGAAATCTTGTAAGCTTCTTCAAAGCTCAAATTTCAAGCAGATGACTTTTATAAACCAGGCACTGATTTTGCATTCAAGTGTTAAAAACAAAAGATAACCAGTAAGAAGTTGTGCTGAAAGAATAAATACGGACGAGAGAAAAATGGAATATAAACTAGAGCACATTGGCCTAAAATGTAAAGAAAGAGACATCCAATTTTGGAAAATATGATCACGTTGTTGCAGCATGGTGCATATGACTGTATCATTATCAGGGGATATGAAAGGAGTCCTTGATCCACTGGTCCCTGGAGTTGCTGATGGCTTGGGGCACAGACAAGGATGAGGAAGATGGCGGCTGTAAAAGACCTCCTCTATCCTCCTCATCTTCCTCCTCCTCTTCAGAGTCCCCATTATAAGCACTTAAAGAGGCTTCAGACAGAAGCGAGGAGCCCCTGTAGTCCTGGATTGCCTCTTGTAGAGACCACAGCTGGCACAGCAGAGACATGTCGAGCTGGCGCAGACCCACCTGTTGCACACAAACACAAAACACAAATTCTGGCCATAAATGATTTAAGCAAAAACACACAAGAGGGAGTGCTGTTACTCAGTACTACAAGCAACATGTATTAGTACACAATTACTGTTGCCAAGAAAAATATTCTTGCATATTTACAACTTTACATAAACACAAAAGTCCCAGTGCTACAGTACTTTATATCAGGATTCATATGAAGACTCTTGTCTTGCCAAATTACTAGGTTGGACCTATCTGTAGCCTATATTATAAATGAATGATGAAAACTAAAGTAAAATCTCACATTAACCTTGGAGATGGTTAATGCACACCTGAGCAAACTTTTTTCCTCCGATTTGATGCTTTAGCTTAGCTTTAAGAGGACCTTACGTTAATTATTTATTCAAATTTATTCCATAACGATGGTTTAAGAAATAGGTTTGTGGAAGCAGAAAAGTGCATTGCATGATTTCTTTGTATAGCTTTGCTATTTGGACGACAGACACCAATGGACACAGACACATCACCATCGGGCGTGTCCAGATGGGTGGCAAGAAGTGGCATGTGGCCCCCCTTGAAATCTGATTGGCCACCCTGCGTCCCATCCCAAAATCCAAATCTAAGATTGGCGAATTTGCGTAATCAGAGGCGGGACCCAGTTAAAATAAACTATTCTGGATGTTTTTAACAGGCTGCTAGTTTTATCTCTTTCAATTGTAAATCAATACTTTACATTCTTTGCTTTTTCCATACAAAAATTCCAAGCAAAAACTCATGCACAATGTCTAACTTGCAATGGACTTACTTGCCAATGAAGCGATTTTTGCAAGTTAAACAGCTTTCAAGTATTTGCATGCAATTTTCTAAGTTCTTTAAAATGTGACTTTGCACATTTTTGACTCTCTAAAGAATCAAATAAAGACGATGTATTTGTTGCCAATTGTGTTACTTATAAGTACATAGTGGGGATGATTTTTTTCTTTGTGTGTGTGGGCACCCACAAACTTCATGCCACCCCAGTCAAAGATGTCTGGACACGCCACTGCTCACCATCTCTTTCCGCAGTAAAGCCAAAGCGGCGTCCAGTCCGCCGGGCTTGCTGTTGACGTGTGGCAAGTCCACGCCTCCCCTGCTGATGTCGGCCTGGATGCGCGCTCTCTTGCTGTGTACCTTCTCGATGTCCCGCCACGACCCGCCGCTGGAGTTTAGGATGCCGCTCAGGCCTTTGGGCAGCGGCGGCAGACCCTCCACTGAGGACGGGACACCAACCACCGGACTGTCCGCCGCGCTGCATTGACTCCCGTTCATCACGACACAGGGGTCAGCTGACTCAGCACATGAATCCAAGAATCACTCTAAAAAAAATGCGCGTACACTTTCAATGTGCCTATTTCTTCTCCCACAGCAGCAGAATAGGGCGGAAAAGAACTGGGAAGGTGCTGGTAAAAAAGCAGGCAAAGGCGAGTCAACGCATCTGTTTTCTGGATGAGAGCAGGCTACAGTAGAAGCAGTGAACTTCGAGTTCTTGTCAGGCTTTCCTGGCTTTGTTTTGTTTCCTCTCCTCATGTATTGATTGATTTGACTGGATGAATGCCGAGCCCCGTTTAGACAAAACACACAGGTTCACACATTGATTGTTTCAGGTTTGACTGCTCAATGTACCACCTTACAGAAACAGGAAATACATGTGTCAATAATTTGATTCAGTGTTATAAATGGGACTTTTCAGTATTTGTTATACACAGTGCACATTTTAGACAGAAATGCATGCTACATTTTTATTAGTCCTTTAAGATGTCCCTATTATATACAGTTTTCCTAGTTAACAAATGTTTGTTATTTGGCGCCCTCTCGTGGAAAGAAAAATACTGCATAGGTCCAGTACAGGCATAGATTTTCTCTGGGTATTAAAAACGTACTGACTTGGATTAAATTACACTGGCTTTTTATGTAGTATGAAGTGCAGTTTATTTGCTTTGAATGGTATAATGAATAAAAAGCCATACGGGTCTGCCACTGCATCACATGTCTATTATCACCGTTATGCATCTTAGTAATAAAACCTCAAAGCTGCCAGCAAATCATGACAGTCTTTCCACCAGTGAAGACAACACATATCCGAGTGTCAGATTTAACATATGACTTATCAAAACCAAAGTGTGGTCTTCTGTTGTATATTGGCCCAAGACACACTTGTGACACACAATTGTACAGGTATGTGGGCAATTGGCACCAAGGAGGTTTTTATTTATCTTGTGATTTCCAAAACTCACACCATGCTTTAGGTTCAACAGAACAACCAATTAGAAAAAATATGTTGTTAATGCTCAGATGTCAATTTGGTGGCCATTTAGAATTAAGAAAAGGCAATCAATTATAAAATAATAATCAGCTGTCTGTTACGGTGGAATATAGTCTTATTTTAAATTGTTTATTGACCAGTTGATTATAAATCAATATGGGTGATACGTTTGCATTTAAAATGTCCTTTTCTTATACCACAATTTATGAATGGACAAAAACAGTCAAATGTTGAAACATTGGTAGGTACCTAAACATACAAAACCATGTAACATACTATTTCTGCCAGCCATATAGGACTGTTAACTGAAGAGCAACGGAGCAAGTGTGACTTTTTAATCCTACTTCAAGTGCAATTGTTGACCAATTTAGAATTCAGCTCTATGCAAGGATTCAGTCAAAGAGAAATGCTTTAAAGCAGCAAACCAGAGTCAGTGCTCGAGGAAAGAGACAAGTAGGAACACTGTTCCTTTTAATCCATGGTTTCGACCTTTCCCAAGATGGCTACTGGCTGAGCTCCTTGAGGCTGCGCAGTGAGCTGGCACAGCTAGCGATGAGGCTGCAGAGCTGGATGCTCGCCTCCAGGGAGGCTGAACTCTGTAACTGGTTAGTGGCCCAGCGAAGTTTGGTTAGAACAGCTTCTTCTGCTTCTTGTAGCACAGGTTGGATGGTAGCACTCTGTGGAACAACTGGAGGGCGAGCAGGTGCCAGGGATGGGGCAGTGGCAGGAGGCGAAGGAAGAGGGACAGCAGCTGGAGGCAGGATAGCTCTTCCTCCTGCAGCCGCCCCCTCACAGTGCTCTGGTCTGGGAACTGACACACTTGCCTGACTGGTGCTGCTGCTGCTGCTGCTGGGGCCTCCATTGACAACAGGAGCCTGGGACGGTGTGGGGGACTGGGCTGCTAGTTGTCTTTCTCTCACTTGAGACAATGCTGCTTGTGCATTCAGAGCTGAGAGGGGCAGAGAAAAAGAAACATAGGAGACATGGGAACAAGCACAAAATACAAGTAACTTTAAGCAATAGGGGCAGTAATAAAGAAGGATCTGAGACATAAGATAGGTGAGGATGTAACAGAAGACACACAATGTAACAGAAGACACACAATGAATCCTATTTTCTCATTAAATGTGCTTTTTAAGTGAGTGTGTGACTTGTGTTTACCAGGGTTGTCCTTGTCAACATCTGAGTCAAGTTCCTGACATGAGACACAGTAGATTTTCTGCTGTTTGTCCTGAAGAAGAATCGTCTGCAAAGAAAACACCTGTGTTTAGCACACACATTAAACTACTCCAATTTTTTTTCCAATATTAAGGTGCTTCCAAGATCACAAAAACAAATCTCAAACAATAGACTGCACTCACCCCACACACATCACAGCAGTCTCCCAGCATCTTATATCCTTTGAGCAGGTAGCCTCCCATCAGCTTACTGATTTTGTCTTGACGCTCTCTGCGAGCCTGGATCACCTTCATCTCTGCCTCTGTTGGAGGCTCCCACTCATAGTCCTCATCATCTGGGGTCAGTAACAAAACGCTTATTTAATAATATTGTATATGAACAACACAAACACAGCTCTGCACTATTATCATCAGAAAATGCATAGCCTGTTGCTGTGACGTTTCTTATAAACAGTCCTCAGCAATGCTACATCGTGTATAAAAGTCGGCTCTTTGTAAACAGTATGCATATTAATAATCAACAGTTGATATAACAAGATGTCTGCTCCTTAGAGACAACGTGTAAAACCGTTTGGTCAACGTATTGTTGTTTTTGAGCGTGCATAGAAATTGCCGCACTGCTCTTCTATAAAACAAGCTAAGCTAGCAAATCAACCGGGCTAGCATCAGCTAACGATATTCATATAAAATGTGAAAACAGAACATCGCAATGAGGACTAAACAAAACATGAGAACGATTTTCTAATTGTGTTTTAAAAATAGTTCTTGATCCACCGTAAAGGTCTATCGTAAAAATGTCACAGTTAGCTTGTTAATAAACTTAGAAGTTGACAAACCTCTATTCAGAGCCATGTTGCTTCAGTGCTAAACGTTGTGCGTAATGACGTCGGAATCGTCAAATGTCGTCATCTTTTCTTCTTCTGTGAAGTTGCATGGCAGTTGACTTCCCCATAGTTGTAATACTGCCTCCCTTATTCATGTGTCGGTACTTTCCATTGAAAAACTGTCATATTTTCAATAATAGTACGCTTGAAAAACCAAGTGGTCATTTTCTCTCGAAGATGTGATAGGCCTAGATATTCTCTTTCCCCACTGATTTTTACTGGCCTTATTTGTGTAAGCATCACGTAGACCTAGGGTGAAGTCAGGTAAAATGGGCCATCAGGTAAAATGGGCCAAATAAGGTTGACGCATCATAGCCCTTCGAAAATGTACAGCCAATCACAATAAATGATCTTGCACTGTTGCTACAACACTGGTTCACATGTAACAACAGTTTTGATTGGTCTTGGTTGGAGAAATTTTATGGTAAGTGTGCATGACATAGAAAATGTCATTCATTACTAATAAGGTTGATAAAGCAATTATAAGTAAGCTTACTAATAAAGCAAAATTATTATGAACAATGTTTTTACATGCTCTTTCAAATAAAAAAATCTAATTTAAATAGAAACTTTGATTTTTGTGGAAAAAAGTCATTTTAGGTACTGGCCCATTTTACCTTAACTAGCTAGCTAAAATGGGCCACGATTTTCAGCTAAAATGGGCCACACATTTTTCAAAGAAATTGAGGGCACAAAACAGATTGGGTTGGTGTTTGGCACTTTTTTGACAGAACATGCAGAAACACACACACACACCTGTGCTGAAACACACCCATACAACGTTCATTTTTAAATGTACTTTTCAATTAAATATTGTTCAACTTTTGTGCATGAAATGGCTATACAGTGTGGCACACACACACACAGACTATTGTCCTGAAATACAATCCATACAACATGATTAGTTCATTTTAAGGCATATGCCACTCTGGAATATAAAAAAAAGGATCAGTCTCACATCATAGCCTAACTTGACACTGTAACGTGTTAACCTATATTTAGAACATAAACCTTATAACATTATAACTTATATTGTTATTGTAAGAAAGCCTGCCCAAAGTTAACGAGCCCTGCTCAGAACAAGCTTGGATGTCATAAAGCATAAGTTTGCGCGTTAATGAAGAGAAGAGTAAGTTTGTTCATACCAACTTAATCTGGTTACATTTATATACATATTTAAGTTATTATCTTTTATTCTAATCCAGCGGAATTCCTTTGAGTTTTTGTTTGGTACATTTGCAAAGTGTCCTTGCTATTACAAAAGGGGCATCATATATTGTTTGTTATGATGTACATTTGTTTTATCTACATGTATATCCTTTCTTTCCTTCCTTTAGAACCACACACACACACACACACGCACGCACGCACGCACGCACGCACGCACGCACGCACGCACGCACGCACGCACGCACAAATTGTTACCAGAGGAAATTGTTAACTCTTCCTTGGTTGTTCGGAAGTGGTCCTCTTCTGTTTCTCTTGTTTTGTTGTATAAATTAATCTGGGGGACTTTATCAGACTACATAGTCAGCCCACCCGGGTCAAGACCTTTATTGACAAGAAGATGAAAAAAAAAGCCTAGGCATTTTTCAAGCAAGAGGTAGATGATAAAGATTTGATTTCTATTTCTATATATAGCCTTCTCTAATATAATTAAACAATATAAAATAGTGTTTGAATAAGTGTCTCATTCTCACTTCTAAGCTTCGTATCTGTGCCCCTGTAAAAACCTTTTAATGTGCTTAGAAGCACTGCTTGTCAATAGGCAAGGCAGGCAACTGCTTGACTCCCAGGCCATTTGGGGGCCCCCGAGGGCTGACTAACTTTGCACCACAGTAGTGGCTCAAAATTAGCACATTTTGTAATGAAGTACCTCCCTAAGGGGACCCCACCTGACAGCATTCACTCTTGATGCCCTGCTAAGCATGTCATGCATTATTTCTGTGGAAAACAAAGTTTGTCACTGAAAGTCACTGAAGGAAAATGAAGAGGAATTATCCATCTGAGTGAAAAAAGAAAGAGCGAAAGAGGAAGAAGAGTAAGCGTCGGGAAACTGGTTGACATAATAGGGATGAATGCTGGTCGGAGTGGCCCCCAATGAATTTTTGCCTAGGGCCCAAACAGACTAGAATCGCCACTGAATGTGCTGCTCTACAAAATATAGCAATGTGTAGCACAAGCTGAAACCTTAACTGGTGAATGGTCTTCCCCAAACAGAAACAAAACCCATACCACAGATATTCTGGTTTTTAAATTATTTTATTGTATTTTGACTATATCTGACTTCAAGTCAAAAACATAATCTGGTACAATTCACAGAAAAAACATTAAAAGTTTGAAAAGTGTATCACTGTAATCCAAAGCACAGTGGTTTTTAGGGTCTTTGACTGATTTCCTATCTCCCCCCTCACTCATACACTGCAGTTAAGTGAAAAATACTTTTATTTGTGTGGTTCTACAGAAGTCTTTTGTCTCTAAATGTTGGAAACTATTTTGCTACTAAAATGCTCTCTCTATAACAACAATTAAACACATAAAAAAATGAGCAATACAATCTGTCATGGGTCTGATGTAACATCTTGATTACATTTTGTGTCCTTGTAAGGTGTTTTGACATCAGTTGTATGCTTATGGTTATGGGGTTTCATTACATCGGCCACATCCACCTTCTCCGTCTTGGTTTTGTGTCTTTTACCCGTCTCGTCTTTTGATAATCTGCGAGTTCTTTTCAACCTCCGGGGTACCATCCTCTCTGAAAAGAAGTCAACACAAAGTGAAGTTTACAACACCAACCTGACTGTGGATGGAAAGTATAGCTGCAACTTGAGTTACGACAGCACACAATGTGTACGAGTCTGTATAGCAGTCTGAGTTTCCGCTGGTCCTGGGTTGGTAAAATAAACACAATCATCACCTGAAATTGTTTTAACATCTTCATTCTCTTATTTAAATGCCATTTGAGTTTAAATTAATCTGTACTTTACGAGATTTATTTACACAGTTTGCACAAATTGAACCTCACCTTGACTATGGGGGAGTTTTCTTTCAAGACACTGTAGGAAAAAAAGGGGCTGAGATTTATCAGTCAGTAACAAATACCTAAAGACATGTGAAAAATGTACTTTACAACTTGCAATATATATATATAGTATTTCTAGGTTTTAGCAAAACACAGCAACGCAGCAAAAACACACACAACATAAAAGCAACTGGGTACTTACACTGGTGTATCGTCTTTACTCTGCTGAATTTGGGAGGTAGATTGATTTGAACATAAGATAATTATAAAATTAGAACATGAATATCAGAAGCGAGGTGAACTGGTGTCATTGTAATGTTTTTGTACAGGTTTGTGATAAACAAAACATACCTTCTGGTTTGGGGTGCATGAGACTCAATGGCAGCTCAATTGTGACATCACTGAAGAAAACAAAACAAAACCAACCAATCAAAATAATACAGATGAGTGATAATCATTGCTTTGGGCTTTTTTTATCTGTGATATGATTGGAAATAACGTCTCACCTGGAAGTGAGGCCGCCCAGCAAGCTACAAGAGCAATGAGGACAAGAGAGTTTTCATGTTTAGGTTTTTATTTTCAGTTCATAAGCTCAAAGTTCTTGAACAGGAACAGTCACTCACCCTCCTCCGGCCACCATGAGGTTAATTTTAATCTTGTAGGAAACCAGGATTCCCAGCACATCTTTTTCTACACCCATTCGCAGCCTGTAGAGAGAATTTACAAGCATTAAGGGGTCAGAAGGTTTGATTTGGTTGACATTTATTTATAACTTATATAACATGGGGTGACATGCAAGAAAGCAAAAGTTGATGTCAACAAATTACGAACTATGACTATGCAATGGAAAACTAATCTTGTCCAATTTTGACTTTTGATTTATTGTCCCAACTTTTAATCCATAACCAAATGAAGTTCATGTAAAATTTACATAGTGGTGGAGGCCAAGTTGGTGTCCTCATCCTTCAGTCGTCCATCCAGTGCCAGCCCCCGTTTCTCCTTGTTGTCAGCGAGCAGGGGGGTGATGGACAGAGTATTCTCATAGGAGCCATTAGACTCCACTGTTTCTCTGTGGAGAATTAAACCATACATGAACATACCACTATGTGTGTCTTTGTTATGCTTCTGTGATGATCTTCTTTTGTGATTCAGTGCTTTCAAATTTCTGTCTACGTACCCAAACTCTTGGCAAAAAACTTGCTTGGTGTATTTGTCTGCAGAGTAGAGGACAATGTCTGTGGTTTGTTCCACTATGAGATGAGGAAGACAGATGGAGAAAGAGAAAGAGACAAATGTTTGTTTTCAGTACCAGATTAATTCAACTCTTATAAAATCACATGTATTTTCATCTTTAAATACCAGTGATTTTGAATTTCTTGACTGTTTTGTTGCTCTCATTCTTGATGTTGATTTTAATTGGGATTGTTTCACCATGGAAGTAGAGCTGTGGTCAGAGCAGGAAAAAGACAGTCAATGGTAAGAAATGGTGGAGTTGAAAAACAGTTTGCATTCAAGCTCGACAACATTAACAAAGATTAATGATAGCAGAGAAATGTAACATATTTTTGTAAAAGACTGTCTTTGAGGTATTTTGAAAAAAAAAAGTTCTGCCACCGTACATCTTTTTCCATTGAGGCTTCTAGATGAACAGGCTTGTCGGACATCATGAAACTTTTGCAGATATCTGCCTTCGGCCCAGTGCCGATCTGGGAGGGGGCATACTGGACCTTACGAATGATGAGGCGAGCAGTGTCTCTGTCAGGCAGAACAAGACAGGAGCACGAAGAAGAATCAGATACGGAAAAATGAAATGTTAGTTGGGTACAGCTGCATACTCATTCTGCCTGAGGCAAAGGGGACTTAAAAGTGGGCTTTCTCTGCATTTACTTTTCCTTGACAGTTCAACGATGAGATCATACTCACTTCTTCTCAATCTTCTCATCAATGTTGCACTTTTCCTTGGCAAGGAAAGTTTTAATTTCAAAGTCGACACCACAAGCCTTCAAATAAATAAATAAAAATGTCAATAGCTACAACGATAAACAGGTAGCATATTAAACATGTTTGCTTACACACAATGTGGGATAAAGAGAGATATTTTCTAGTGTAGGGGTCTGGTGTTAGGGTTAGCTTTTACCTTCCCCTTGTCATCTGGTCCAGGCTGCAGAGAGACTGAGCATGGCAGGTTGGAGGGGATCTAGACAGACGAAGAACATTTATAGCTTAGCCAAAGAGTTATTTTGAACTTTTCATACCTGTTTTTTTTGGGGTGAATGCATTCAAATTACTAAACAGGAATCAATTATAGAGCCAAGACCGTAACAGCTTTTGTTTAGTGTCCCGAAATTCTTCAAAAGGGGTACCAAATAAAACTCTGTTTATAAATTAATTGATTTGTTTATTTCAAGTAAAGCCAAATAGGTAGGCTGGACAAGCTGAGGTCTTAACCTCATCATACTTTCATCTGGACATGTTGTCATACCTCAAAAGAGAAAGCATATGCATTGTCTCCAGCCTTTTTTAGCAGGGTCTCGTGCATGGTGGTCTGAGCAGGTTTGTGGCACTCAGGGTAGATCTGGACGTGTGTGATCCAGATATCCTTCCTGAAGCATAGGCCCATCACATCCAGGTCATCACTACCATAACGGAAGGCACATGCCAGCTGCACGAAGACTGTCAACACACATCAGCAGAGCGGATACTTCAATATTAATTTTAAATGACAGGTTTTGCTTTGAAATATGGAAGGGTAATAAATGCAGAACTTTTTAAGATGTAAGCTTTTGAGTTATAGAAATGATTGTTTTTTTGTAATCATTCTGTTAGAGGAAGGGGGAGTAGGATTTGTTTTAACTTGTTCCTATTAAAGAGCTACAGTATATAAGCTATGCATTTGGTCATTAGTAGTATCACTTACCTTTCCTGTCTCTAAAATCTGTTGGGTCCAGCTTTACAACACCATCTGTGAAGGTAAGAGAGCAGACAGTATTATATCAATCATCCTGGCTGTGCAGCAGCACACAGACCAACACACAAAAGCAGGAGCTTACCAACTTGTTCCACACTGGTCACATGGTCCACGTAGTCTCTCTTCCCCAGGTAGAGGGTCAGCTGTCAGACAGAAGGAAAGAAAGAAAAAAAGGGTTTTCAGATCTTTTCGATGGTGTCTGTTTGCAAGTATGCCTCAATAATTTTAAACATTAAACACAATTAAAAGGAAGAGCAGAAATGCAGACTAACCCCTCCGTTTCCACTGGTCTTCTTGTAAACCCTGGGAATAAAGAACAACTACTTTTAACACCATTCGTGTGTCATTTATCAACGTTATTTCCTCATTTTGACAACTCGATTTTCACTCTCGTTAATGAATCTTTGTTTACTATCTTCATTCAATTTTTAACTTAATTCAAACCTTAAAATAAATCACTTCTCTGAACAAAGAGAAGTGATGCATTTATTAAAAGAATGTTGAATATAGATGCAAAGCCATAGATTGGTTTAAGTTGCTTGTGAATGTAAATAAGTGTACATCCATTGAACACAGTTCTAACTGACTGTCTGGCAGATAAATTAATGATTAGTTTTAGGATGTAAAGGTGAAGTAAGTTCATTTGCCAGCAACAGAAGGGTAAGTAATTCCTTATTCCCTTTTATCCAGTTAGGAAAAGCTAAGAGTGGAGCGGCTTTACCTAATCATGCCCGGATTGAGAGGCTGACCCAGGTGAGGAAGCTACAAAGGAATTGTGGCTCTGTTCCCAAATAGCTCATTACCCGTGTTTCTGTCTAAGAGCCCATTTGAACTGATGCATATACTGATTAATCCATTGCAAACCTCAGATTAACACTTTAAAAACTACTTGTCACAATCACGAATTGGCTAACCCCGGTCATAGTCTGTGACTCGGTTTGAAAAGCAGGTTTTAATACGAGCATTTTAGGTAGTTTTAGTCATTTTGAGGAAACAGATTAATCCTACCAATTATGATACATTTTTATGAAAATGCTCGGACAGTGAAAGCCTAGAGAGCTTCACAATGACAAAAAAGAGACCTTTTTTTCTCAAGGTTTAATTTTTCAATTTGAATGTCCTGGGCACTTTTCTGAGGACATGAAGAAAAAACAAAAATAATACTTACTTTGCCATCTCTGAAGATCTTCAGGAAGGTTCCATTTGAAGAAAAAAAAGAAAAGAAAAAGCAACTTGAGGTTACAAAGAGGTCACACCATCAATCAAAATGTTATCACTTGGAAAGTGATCCTGTATCAAATGTCAGCTTTTAGGGTGATGTTTTGTTTTTAGGCAACATAAGGTTAATCCTTTGTGATAAGATTACACCATCAGTGTTAGGACTCCTGATCCAAATCTGTTTTTCTGTTTCTGCTAACTGGCTCTCATCCAGCAGACACCAGGTTTCACACCAAACTCCAGTCCAGGTTTACTCCGCAAACACACACCAGTATGTCACAATGTAATCGCACTGCCAAAACTGCTTCTTGTGTGGACTATTTCAGGACAGTTAAATGGATGAAGCCCATTCAGTAACTTGTTATAGTTTTCCTGGACCTAATGAGACACTTAAGCCCTAACAGTATCTCTTTATAGCCCTTTAATGAGGATTACTACGAAATCATCTGGAGGGTGTATTTTATAGTTGTTCATCATCAATTTCAAATTAAGAAATTCCTCTTATGAGTTATAGAGATGATTTACTATTAAACCTGTGGAACTTGTTCCATTGAGTTAAGATGTAATTAATCATGTCCCATAACATACAATGTTCCTGTCACAGCATGACACCTAATGGATCTGAGCAGGACATTACTGAGTTATATAATGAGCTTTATTTGAACTGTCACATTGAATGAAACACTATACAAGTTGGGTTTTGTTCAAGGAAACGCTTATATAATAATAATTCCAATGGATAGACCATTCATTCTTTGGGCTCTCCATATGCACAGAGACTGCTTAGGGGGTTAAACCCACGCAGGCTAAGGAGAATGGTGACTTATGTCCTCTAGGAGGAGCTCCCCCAATTCAAAACCAACTATGTAGATCAGGATCAAGGGATGCATGTGTATTTCTGGACCAATGACATGTGCATTATAGGCACACTCTGACATTCTGATTATTTAATAGTTTAATCATAATAATCATGCTCACCTATGACTGCTTAGCAACTACTACGATGCTTCCCTTTTATCCATTGCTATTTTTGTTGAATATATCACTATAAATGGTGGCAGTTAATATAAATATGAGAAAAGAAAAAGGATACAGGAAGTAAAATTTCACTCCAGAATGATCTGTAAAAACGGTATCTTGCGCCTGAATTTAAAAAAGTGTGAACAACAGAAAAGTGTGCTTTTTAATGGTTAGCATCCTTTGTTACCTGCAATTGTAGCTCAACACTAGGGTTAAAGTATACTGAACCATCTAATAATAGGGACTCTGGGAATCAGAACATCCTGCGTTGGTCATTTAAGCTTACTCTCTAAATTTCAGCAGCTGTATCTTGACCCTTCATGGTGTGCTTTGTATATTTCCCAATTGTTAAGTATATGTGCAGTGGTGTAGTGCAGGGTATACGGAGTATACCCACTTATTTTTCAGTCTCTATAGGGTATACCCACTTCTAAATCTCCTCTGATTCACACCTTTAATTGATTGACCATATTCAGTGCAATGTTGCAATTTCTAAAATGATAAAGGGATGACTCTCCCTACTCTGTCTCTAATTGGCTATCATGCGCACTAACTAATTATGCAAGAGGAGTCTTATGTCACTGTTAGCAACAGAGGCCGTTTATCCTCCACTAGACGGGACACTTAAAATAATTTGGGGAAAAAATAAAGAGTATACCCACTTCTTCAGGCACCACTGCACCACTGCACATGTGCATTTATCTGTTGAAAAGATGATTTGCTTCTTTTGTTCAGAACAAACAAAGGTAGTAAGACAGCCTGCCAGAGACTGTGTCAGTAATGAGATCCGAACTTCTGCCATTTTGATTTAGCCCAAAGATGTAATATTACTTTATATTTTTTAGGTTGAAGTCATTGAATTCCCTTATAAGTATGAGTTGGTTTTCCTTAACCAGTGTATTCTATTCAATAGTTTAATCCTGCATCCTCAGCAAGGTCAACAAATTCAGACATAATAACTGCATTTGTTTAAGCACAATAATTCCAACCACCCATCTACCCATCCATCCATCAATGCATGAAGTCTTACCTCTTGTCAGCTGTCTGGGAGCTTGGTCCGAGTAAGTGGAGAGTATACGATGCTCAACAGTTGATCTCCCTTTTTATACCCTTAGCCTCTCTCTAAGCATCATTCAGGCTTAGCTGGTTCATTGTTTCTGTCGTTGCCTGCTTCTTAATCCAGTTAAGCTATTAGGGGATAGCTTTTTCGGACTACAAAGGGTTTAATAATACCATCTGCTTGATATGTTTGTTAACATGTGTTTAATAATAGACTTAGAGCTTCTAGAGCTTCTATTCTTAACCTGATCTATCTCTGAGCTGCACCTGTTTCAAACAAGGGGTTATCCTGGGTTCTTAACTCAGAATGACAACAAATGTATGCATTTCGCACAAGCATCTTAAGCATTTTCTTATTGTTTGTGACTGATTCTTTTGTGATTTGTATGTGTTGTTAAGAAAAGCTCACAGACACAAAGGGGTTAAAAACCTAGCAAACCTTAATTTCACCAAAAATAGAGTACAAGGTGTTTTTGGTTTTAGAGACGACTACAATTAACAATTTTTACTTAACTTCCTATAATTGGAGTTTTAGTAGATTTTTCTCGAGGAACTTCCAAACCTGTTTAACGATTAAGAATGTTCTTCTTTTTTTGTAGAATGAAATGTAAAGTTAAATTTGAAGGGTGTTTGTTTTTTATAGGTCTTTGTGGAGCAGTGTGGAGCTTCCCAGTATTCAAGTCCGTTTGATCCGAGCAGATTAAGGACTCCTAGTCACATTACAGCCCAGATGATCGGAGCATGGACTGTAACGTCAATAGTAAGCTGTCTTATTCAACTGTCTCTTAGTAACGTGCCAGAGATTAGGCACAAACTACTCACAGAAGGGATGCCTTTTGAACTTTGAAGCCCAAAGGAAACCTTTGACAAGCTTGTGTCGAAATTTCAATTCCAAAAAACTTTTCAAAAATATTTTAAATATTTTAAATCTAAGTCAAGCTGTCTCGGCTTATTATGATATCAAATCTTCCAGACTGTTCTGTAACTGACACACTCGTGCATTAAATAAATGGTGTCTTTCCATAGATTATTGTAAAACTGCCGTTTAGAATTCAAAGATTAAGAGGATGATTTGAAATGAAATGGTTTTGACAGTGGAATATTTTTCAATGATAACACACTGATATTAGGTTCTCTGAATGAAGGACTGATTGATAATATAGAACCAGCAGTGTGTCCTTGCTTTACTTTACCTTTGAATATTTCAAAACAAACAAGGGAGAAATCACCTTTATTTATTCTCTAGAGCTCATTGACGGGCAGCCCTCAAAACCCCTATAGAATAAAAAAAACAAGTCAATTCAAAGCTGATAAAAGAAAACTCAACAAAGAAATGAAGAAAAAGTAGGAATGCCAAACTAGATTCATAAAAAGTCCTTATAAGATTTTTTGATTAGGAGTGATGGTTTCATAAGATAGTTGAAATATAAAACATACCACAGGTAAAAGCCCTTTCTCACTGAACTTAGGGGAAAAGAAGTTGTAGCAATTTAAATGGTGAATGCATGTTTAAAAAACATACAGATAGAGGGTTTGAGGTTTAAGATCATTTATGGCAACATTTAAAGGTTTATCAGTTAACCTGACAAACAATGGCCACATGAAAATAATTTAGACTTATAACACTTTGGATTTTTCAATTTACTTGTGCAAATATGACTAAAGGGAGGTTAAAGAAACAAAAGGCATTAGTTGTAATCCAGTCAAATTCAGCAGAGTTACCTCAAGGACGCCCCACAAGTCAAGGGTCACTGTTTTGTAATGACTTTGGCTTGGCTGAGGAACCAGTTCAAGTGCAGGTGTAGAGTTACGTTAAAGCTTGATCTGCTTTATCGTCACTCAGGTTGTTTTTTGTTTTTGGCACGTTTGGAAGGAAAAGTAAAGCTTAAAGTTGGGGAGATTATCTGATCCAGCAGAAAAAAACATTTCCATGTATAAACTTTCAAACCCTCTGATATCGGGGCAGGTTAAAATAAAACACAAAAGTAAGCTCAGGTTTTAACGTTGTATCTTCACTAATCACTGTTTGGTCTGTAGACTGGTTTGTTTCCTGGAAAAGGGCTTCTTTGGCTCTGAGCCTGTGTGATCACCAACATAAACACAACGTGACTCGGTATCTCCCAAAGCAGGATCTTACTGTTGGACATATGAACAAATGACAAACTCTAATTTAGTATACAACAAAAAGAAAGGGAGGAAATTCAAAGATTGACTTTTTGATTGCTAAAAAAACCTTTTGTGAAGGTTTTTTTGCTAGATCTTATTCAAGTATTATTAAAACATACTGGATTCATTACAATAAAGACTACAAGAATCAAACACTCTGAACTGACTGTATTACTTTTGATTATCTGTTGATATATGGTGTAAACCAAAACTAAGAACGTATTGTCTTATAAAGGATTGTTACAGTGCAGAAGCCTATGTTAAGTTTAATTTAACCAAAAGACAAAGATCCCTCTGCGCACAGTTACGTTCAGGAACATTGCCTTTAGCTTTAGAAACCGGAAGGTTTAATGCCATCCCAGAGGAAGACCGAGTTTGTTTGTTTTGTGATCTAGATGAAATTGAAAATGAGATTCATTTTTTGTTTTACTGTCCAATGTATGATAAGATAAGGGATGTTCTTTTTTTTTAAATGTCTTCAATTTACGTTGATTTCTTTTGGTTAGATGATTATGAAAAACTTGAGTTGTGTTTTAAAAAAGGAACCTTTGTTGTTTCAGATTTTATTTGTAAAGCCTGGGAAAAAAGACAGAACACGCTGTATAAGACTGAAATGTGACCTGCAACTTTGTAATGTTATGAAATGGAACCACTGCAACTGAATTTTATGGTGTCTTATAAGCCCATGAGGGTTGGGCACTTTGTGTGCATGACACGAAAATAAATTCAATCAATCAATTAGATACAATTAAGATGTAAGTGTGGTAACAAAAAGCTTCAGTATTCTTCTGTCTCGCCACTGTTGGGGTTTTGCAGAGCTAATACGCGGGCAACATTTCTGTTGGGTTTTCTATAGTAAAATTTGGTTATCAAATTAACATTAATAATTAACTTTATTTAATTATTAATCTAAATCAACAATATTATTAAACTGAGTTAATAAACCTATAAAAGGGGCACCACTCTGAAATCAGAGAACAACCAAAATCTTACCATATCAGTCTCGAATTAATTAATTAAATACTAGTATTATTGATTAATAATCTGTATTTAATAAATTGAAGGCGTGAAATCCGAACACAAAGCCCTTGCACCCAGCCTATGTCACAATGCAAATACACCAGTAATCACAAACAACTGCTTTTTAAATTATAACAGAGTTTATTTAACAAAGAAGCATCAAGTCGATCAATGAAACTCAATCAAACAAATCACTATTATAAACTAAACTACAGCAAACAAAGTATAAGCAAACAGTGGCACGTGTGTGTGTGTGTGTGTGTGTGTGTGTGAGAGAGAGAGAGAGAGAAAGCAAGATGGCGGCGTAACCACGTGGTGGTCACGTGATGTGTGTGTGTAAGAGAGAGAGAAAGCAAGATGGCGGCGTAACCACGTGGTGGTCACGTGATGGCGGCCACTCAACACAGGCCTCCTCGCCGGGTATATCGTCTAGCCTGGCGGGGCCGAGTTAAGCTCTGTCTCAGCAGCGTCTGAACAACTACGAGTGTACAGGCCTATATGTGTGAGTGTGCCTATGTGTGTGCTGGCGCGATCTCAGACTCGGTCTCCAGTTGTGCGTCTGCGCCAAAGGTGTAGGTGTGTGTGTGTGTGTGTGTGTAGAAGAGAGGGGGAGAAAAAGACAGCAGTCTGGAGCTCACGCACAACTCGGGAATAATTCACTTCAATACCAGAAGCCAGTGGCCGAATTTAAGTTAGACGGTGTTTACACTGGTCGTCCTGATCATGAAGATATTAGCCTGGCTAACGCTAGAGCTCACAGAGAAACACACACAAGACAACAAAAGGGGTTTACACTTTGGACGCGGCGGTCCATGAAAAGTAAACAAAGAGGTTTTAACCTAATAAAACCCGAGACGCAGTGGTCAAATGACAAACAAATATTATCCCCGTTTCACATTAATAAATCAATTATTAAATACACTCTCTAAAGCTAACTGCCCAGACCTAATTAAGCCTCACTTGTAACCATTATGTCCCGCGGTTGATGAGAGGAAAAGTCCGGTGATGGAAGCAGATGTCCAGTCTGTTCCAGTGCAGGTTAGCTGTGATGGCGGCGGCGGTTCCCCAGAGGACGAGCTGGATCTTTGTGTTCTCCCTCGAGTGAGATGATCTCCGTGGATGTCCTGTTCGTTGCAGGACGGAACGAGACGTATTCTTTACAGTCTCTGGATAAACGCTCTGTCGAGATGCGTTCAATGGATAATCAGAGCTCGGGATTCCGGAACACTTTCCTTGCTGGGGGCCTTGGGTTACCTGCGAGCGCGCGCCAACTTTCAAACAAAGAGAAGCGTGCTTTAAAGCGTGAGGGGGGGGGGGGGGGTGTCTCCGGACCCTCCGGACGGAGAACAGAGGAGTTGTGTCCCCTAATGCTGGTAGCATGTGAAGAGGACGAAAAATGGGGTACAACTCCTTTTATTCACCCTAAAATTCACACCTATGTGTTAGTTGTTGCAAAGCATGCTGTATCCCTGCAGTGCATGCTGGGAGTTAGAGTCATTTCCTGGTAACTGATTACCAGTCAGTCTTCTCCAAAAAGGGACACAGGCCTGAGTTTTGTCTGGCATTCTGGCTGGCCCCAACACCACTTTTTTAATTTTCTAACCAAACAGATAAAACACTCAACTGGTCTTCTAGCTGTGTTGCACCCAGTGTATTACACTATGACTGGTATTTTTAATTTGCAGGCCATTATAGATCAAATACGTTTTTGTGCTTGCATTTTTCTAATTGCATAATACCTTTTCTATAATGATGTAAATCAATATCAATCTGTTAACTTTTAATCAAAGCATTTTCATGAAAGAAATGAGGCAATCCTTCTTTTTTTAAACCAGTAACATCATTGATTTAAATAAATATGCTGGTTAAAAAAAAGAAAGATAAATATAGATACAAAAGAGAGAAGAAGATGTCTAGTTAGTACCTGGTCATGTCTAACTTGGCAGTGTTCCCATGTACTCGAAGGTTTTATTTAGGACCAGCTAAGTGAAAGTCCCGTTGGTGGCTTAGCCTTTTTAAATACCAAACAGTCAGGCCAAACGGACTAATAACCATGTGAAGTGTCCCACCAGGAGTGTCAGCCAAAGGGAACAAAATGTATCTATAGGTTAAGGACAGAGAGAGAGATGCTGCACACAGGTAAGATGACAAAGTTAATCAGATCAGCATCTACATAGGCTTACTCTTAGAAGGAATTTGACTCCAGCTTGCATTCTTCTTTTCTCAATGTACATACATGAAAATAGACATGGAGGTTGCTATAATGGGGAAATCAAATAATAACAAATATTATAACTGCTTAAATTATCCTAGGTAGGCTATAATTTTAAACGCATGCTACAACATGTTTTACACAAATAAAGCTTATTACCGGAATGAACCAATCAAATCCAAAAAACAAAACATAAACCAACAACCATGGGACATTTCAATCCAACCATTAAGAGACAGTAACTTCTGCAGAATTTCAAATCACTTCAGAAGTAACCCCGCGGCACATAGCACATTACAGAGTTAGTTTACTTTCAGCTCATAAGGTTTACTTGAAATGCAGCTTGTTCAGACAATCTTATTCCCTTTGTTTGGCAGCACAATGTCCTCCACCATGTTAGCTATTAGCATACAAAAAGGTTGAGTTAGCAGTCTTTGAATCTTTGTTTGAAATATCTAAAGTAAATGGGTCCATACACACTTTGACTCTTATAGCAATGCAAGTAACTATAGGCGAGAACATTTTGGACACATTTTAGTAATAAAAGCAGATGATCCATTCTTATTTTCCAATTACAGATGGATATCTATTCTCATATGATTGTCTTAAGTAGGCCTGCTGGACAAAACGTGTCTATACCCATTTGTTTAAATATTTTATACAAATCAGTATAGATTCAGAGAGAGCATTCTTGGACCGCACCCAACTCTTTTATAACATTGACAATAAGGAAATCAAACTCTGAGTGTTTGTTGGTTTATCAAAAGCATTTAATACAGTAAACCATGATATTTTATTACAGAAATGTTCTCATTATTGTTAATTCAAAATGTGCTTATAAGTAGGAAGGCAATTTGTATCATGGAATTATACATCATCTGATTACAGGTTAATTTCTTGTGGGGTGCAGCAAGGATCTATCCTTGGTCCTTTACTTTTTCTTATTTATAATCATGATTTATACAGTATTTGATCTCAAAGACAGCATGTTTCATCTTGTTGGCTGATGATTCCAATATAATTCTATCTGGTAACGATGGGGAAAGATTGGTGTCAGAAATGAAAAGTGAATTAAGCAAATTTGACACCTAAGGCAAACAATTTATCACTCAATAGACAAAAGTTCATACATGCTGTTTAAACATAGAACCCTACAAATGCGTGTGGTTGGTTGTTGCTGTTGTTGTTGTTGTTGTTGTTTTCTTTTTACAATGGGGCCAAATAGCACATTTGACCTTTTATTTAAAAAAGAGGGGTTATCCGGAGGTGTTTGACACTTTCCTGAGTTCCAAAAGTTATTTCCCCAATGCTGCTAATAACTTAGAAAGGGTTACTGTTATTTCTTGGAATTTGTATAGAAAAAATCTCACCTGAAGAAGAATAAGGCATCTGGTATGAAGATAAAATCCTTCTAAATCTATTTCACACAATGATGTATCCATACATCTCATACTGCAACATTGTTTGGGCTAGACAACTTTAAAAGCAACCTCAACTATGTTGTTCTTCTCAAAATTATCACATTCTCCAACAGATTTAGCTGGTCTACTCCTTCGTTCCAATCTTTACGAATCCTCCCAATCTTTGTCTAAACCACTTTCAAAAATGTATTCTTGTTTTACAGTCTAGAAACATCTAACTCCCAGTCTGTTTTCAAAATTTCTTTCAGTTCAATAACAACTTTTTCTCCATTAGATTCCGAGGACCTCATTGCTGGAACAATTTATCTAGTCATATTAGAAACAGCACCAGTTTAAATTCATTCAAAAAACAAACTGTACATTCTTTTGGTAGACGTAATGCACCATCATAAACATTATCTGCCAAAATTATTCATTTCACCATTCACATTATCTTATTTTACTCATTGTTTAATCTTATTTTTCACATGTCTTCTTTTATTTACACCTTATTGAGTATGGGTAAGGGTTAGCTATATTGTATTTGCTTGGGCTACTTTAATTGTTTGTCTATTTGTTACATGTTTCACATTAGGAGGGCCACTTGACAAGCCCCTATGGGTTTCTTTGGCTCCTCCTGCAAATTTCTTAAAGTTATTGTTGTTGTTTTGTAACTTCCTAACCATTAGGCCTATGTATTGTGTCTCTTGTTATTGATCTATAATTCTTGTTCTCTAATTTGCAATAAAATAAATAAATAAAAGAGATAGAGGGATACTTTATCTGTGGACCAAAGATGTCATCTAAATCCATTAAGCAGAATGCTGGCATATGTAGGATGAAAAAAACCCTCTTGTTTATATTTAGGCTAATTGTTGTCTATACATTGTTTGACTGTTAACCTCATAAAAGTATTAAATCTAAGGACTTTACATCTTTACATCTAATAAAGTCATGTCTATTGAAGGTATCTGGTTTAAAGTCTCTATTAACAAGACATCCAAACCTGTTGGAGTTTAATTCATGCACATGCACATGAACACTGGTCTCTAACCATAATAATGAAGCTGTTCTGTTTCCCGTCGTCCGTATTTCATGCAAATGTTAATGGCTTCATAAATGCGTGTGGTTGCTGTTGTTGTTGTTGTTGTTGTTGTTGTTGTTTTCTTTTTACAATGGGGCCAAATAGCACATTTGACCTTTTATTGAAAAAAGAGGGGTTATCCGGAGGTGTTTGACACTTTCCTGAGTTCCAAGCGCCACCTAGCCTAATGGATTCCTTTCAAGCTATTTAAAAATCAATTGCCTATAAGCTACTGTCCTTGCATTTTCCAACCAACAGAAAATGATCTGTCTGGAAATTAAACGAAAAGCAAAGAAATTCAAGTTAAAAAATGTTAGGCTACTTTTATTTATGATATTTCGAATCGGGTTAGCATCAGGAAGAGGAAGCGATTCACATTTCCCACCTTCTCACTTGGTGAAAATATTAGTTTTGTCTTGGTTTGAATTGTGCACTTAGGATATAGCCCAATACTATGGGTATCCGAAAAGCTCAGCTGTGGAGCGTGACACTTTATTTTGGCTTTGACGTCAGGTGAATGCAACACACCCCACCAACATCATCATCACTATCCTCCTGGTCCAGAGGAGAAATGCGTCTGCTGAGGTGCACTCCGCGCCGCTCGGCCCGCCCGGACACTGCAGTGTAGGTTACCGTGCCATCGCTGCGGCTGCTCGCTCCCTACACCACGTCCCGCTGCAGACTTCCTGCGTCCGGGGAGAAGAGGGGAGAGCGCTAAGAGCCATGGCCGAGTCCAACCCGATATGGGGGTTCCCCCGTCTACGCCGGGCCGCGGTAAGCTTCGCTGGGAGGTGGGGAGGTGGGAGGCTTTATATGGGGCGGTGAGGATACTGCAGCAGAGGAGAGACGAGCTGTTCTGAGGACAGTTCAGTACTGCGACACAGAGGCTGGGATGTGCTTCAGCACAGTGCAAACTGCAGCGGTTATCTGAAATAGCTCCCGGTTTAGAGAATGGTCGGATTTAGATCGCAGTTAAATGTTAAAAGTCTTTGTGGGGGACCAGGACAGGCCAATGACAAACGGGATGTGTGCGCGCGTTTGTGTGCGTGTATTTGTTTGGACTGCAACTGCAGAACTGTAAGAGTATACCAGGTTTGGCACTGCAGTCTGTAGCCTGACTGTGGAATGTGTTCAAGTTTTGCAGCTTTATGTAACTGATTTAGGAATAGTGTCATATAGCCTCCTTAATGCCCACAGATCTGAACGAAGCGATGTGTTATTAAGAGCTTCTGGAAAGTCTGTAATGACACATTAACATTCATGATGGCTATACTGTAGGAGTGAAGAGCCAGATTCATGTTGATGACTTGGACTTTTTACCCACACAAACGTCAGTAGGCTGCTGCCCAAAGGCCTGAAGGTGAAATTTAGATATGAATGAATGTAACTACTCACTTACTTTTACTTAACTAATGTCCTTTGGGTAGTTTTTAAGTTGTATACTTTACATGAGAATTTCACTTCATGCTTCTATATACTAATACTGCAACTCACTTTGAAAGCATATATTTTACTTTTGACTGCACCACATTTATTAAATAACTTCAGTTATGTTTGAAATCAACACTTTAAAATAGAAAATACAAGAAAACTAGTAAATAATTTGTTGAAGTTTAAACATAGCACTTTATAAAGTTTTCAAAATCAACCCTCGCCGAAACAATTAAGATTGTTGCATAAATGCACCAATGATAATAATCCAGAAACATAATGATTCTGAAATGGGCCTTCTAAAAGATGAGTCAAGTTTTGGTACTCAACACACATATCAATGCTGAAACTTTTGTGCCGAAACTGAGAGCAAGACCATTGCTTCTAATAGCATATTACTATCAAGACTGTATTATTTAAGCACGTGACACTGCTTACATTATAGCTACAAACATGGAACCAGTAGCATTAACAACATAGTTCTGGTTAACTATGCGAGAATAATATGGGAAACTATGGCATAAGCGAATGAGGAAGTAACCTCACAGTAGATTGATCACTTGATTAGTTGTCTGCTCAGTTATCATCAATTATTTGTCACACTCTTGTCCTGAGTGGAGGGAATTGGACACAAATCACTGGCTGCTAATTCTTGTACTACATTGCTCAATAAGTCTCTCAGTATGAAGATTAGAAATGAGAAAAATACGGCAGTGTATTTCAGTGATGATTTGCTTTTTGAAAATGTGCCTATCAGAGACATGTCCTGTTGCAGGGAAAAACTGCAGAGATATCTAGATAAGCACATGAACAAGGAACAAAAGAAAACTGTTATATAAAATGGTGAATTATTTCGAACTGTAAGATAGCAAGAGAAGAGATTTTTAGGCTAGTGCTGAATCTGTAACATTCTTGAAATAAAAGATGGTGTTTGAAGAGATAACAACAGCTCTGTGTTTGTAGAGAGATGGGAAAGTGAGAGAAAAGTGAGGAAACAGCAGAGGGAGTCCGAGGAGCTGAGTTGTTAACTCAAGATTGACGTTGAGACATGCTGATGCTGTGTTGAGGTTTGCTGGACTGCAAGACTAACAGCATCCAGCTGTCAGCTGTTCTGACTGACACCAGGAATCCTGTTATTGTCCTACTCTTTACTCTGTGAATCCATACAACTCAGTTTGCCACATTTTCACAAGTCATTTCCCCCAAATAAATTAATGTGAAACTGTGTTCCTTATTTTGAACCCTTCTTAGTCAGGGATAAATTGGTTTGATGCTTTCCATGATTGATTCCTATCCGTTACTCCATATGGGAATAGCTATTTATTAACAACTTGTAAATAAACAGCAATTGTAAAATGCTTTTGAAAATTGTGGATGATGTGTGATACACACAGATGTATTTTCTTTCATGATGAGTTGGTTAGACTGACTGTTTTAAGAATTTTTAGAATAAAGCCCTCTTCTCATCTCTCTAAATTATGCACATCTTACTCTTTCAGACCTCATTTCCAGGCAATCTGCATTTGGTCTTGGTGCTCCGCCCCACCGGCCTATTGAGCACCACCCCAAGTCCATCTTCGAGCACTGACCTGGGCTTCCGCTTCAGCCAGGATGACTTCCTGTTGAAAATGCCGGTGAGTGTGTGTTGAAAACTAAGAACAGATTGAAAGAGAACATTCTTATTACAAAAAATCTCTTCTTGAGTCTACACGTGGTCTTTCTCCACCTACTCTCTTCTTCTGTCAACAATAACCTTACACTGCCAACTACATGCAGCCGAAAACAAAACATGGTGTTCCAAAATTGGATCAATTTAAGTATTTGTCAAAAAGTGAAACATATTCTAGTACCTGCCAGGGGGCTGTTTCAGTAGACGCCCTGTGTGTCTTTGTTTGTAGGTGGTGATGCTGCGTTCAGTGGGTGACCTGCTGCGCTACATCGATGAAAACCACCTCACTTCAGATTTCAGTGCCAAAGTGGAGTACTGCCAAAGCGACTGGATTGTCCTCCGCACGGTACGCACCTCTGATGTGTGTCTGAAAAATAAACATCACAAGAAACAAAACTAATGACTCAAACAGTGTCAATACTGCCAGGTTTATTAAACAGCAGTAGACAGGAATACATTTTCTGTTCTTGTATTTAAGAGTTTAACATAAAACTACACAGCACACATGAATCAGAATTGTCAGTGTTAGTTCATGTGTCTGTTTGTTACATGTTGTATGTGTGAAATGTTGTGTTTGGGAGCAGGCAATTGAGACCTTTGCAGTGACAGTGAAGGAGATTGCCCAGCTGCTGCAGGGCTTTGGTTCAGAGCTGTCTGAGACTGAGCTTCCAGACGAAGCCAGTGCCATCGAGTTCCTGCTACACTCACACACACATCGATACCGACAGATGAAGGTACGTATACTCTCTCTCACTTTCTCTCTCTTTTTGTGTCTGTGTCTTGCGTTTTTTGTATTGAATGTCTATGTCTCTTTATTTTTTGATATCGCTCTGATTTAATGTATTCATCTGTCTATTGTTCTTGTTTGTCTGGTTGTTTCAGGACGATATCAGGAATGTGCTGAAAGAGGGCCGCCTGCTGCTGTCGAATCTGGAAACTGTCAAGGCCTCTAAGAGAGATGTGGAGGAGGAGAGGGAAATAAAAGGAGACATGGACACTGTCCAGAGGTACAGAAATTAGATTACTCTGAGAGTATTATTAGAGACAAAACAGAATTACAAGAAAAAATATCAAATTTTGACACATCAAATCTTACTGAACCTTTAATTTACAGGGTAACTTTTTGTTAAGGACTGAGTGTCTTGTGTTTTAGGCTCCTGGCACAGCTCAGAGACATGGAGGAGGCGTTTGATGGCTTCTTTGAGAAACACCACCTGAAGCTGCAGCAGTACCTCCAACTGCTGCACTATGAAATGAGTTTCCAGCAGGTGAGATGATTGCTAGTATAGACGCTACGTTTGTTATACTACTGGGATGATTGTATGGTGTGTGTGTATGGTGTGTGTGTGTGTGTGTGTGTGTGTGTGTGTGTGCGTGTGTGTGTGTGTGTGTGTGTGTGTGTGTGTGTGTGTTCGTGTGAGGGGTGGGCAGAGATAGCGAGAGAGAGTGGGAGAGTCACAATAATATCTGATCTATCTTTTTTGTAAGACAAACGTACTGTAGCTCAATATCACCTGATGCTCTTAATTTAATGACTGACTGTGTGTTTATCTGTGTGTGTGTGTGTGTGTGTGTGTGTGTGTGTGTGTGTGTGTGTGTGTGTGTGTGTGTGTGTGTGTGTGTGTGTGTGTGTGTGTCTGTATGTATGTAGATGGATGAGGTGCTAGAGAGACTCACTGACCAGGAGAAGGACATCGCCTTTGCTGGAAACACTGTGGTCCAGACAGAGCAACTGCTGAGAGACCTGGAGACACTGGACACACACGCTCAGGTCACACAACCATATACACAACATGCACATGATTAGAACTTAAACAGAGCGTAAGAAAATGCATCACTAAAGTAGGGGCAGTTTTAATGCCCTAGTCTTCAATAATTCATAAATAAATGTTTAACCTGTGAAGCCCTGAATCACAACAAAAGTTCTTCACATATAGAGCAGGTGTAGACTGCACTCTTGCTATACAATTCTAAGTTCTGATTATTGGAAAAGGATCCACCATGAGCAAGTCATTGGCATTAGTGGCAAGGGGAAAAAAGGCAGAAAACCTCAAGCAGAACTAGACCACAATGCCAGCAACAGCAATTACAACAGATTATAGACTTCTATTCTTAGTACCAATAATACATGTAGAAATGTGACTATAGGGTTACCAACTGTCCCGTCTTAGCCAGGACATCCCGTATTTCGAACTAAATGGATTCGTCCCCTGTGGGACACAACATGTCCCGTACTGATGTAACTTCTCTGTAATCACTAGAAGACACTTTACTGATCCTAGATCAGAGCATCAGACGAGGCCAGTAGCCCATCATGCACTGATCACGTCCATCAAGTGACACCTGTCGTCCAATTATAGCCCCGCTCCCCTGCATCAGATATACATACAGCATCAAAAGCGCTCCAACCTGTGATTTATCTTATTATTTATTTTAAAGACTATTAGAGTGGTTCTCAAATCAGGGTCCAAGGACTGTCAAGGTCAATAAGGGTGTTAAAAGGGGTCCCAAGTTAGGAGTGGAATCATTCATTTCCACTTTCATAGCCAAATTTCATTTAATTAACACAATGACAGAATGTGACTTTTTTTTATAGTCACAGTTTCATTCACTTTCTGTAATAAAAATATCTCAAATTATTCTCAGATGGTCGTCTCTGGTATACTTTATCAGTTAGGGGTCCTTTTCGGGGAAAATAAGAACAATATTAAAATAAACATCCATACAGTAATGATACAGTTTTATTTATATCAAATTCACATTGCTTACTTAAACACTACATTCACACGTCATACCCACACCACTGAGCTCCAAACAAAATACTTTGTCCCTTATTTGAAACTGAAAAAGTTGGCAACCCTAAATGCGACCAATACAAACAAAAACAAATTTAGAAAAGCAAATAGTCTTGTGCTATTTGCCCCTTTACTGGTACTCAAAATTAAGATATATATATCTTATATAGTATATATAAAATTAAGTTATATGTAAAACTCACTATGTGTAACTTTTGTACCTCCTCTCAAAATGTTTTGGGTTTTACAAAGCCCTCCTGTCTTTGTCTTTTTTCATCAGAAAGTTTTGGATTAGTTGTAAATGAAACCAAACCAAAAATTAATTTAAATGATATTCATATAAAACAAAATTGATGATATCTAACCAAAACCTTGATGTGGGGGTGCTGGTTAGCTCAGTTGGCAGAGCAGGCGCCCCATGTACAAAATAAAAACATGATTTGTGTGTGTGTCTGTGGACCAGGAGGAGATGGCTCGTGCACAGGTGGTGATCCTGCACGGCCACCAGTTGGCAGCTAACCACCACTATGCCCTGGCGCTCATCGTCCAGCGCTGCAATGAGCTGCGGCATCACTGTGATGTCATCACTATTGCCATACGCACCAAGCGGGCCTCACTCACTCGAGCACGAGACCTGCTGCTCCGCCTTGAGGGGGTAAATGTGCTAACACAATGACATGCAAACACAAGAAAAATAACTGAAGTATATGCAACCTCTTTGTTACTTTGTTGTTGGAGCAAAAAACACGAAACACGTGTTGATTGTTTTATTATTTCAGGACTTCCTTAATGCACCCTTAACAAAAACCTAACCCTGAAACAGATACACAGTTGTAAAATAACGTTAAATTAATCCTGTCAAACTTAAATGAACCTATTCCTTAGAAGTCTGATCTTTGCACATGTGTTTACTTGTATTGTGTCTTTGATTTGTGTGCATGTGTGCAGGCCCTGAGATGGTGTGACGAGGGCGCCTATCTTCTGGCCAGTCAAATGGTGGACAAGTTTCAAACCAGGGAGGGAGCTCAGGAGGCATTGCAGTACCTGAGCTGTCACCAGGAGAGGGCGCCCTCTGCACTGAAAAACAGTCAGGACACTCTGAGCCTGGAGTTCGAAGCCATACTAACCCCACAGCTGCAGGTTACACGCTGCTACTGACACAAACGCACACAACACTCAACCACAACTCACTACAAATCAAACGCTCTGTCTTTCTCTTTAGTCCCAGATCTCCATGGTGACAGAGAAGCTAAACTCGATGCAGTCCATGATAAGAAACAGGGAGCAGTGTCTGAGGAAGTTGGCTGATGTTCAGGTCAGACCAATTCAGCTGGTGGCCCCCAGACCAGAACCGGAACAGACCTTACAGCGCTGCAAATCACCCCTCTTCTCCCCCAAACATGGTACATCACCCAACAAATGCTCTTTGCTCCCATTGTACTTGTTTTAAAGAGTTCTCTTGAAGACTCTGACATTAAAAGCAGGGAAAAAAATACCTTATTTAAGGGAAATATATTTAAAAAAATATCCAGCTCTTAGATCTCTTCCTTCACTTATTTCTGGAGTGCAGTTATGTTTCTATTGTCATCTAGAATCTACCTATCTGTTATAATCTTATCTCATCTTCATACTTGCAAGCCTCAATCCCACTTCTTTTCCCCCCTGTACTCACTTCTAATGCCATTTGACATTTAGTATCGACGCTGTCTCTTCTGTTGTTTTTTGCCCACAATACTTCTGTGCTGTGTTATCACTGGTTGTATTTGTGTTACTCTCTCCGCAGGTGTAGACTTTAACGTCCTGAACTCTAAGTTCTCCTTTGACCTGCTCCCTGGCAAGAGAGCTGCGAGGAGGAACAGCAGCCAACCTAAGGGGAGTGTGTTTTGTGTCACTAGCAGTGAAAACACTGTCTACAATGATGAGCATCTCAATGACGCTATCTATCTATTTAAAGTTAAATGCCCGGACAACTATTAGATTGAATTTTCCGCTCCTGCAGACATGTTGAAGTGTCCCTAGGCAAGACACTGAACCCCAAATTGATTTGAATGACATATAGTGAAAATTGCTTAGAGTAGTCAGAAGACTAGAGAAGCACTATACAAGTCAATTTACCATTCACAGATACAGCTTACTTTGGACATGCTTTCTACAGGCGTATGGGTTTTCTACAATTATAACTGTTTTAATAACTTGTCACTGCCTACACTTTTTTTGATGTTTTTTTACTTATGTAACATTTAAATGTCATCATCTACAGTCATTATAATAGTCAATCAATGTCCTTGTTGTTGATTAAAATGACCCTGAACCGGTCTAATAAATGTGTCTGAGGCTCAAAGCTGACATATTTGCTTTCTGTTTGTTCTATTAGATCGAGGTGATGCATGATTTCCAAGGCAACCGCAGCTGTTTGTACGGATCCACTACAGAAACAGAATCAGAGACAGAGGACAATCCAGAGCAAGTCACACGGTGAGAAATTTAAAACCTCTAGCACATGATCATTTACCTGAAGCTTCACATTAGACTCTCCTGCACTGTTTATGTGTCAGTTTGCCAGCTTTTTTTATTATGATGCATTTTGGAGCAAATGAATCAGTGTGCACTGTGTCATTGACATGTCGTCTTGCCATTTGATAGCCATGTAATGAAGGAACTGATTGCTACAGAGAGGATCTATGTAGACGAACTGCTGGCTGTTCTTCTGGTGAGTTTATTTAAAAAAAAACAAAAAACTTTTATTACAGTTTACAGCAGGGGGCAGAAGGTTTTACGAGAGAACAAGAAGCATTAAGGAAAGGTTACTGGCTAAATTTTAACTCACAATGTTGCCATTTTGTCACTCTCCTCTCCTCTCCTCTCCTCTCCTCTCCTCTCCTCTCCTCTCCTCTCCTCTCCTCTCCTCTCCTCTCCTCTCCTCAGGGCTACAGGGCAGAAATGGAGGATCCATCCATGTCCAATCTACTTCCTTCAGCTCTGCTCAGCCAGAAGGACGTTCTGTTTGGCAACATGCCGGAGATTTACCAGTTCCACAGCAGGCAAGAAACACACACACACACTCAAACAAACACACGGTCACACGGAGCTCACAAGCTGTCACACAGTTCTCCTCGTCTCTCGATCTTTTCATGCCAATCCGACTCCTTTTCATTCCCCTCTCGGATTCACTGCTCAGGATCTTCCTCCAAGATCTGCAGGGTTGCCTGGAGACGCCGGAAAGGGTGGGGGCATGTTTCCTGAGGCGGGTGAGGAAACATGAAGGCTAACATGATAACTTTGTGTAAAAAGATAAGATATGACATATCTAAGTCTAAGGATATATGAAGTATATGTGTGTGTCTGTGTGTGTTCTTATGTTTCTGTTATGAGCAGAAAGAGAAGTTCCAGGTGTATCAGCGTTACTGCCAAAACAAGCCTCGCTCTGATCTCCTGTGGAGACAGTGCTCTGATTCGCTGTTTTTCCAGGTAGTTGCAGCCCAAACATTTTAAATGGCCCCCTTACTGTCTCACATTTATGGTGTAAAAGTAATTTGGATTGATGCGGATTGGAGGCACAATCAGTGCAGGCGTCTATCTCTCTGTCTCTGCAGGAGTGCCAGAAGAAGCTGGACCACAAGCTGGGTCTGGACTCTTACCTCCTGAAACCTGTCCAACGTCTGACAAAGTACCAGCTGCTACTCAAGGTTTTGCATTTATCATTGATGAAGGCTTCTAGGAACTCTGCTAATACAGTAACATGCTACGCTTGTTTGGTGATGCCTGGAGCAGGTTAGGACACCTTAAATAGGAAAACTTGTTTTTTTCCCTAAACCGTATAAGACATGGACGAAGTCTCAGTGACATTGCCCATTTGTTTCTGATGCAGAGTTTTGAAGCCTGGCGATAGCGGTGGCCATATTGGAAATGTTATGTCTATCTAACTTTTTAGGAACAGGCAAAGAGGTAGAGCTGAGACGGGCCTTAAAGTAAGTCTCCTGGCAAACACCTTCAACACCCTCCAGCCATCAACTCAGCCATGCCCATAATTATGCAAATGTGTATGCGTTATAAAAATTATACATCCCTGTACAGTTTTTACCAATAAAGAAATGAGCTATAGAGACGGAAACCTTTTTTTGTACCAGGCTGTAAACATAAATATTTTTGTTGTAAAATTGGCATTTTCATACGGGCTCTCATGGGGATTCATTGGCTCTTGAAGTCATTCTCAAGTGTACACTTTTGGAACTGCAGTTGTTTTGCACTACCGCATTGGCATCGATTTTTGATACAGCAACGTTGCTGCCTAATTTTTTTTTATGTCTGCTTGTTTGCGTATGTTCCAGTTCCTCTGTGCTCTGCCTGTCAGCACCTGCGTATGATCGGACTTAAAGCTTTTCATTTGCACTCACTGACATTGTTTCCGCCTCTCTAGATCTTTCCTTTTGTTGTACTTACTCTCTGATGTCTGTCGCTTTGGACAAAAGCCTCTGCTAAGTCTTTTGTAGAATTGTAGAGTGGGGAGTGTCCTTACATGGATCAGGTTTGGTGAAAATCTTTTTGAAGAGGAAGTCAGACATATCAGCAAAAGCAAATAGGACAATCATCTGGAGAATAGTCTGTGTCGCAGGCTAGCAAAGTTCATCAGCACGTCATACCGCTGATTTGCTTTAATTAAGGCACTACATAGATGCTTATCAAAAGAAGCATATCATCGACATTTAATCAAAGGTACAAAGAGAAAAAGGCAAGATTCTACAGCCATGGTTGCAGCTCTTTGAGACTGTAATGTTGTTCTCATCTTATTGTAGCATGGAAGCATGGTAACATTGGCACAGCCAACAGTTGTTATTTTTGCAGGTATTTGATCATAAATCAAGCCAAAACAAGTAATAATTAGGAATGTAAGCTGAACATGCTGGGGCCTAATTCACAGTGAGGGGTTCACTTATTTATATCATAGTATTGCTAGTGGAGAAATCATGAGATAATCAAAGTCAGGAGGATTCATCCCTTACAATAAGTGTCTGAACCAAAAGTCATGTAGAGGAGTTCAATGTAGTGGGGTTTATTTTTTTATTAAGAAAAATAAATATTGAATCCTGATTGGTGACTGAATAAAAAGACGATATCAAAAAGAGCTTAGCTATCAACACAGTTACATCAAGTAAGACATAAACACTTACATGCAGAACACTTAAGTGGAGGAGAAGATCTTTCAAACAGGCACAGACTGGATTAGATAGACTAAAAAAACACTGACCTGTCAACTGTGACTACTTCTCTCTTCAGGAGCTGTTGAAACACTGCACAGAGGAGAGATTCCGCTGTGAACTGCGGGAGGCTCTGAACTCCATGTTGGAGCTGCTGAAGTCTGTCAACGACTCAATGCATCAGATAGCCATCACTGGATATCAGGTACCAACCAGTGAAATTGATGGATTTATTCTTTTGTCTTCTCTGAAAAAGAAAAAGATAATAAAGGAAATTATATATAAAAAAAAAAAAAAACAACATATATACACTATCTGCCACAGTATACTTTGTATCAGCAATATGTCAAGTATTACTTTGCTGCTTTAAAAAAAAACAGCTCTAGCTAAAGTTGTGTCATATACATGTATCGTTATAACTTCAGGCTTGGAGAGAAGAAGAAGAGATATTAATAAATACATGTATGTCTAATGTTTTCCTATCTTCAATGCTTTTTCTGCTTGAAACAATTGTGTACATCTTCAATGCAGAAACATCTCAACTTAATGGCATCAAAAGAAAACTTTACAAAGGCTAATTTGGTTGAAAATAACAACAACACACACATGGACCAAACACAGACGGAAATCTAGTTTTATATAGCATATATCTTATTGATATTGCTACCTGATTAAAGGCAAAGCACAATAAGTTTCCTATGCAGATGAATACATTCTATATGGTGTAGATTTGCTGTACAATTCAGAATTTCTTACATTACATTTGTCACTTGTTGGAGCATTTGATTTCTGTTACTGTCGCTTCAGTCTTTCCGTCTGTCTGTCCCAGGGTGACCTCAGCCAGCTGGGCCGAGTAGTGATGCAGGGGGGCTTCAGTGTATGGATCAGCCATAAGAGGGCAGCAGTGCGGATGAAGGAGATGGCCAGGTTCAAGCCCATGCAGAGACATCTCTTCCTCTACGACCACGCCCTCCTCTTCTGCAAGCGCAGAGACGAGGACTCTCACGACAGGACGCCTTTCTACAGCTTCAAATCCTGCCTCAGAGTACAGCCTCCTGGTTCCATGCTATGCTAACTCGGAATATTATTGTGCCATCCTTGAAATTGATATAGAGGGTTGTGAAATGTAAAAACCTTTTCTTTCACTTTAGATGAGTGCAGTGGGAATCACAGAGACTGTGAAAGGAGATGTGAAGAAATTTGAGATCTGGTACAGTGGCAGAGAAGTAGTGTACATAGTTCAGGTATTTCATCTTTTTCTTTGAATTTTATATTCCCTCGTTTATTGCCGTGTCAGTGTTTTCACCATCATCTTTTTGCTTCATGGTTTAATTTGGCTCCTTTTTTAATTTGTGTGTGTGCACTTGTCAATCCAGGCCTCCACGGTGGAGGTCAAAGTTGCCTGGCTGACAGAGATTCGAAAAATTCTCACCAACCAGCAGAAACTACGTCAAGGTTTCTCTTTCTACTTTATAACTTTCCTGCCTTGGGACATTGCCATATATATTGGTTTAAATGTACTGCTTATGAAGATCTTGGGTTGAAGACAAGTACTTTTATTGACTGACATTGCAGTATTAAAGCCATGTTCCTGTCTCCCACCTTTCTTCACCTTTTCTCAGATGAGACTCCTTCTCTTCCACTCTCAGACAACCCTATCTCTGACAGGTAATTCTCTCTGCATGACTCCCCCTATCATCCTGTATGTCAGCGTATGACCTCTTGGTGTGTGGTGCAGGGAATGGGTCCACTAACTTTTAATCCAGTCTAAATTTTAAAAAATCATTTAAAAAATGGCACATTAGGATGAGAGCTGAATAATGAATACGTTTTAAGCTTGAACAGTGTGTTTTTGGGATGAATTGGCATATTTGTCATCACCCCTGAGAACTTGAATTCATTCAACAGTGACGTTGTCTGTACTGCTGAAATTCAAACTTAGCACCATGGAGAGAGCGATCCAGTCCCTGATTAGATGGTTTGAGGACCTGCTGACCATGAGTGAGAGCTGCCTGCTTATAGATTTAGCTGCTTAGTGATTTAGTTCATGTTCAGCAGGTTAAACAGCTAAGTTAGCTCAAACAGTTCAGCAGGTGTGCTTGAAATTCACGTCATTCATTTTGTGATAAAGCTATTTTATTGAGTGACTAAATGAGTTGGATGAACATGTTTGATGATTCTTAAGATTTTACCATCACAGTGTAATTCAGTGAACAGTTCTTGCAATAATATTAGATATTTTCCAAGATCTTAATTTTTTTTAAGGATACATTGTAGTGTATAAAAGTACTGGTTGTCCAGGATAGTGTCAATATTTGATACTAGATGATTTTGCTGTTTTTGGTGGAGATACGTCTGTTTTGTAAACTGGTAGCATGCTGGCATGTTATAATTCTAATTACAGACTGAGTCTTCTGGTTTTCATGACACAAAACTTGTTGTTTACTCAGCAGGCAGATGCATGGTTTTATTTTGGTCAAATATTTGAAGCCCCTGTTGTCTTACATTTAATAAAGAGATCAAAACCAACAATCAGTAGACCCTAACAAGTGCTGTTTGTGTAGTCCAACTTGTAGTCCAGTGTTAACCTTTATTCTTGCCAGATAAAAAAACATTTAAAAGGCAAGACAGTGAGTCACACTGTTTCACAGATTGACATGTTCGCTCTTCACCATGAACATGGGCACTGCAGTGTTATTTCGGTGTTTCTCACACAGTGCTCTGTAGCTGTAGATACCAAGGCATTCATCTCTTTGGAAAAAAAGAGGAACTAATGTATAGTTGTTTTAGATTTTAAAAGATTGTAATCTTAATAAAACAAAAAGGCATGGGCCTTGAGGACACAAACAGCACTGAGAGTTAGACTTACAGGTTGCTTGTTTGGGTCTTTTTTTATTAGACTTTATTACGATAAAAGCACATTAGTCTTATCCTGTTAATAGAGCCATTAATCAAATCTAAAAGTGCATTTGTTCTGAGGATTGAATAATCAGATATGCTGTATGAGTTGTTTTTACTCTTAAAAACAGATGGACGATGAGATGCTGTGAATGTTTTTGTCACTTTTTGAATTATTTTTCTACATTTGTGTGATTCACATAGCATTTGTAAATAATAATTTAGTAGATAGGCTTGCTAAAAAATATTAAGTGAATATCAAATATTTAACTCTCATTGTCTGTATTTTTTTTTTAATTCTTTGGACAATGTGAAATTTTCTCCCCATCTAACATTTAAAACGGGGTAAACCAAACTGTGTATTATCTGCAAATGCTGTTTTCTCAAGGCCTGGTATGTTGGCAGGATGATGTGTTCTCCCAAAAATGTTTCCATGTATTTCAGCAATCTCTGATAAAATTGACACTTGTGTTATAAACTCCAACAGCCTTTGAAATCAGACGCTGAAATATATGTGATTGTGAACTTACTGGAATGCTGTTTTATTTTACAGAATGTGGTTGAGTTTTGTGACACGGTGGATGTTGTTGTTGTTGTTGTTTTTTGTTTTTGTTTGTTGTGGTTGTGCCTTGTTCCCATGGTGATGGGTTTAGTGCATCAGAGATATGTGTGTCGTGGGGCGGAGCATCGGTGGGAGGCTGCTCAGCGTGTCTCCCTGTTCCTCACAGCTCCTCAGCAACAACCCACTCCCACAAACACAGAGGCGAGGAGTCAGTACACACTAGCCCTGCCCACTCGGACCCTGTGGTTCACTCACCTCGACGCAGTGAGTCATTGATTTTTGACAATAACATACACACAACATAAAACACTTAAATTACTTTCAGCAATCACATTTTTGTCTTAAGGATAATTATTTCCCACACTGTGAAATATGACTTCTTTTCCACAGTGGAGACATATAGGGAAAAAAATAAGCAATAAAGAGTTCAAGTTACGGTTTATAGTTGTCTCAGCAGTCTTGTCGCCCGCAGCTTGGCCTGTTCCTGCACACTCAGTGGCAATCTGTGATGGCCTGGAGGACTGGGGTGCAACAGACCTCTCCAACATATCCGACTCAGACGAAGAGGATCAACCTTCACCTCTCGTGAGATTTTCTAACTGTCATGACAAAGCTCGTTCTGTTAAAAATACTGTTATGTCCCTGCTGAATTTATAAACACTGAGCCTAACATGCAGGTACTGCCTTTCATTTCCTTCTTCTTTGGAAAAATATCAAAATGAACTGTTCACCTGAGGTTACTGGTCTTGTCTTTTCTACTGTTCCAGGTGGCGGGCAGGTACAGGGTCATGGTGGAGAGCAGCATGGCCAGCACTGATGACATCATCTTCAACTCTGGTGATGTCATCCAGCTGCTTCATGAGGAAGTGTCTGGAATGTGGTAAAATAGACAACTTTTTTCAGTAATGTTAATATCAGACCAGATTTTTAAAATCTGTAAATTCAATGTTTTTATTTAATCCAAAATCTGACACTCTTGTGTGTCTGTTTTGTGTGTGTGTGTGTGTGTGTGTGTGTGTGTGTGTGTGTGTGTGTGTGTGTGTGTGTGTGTGTGTGTGTGTGTGTGTTATCACAGGATGGTGAGGAATGTAAGTCGTGGCGAAGAAGGGCGTGTTCTACCTGAGGACCTGCACAGGATCCTGGGAGAGACCTGCTGAGAGCCAATTGGATAGATGAAGCCAGTGTGATTTCTCCTGTTAAGATTGCTTACAGGGCTCCTTGTTTAAACAAACACACACACAAACAGACACACACTAACAACCACACAGACAATCACTCCATCAACTTCTTAACCAGAAGTCAAATGGCATTTGAATTTGCTGAGACTTTTATCTGACCATCATATTGAAGCACATCCACCACATATTTTAGTCCTCAATGGACTTTCACCTCAGACAGCTGTAAACTACAGAGCGGACCTCAGAGAAGAATGTAACAATACAAAGCACACATGTTGGACCTCACAAGAACCAAAGCCTAATTTTACGTTTTCTGTCATTTCATGCTTACTTCAAGGGAACATGGTTAAAAATGGTAAAAGACATTGAACAGGGGACGTCATCCAAACATGAAAATGGACTTGTTTGAGACTCTTTTATCATTTCTATTTTCTTATAAAAATCACAGGACTTGTGTCTATGCTTTCTAACATATCATCACTGTACATGTGCCAAACAGCTCAGCTAATTTTTTTGGCTTTATTATTTTTTTCTTACACTCACATTTAATGGAAAATCAAGCAGCTACATCTCTAGAGGGTGTGCATGTGGTGTTGCAGGAAACCAAAAGTGGTTCCTTTATCTCTTAGTGGCAAAAACAAAAACTCAGAAACTGTCAGGTGATGGAATAAAGCAAGTAAAGGAAGGCAATCTAAAACCATTACCAGCATACTATTATGTAAGATGTAAAAAAGAATTGGTAAGTCCATATACATGTATGTTAAATGCTTAATTACAAAAGTCAGGATGTCCTTGATCTGGTCACTCTTTGCACTATACATGCCAGTATGCTTTTTGAAATGGTGAGTTTGGCAAATTGTTTTTCAGTAAAACCAACTGCAATCATTTTTTCAACAATATTCAGTTGTTGCTCTTAGGAGAAACACAGATGTACAAGCAGGGAATTCAGAGATTGCAAATGACAAATTCATTTTTCCATTTATGCATATTGTGCGCAAAGTATGAACTTTGTAGTATGCTAAGGTATGTGCACTGTAGTATGCACACTTCATTTTCTGAGTGAAGATATTCCAGGTCTCCTCATTCCTTACAGCCTCTTCACTTTGTTTTGTCACTTTGAGTGTGGTGGTTAAGGATGTATATATGACAATATCAATGCGAACCCTCTATTGATCTTTTCTTCATTATATCATAGCAGGAAAAGCACAGAACTACTTATGAATGTGGCTGCAATGTAGTTGGCCTTTTTGTTTGTTTAGTGACAAAGCGAATTTGAGCAGGGCCATCAGAAACATTTATAGTTCCTCTTGTGTTTTTCCTGCACTGACAATTGAACATGTGAAATAAAGTGTGTTGATGCAGCGCTCCTGGTCAGCACGCAATGTGAACTCAATGGGACAAAGACTGCAGAACTCACACAGTACCAACAACACATGACTTCTACATTTGCTGTAATTGTAGGTGGTCTTCATGACTCAGCGGTTGTTCAGATATATGTCAAAGGGGTTAATCTGCCTATTTGTCATTTTTGCTGATTGTAATATGGTATTGTTTTTGTCGATATAATTGATTGTTTATTTTACTGGTTGTAATTCTAAAACTCTTCCATCAAATAATTGTCACAGCTGTTATGCCAACTGTTAGCACTGAGATCAAATAAGCTTTACATTTCTGTTTGTTCGCTTCTCTGCATGGACAAATCACTGCACATTTCGATTGCATTATGTCTTCCTGTCCTGCTGCTTTTCTGTTGTATCACACCAACAGGGGAACTTTGCCCAGTGTTTGGTTGTAACTGTAAATAGAGTAGTGTAGAGCCAAAGTATTACAGTTACAGTGCTGATTCCTGAAATGTTCATTTTAAATTCAGATTTCTAAA
The DNA here is from genome assembly GCA_020745685.1 of Tautogolabrus adspersus. NCBI lineage: Eukaryota > Metazoa > Chordata > Actinopteri > Labriformes > Labridae > Tautogolabrus > Tautogolabrus adspersus. The sequence goes on along the minus strand of CM036546.1, from coordinate 16,225,316 downwards.
TTAATGAGGAAAGACATTAATGGAAAGAAAACTTTTAATTCATTCTAAACTGCCTGGTTTTAAAACTGCCTGGACTGGTTTTCTTAGACTGTTAGGCATCTTTGAAACACAGAGCAAAAAGTGGTTACTGTTACACTGCCACTTTACCGCCATAATTACTGAGGGTTTATCTCTTTAGAGCAGACAGTGTAAAGTTACCAACAGCTTGAGAAGGTAGCTGCAGTTAACTGTGAAAATGTACATTTGAATTTTACACATAAAAAAACACTGAACAATAGTTGTTTAAATGGTAAAACTAGTTTGGGACAGTTAGAGATTTACACACTGCTATCAAGTGACGGAAGGTTTATTAGATCCCTATAGTATTAGCTGTATCTTTGTATGCTATAAATAATGAGTGCTGAGACAGAAGCTAAGATTAACTCTGGATATCCACAGATAATATTTCCCTGTATACTACATACTACAGGAACATTAGTCACTTGATAGTGAGTGTCCGTCTGTCCAAATAAAGTCCATCCGGTACAACTCTTTAAGAACAATGAATTCATGTACAATGTCTTTGTATTCCACCCTACACAGTCTAAACTGTAACATCAGAAGTAATCATTCGATTTGTTCAGTCAGGCTAGAATCTGTCTTTTCCACAGTACCTTAAACTGGTGTTTGCTACTTTGCTCATTTTGCACTTTTTTATATTTTGAACCATTGTGAAAGCTTGTATAATAATGCATAAAGTACATGATTATTTTTATTTAATATAAGCACAGTATTATTCAATTTGACTCAACCTGACTGGTGTGGTTTTTTGTCTTTAAAGTTAAGAAAGAAAATTAAAATTTTACATTTGCTTCAGGATCTTAATAAACCTAAGATGCAGAAAGCACGAGGCATTGAGCAGGCTCGATATAGAGGCAGATCTTTATTATTCCTTCCTTTGATAATCCAAATTGATTACATGTCATATGATATATTTTATGAAGCCTTCTACAGATTGGATCCTGATTGCCTCGTTAGTGTTTAAAGCTTTACTCTGTAATTAGAAACCGTAGCGTTTTGTATCAGTTTGAAATTAAAAGCACTCTAGTTGTACAGTGGGGAGAAACCTTTAATCCTAAACAAAGTTTGAATTTAGAACATTTTGTAGGAAAGCTTGAAAAACTCTTTACATTTTAATGCTCCCACAGAGCACAAGTACAGTACTGTAGATACCGCCATCAAGTGGCAGTGTATGTAACTACAAAATACAGTTTTGTTGAGGCAATAAAATAACACATTACAGGGACTTAAATAGTCACCTTGTGTTGTGTCATCCACAGTTACATGGTGTTAAAAATAACTAGATTATATTGTCGATTCTAAATGAAATAAAAAACATTGTTTTGAGTTGGTTATTTGACATCCATTTTATTTGACCACAAATTATTATGTTAGAAAATATGCTTTTAAAAATAAGCTACTCAAGATGACATGTTTTTAAATGTAAGATAAAAGAGAAGCTACACAGTGTGAGTTAAGTTTAAAAAAAGAAATGAAACCCAGATAGAAAGTTACACTTTATTGAATGCTGAAAATTCAAATGAGGGTTATCGCACCTGATTTAGTTCAGACAAACTTCCTCAGGCTAAAGACAAATTCTGAAACTGAAGCTTTTGGCTGACAGCTGTTTAATCTTTGTAGTCGACATATTTGTTACTTGTTAATACGAACCCCTGTTATGCCACTAATCCACGGGTAGTATCGTGACACTCGAGTGTAGATGCCGTACTTCCCGTCCTTTGCACACTCCTCCCCCCAGCTGACGATGCCTGTCAGGAACCAAGTGCCTTTGTAATTGGTAGCATGCGGCCCCCCACTGTCCCCCTGGCATGCATCCTTGATTACACTTTGGTAGCCAGCGCAGAACATAAAGCGTGTGACGTGGTCGCGGCTGCTCTGTTTACAGGCTGTGCGTTCCACGTAAGGAACCTCTAGCTTCTGAAGCTTGGTGGCCTCAGAGCCATGGAACGCTAGCCTTCCCCAGCCACTCACCAGAGAGGTGCTGGAATCCCTCAGTAAGTTCTCTGTGAAGTCTTTGGGGCCCAGGCAGATGGGACGTCGTTGGCTGGAGAGCTCAACTGGAGTAGCAAGCTTCAGCAGTGCAATATCATGGTTATAAGGTGACAGCTTGAAATTGTAGTTGCGATGGATATGCCGCTGTGCCACCAAATGGTCTCGCTCTGGACCCTCATCTTTGTTCACATCATGTTCACCTAGAAGCAAAGATGGATGGATACACAATGTGTTGCATTTAAAAATGAAATATCTACATCTTTAGAGATTTTATCTCATACTGCTGTCGATATAGCTTCTTCATTTCTCTCTTTTTGTATTTCATCATAAGCCCTAAAATAAAAATTCTGTCCACTTATTTAGTTTTTCAACATGCATGCTGCTGTAGCAGGCAGGAAGCCTCTTTAATGATGCATTCATGCACACTCACATTTCTAAACTTAATTACTAATAAATGTTTGCCCAATATTTTTCATCTTGTTTTGGTTGAACAACAACATAGCTGATCAATGAAAAACTTTGGGGAGCTGAAAAGAATAACTAGAGACAAATAGATGAGAGATTCAGAGAAAACTTGTTTTACATACCCACTCTAACAAAGAAATGTCGTTTAGCGACATCAGCTTGTACCAGACAATGAGCAGCAGTGATGACCCACAGTTCACTGAGCAGAGATCCTCCACAGAAAGGCTGTGCTCTACCAAGGGAAGGGGACCGATACATCAGTGTCACCTGTAAACACAAACACTTGTGTAAGCACAAAATGGGGAAAAAGCATCATTGCTGGATGTTTATTTTGTGGTTTTCTGCACATGCTGCCTCATTGTCACAGGATGTCACGTTTCGTTATGTCATTCACCATACTCAAACATCAGCCATTTCAGATATAACACTCAGGGTGGGAAGCTCAAATGCTCTGCTAATATTATGACTTTATGCTATAGAGTGAAAAACGCAGATAATCTCACAAATCATATTTACACCACCTAATTGATCATAAACTGAATTCACAATGGACAGAAGAAAATCCCATGGGACATTGTGCCATTTTCAAGTTAAACACGTTGTGAGAAACGGTTGTTTTTGGCTCCCCCTGTGGACAAAATGGTACCTTTTAAAAAAAAAAATTGATCTTACATGTACATATGTAAGTTGTGTTACCTTTTGATTGTACGTGTATAATAGGAAAGGCCTAATTTGCTAACATTAATATAAACAATGAAGTGGTTAAATGCTACAATTAGCTGTTGTCAGATGGAAGCTTATAGTTTATTTAATATGTTGTTTTTGAAAAGTTAAGTTAACTTTAGCATTCAGCCACTTCTTAGCAACAGCAAAAAGTCGCTGTTAGCTAGGACGTGGCTGAACGCTAACATTAGCCTTGGTCTAAAAATTGGTAATTGGATCATATTTGTTGTTTGAACTAGAAATGTGGCTTAATGTCACTCAGGATTTCAGTTTGAATAATTAATGATTAATTCTGACATTAAGACCACTTAAAACCTAGAACTCACCAGTCTGATATTATAGCAGCATCCCACATTAGATGGCTGCATTGTGAATTTGGTCAGTTCATGTTACAGTAATGCCCAAATTTCACAAACTCCATTTTTTGGGGTCAACAGAAATTGTGAGGGCCAATAAAAGTAAAAGTACAAACAATACATCTGTGAACAGCATTTTCATTTGTCATTGAACAAATGACGAATGTCTTCAACTCATCCTAATCTCTGCACTGCATTACCTGCCATGGTATCTCTCCAGGTGTGGCTGCATCTCCTCCCACAATCCTCTGGTCAGTGTTGTCTTGTGCTGTGATGCTGGGGAGTGTAGGAAAGAAAGCCCAGGAAGGCAGCTGCTTTTCAGCGACACTCTCTTCTGTTCCATTCACAACAACCTCTCCTGGATTCACAGAGGAGGCTGAATCTGACCTCACTGAACGTTTAAATACTTCAGTGATGTTGGATGGGTGTAAATCATTCATAGGAAAGTCATAGTAATCATACATATGTTCTATAATGTCGCTTAAGTCCTCCTCGAGCAAGGTGTCTCTGTTGTTGTGTCTCTCTGTGCTGTTCTTTCGGTTAAATGACCGCAGAGTTAGGGCGGACCTGGGGACGGATGGGGAGGACAGGCCCGTACGACCACAGCTGAATGGTTCTGAGAGGGAATAAAAGCAAAACAAAGAGGGAGATTTTCCAGTTTTGCCTCTAAGACATCATGCAGATTTAGGCACATATGCAATGGTTCTATTGCAGGCTTTTTGTAATGTTGTCACAGGATAAGGACACAGCAAAAAGTGATGTGATTTGACCCCATAGTTAGATTTAAAGAATGGCTATTTGAATTCTCTTATTTCAGCCTTTACTACACAGTTTTCATTTCGAACACTTTGGATCATGAGCGAACCACAGACTTACATTTTGACATTTGAAAAAAATACTGGTTTGGAATAGAAGAAAGATATTGTTTTTATAGATTTATCAGTATGGGAGTTATGGGTCATACGTTGGTATGTTTAGGCTGAGGGTTAGAGGTGGGTTTGTTCCTTTTTTTTTTTAAGGTTAAGGTCAGTGTAAACAGAGATTGGTGCTTATGATGTATTCACACTGTCACAATACCCATTAACTATATACTTTATTTGAATAGTTTTTATGACCTAGTCTTTGATCAGTTGTTGAATACCAAAGGGATGAAAAGTGTAGCATGATGACTCCTTCTATACTGTTTCACCTCAATCTAAAAGATGGCTTGTATTTGATTATTTTTAGAAACCCAACAAGGGGGGATGCTGGTGACCTAGCGGTTAGGTCGTGCCTAATGTAAGTTGGCTGTAGTCCTCCAAACGGGCGGCCCAGTTCAAGTCTGACCTCTGGCTCCTTTCCAACTCCCTCTCCCAATTTCCTACTCCACCCACCAACCTATCTAAAAAAAGCCAAAAGCAAATAAATAAAAAAAAAATAAAAAAAAAAAAGTTACCGAGGTCTCAAATATGCTTTTTTAAAAGATATATTTTTAGCCATTTTTGGGGGATGACTTGCAGCAAGGACCCAGGTCGGATTCTAAACCCACGGTGAACAATTTTAATTGTTACTACATTCCATTAAGTTAAAAAAATCTATTTGGATTCAATTTTCAATTTGTATTGGATTGACTCATACAAAATCGCTCTGTATTTTAATGAATCGTCCCTGAATCAGATCATAGGTCTAGAGAATTGGATGGAATCCAATCAAATTGACGTGTTAAGGAGAAATTCACACTCCTAGTATGTTGATTGGTCATTTTCACTGCGCTGCTGTAGTTCGACTTTAACCTTAAATTGTTCTGTTTTTGAAATACCCCCCCCCCCCCCACACCAAAAAAAAGATTGGGAAATACTTTGTTTTGGTCTCAAGTTTTTTATCAAACATATGTGTTGAAAGATATGGTTATATGTCCTGAAATATATTAATAGTTTTCACATTGGGCCACAGCATTTTTACATTTAAATTGTTTATCATTTGATTCTACCTGTTGGTTCACAGCTCCTCTTGTTCGCCCCGAGCGTGTAACCAGCTGCACACTGACACACAGGTCGCTCCTCCTGCATCACACAGAAATGAGCACATTCACCGTTGTTCACCTCACATTGTTTGGTCACCTCTGTAAACAAAATTGGGAGAGCCAAAAAAATCACTTATTTTCCTCTCAAAAATCTTTGCACTAAAACGAACTAGGAATTGAAATGTTAACTAATTAGGAGGTCAAGATCAATGTTTTTTTCTTACATCCAGCCTCACACACTCACCTATCTCACAGTTCTTGCCGCTGAAGTTTGGTTTGCACCAGCAAGTATATGCACCGATTCCATCCTCACACACAGCTCCATTTTGGCATGGGGGTGGCTTACAGTGGTCACCATCTACACACAAGTACGTAAAATACATACACAGGTTTACAGATGATACTCTGTGTTATATCCACAGCAAATGTGTGTATTTCTTCCCCATTTTTCTCACCAATGTAGCTATTCCAGAACTCCATCTGAGAGAAACATGATGTGAAGAGAAACCTCAGATATCTGCCAGTAAACACACTAATACTGTAAATACGAATAATGTGTGCATGTGTGTGCAACCTACAGTTTTCTCATCATTCTCAAACACCTCCCTGGCCTCCTCCATTGTGCACACTTCCTCCTTACACTCCCGCTCCAGGTTATCTTTTTGTAGCACTTCTTCAAGATGGCCGCTGTTGTACCTGCGCTGGCGAATCAGCACCGCATTAGCCACCTGCTGTGACAAAAACACAGCTCCTAAAAGAAAGAGAGGACAAACACATTTATGAAACAGCTCTGAAACAGAGCTCCAACAGCAGCACTGAATCAGTTCTTTGAACTTTTTTAGGGATTTCAAATTTGCAAAGTCCAAATTCAGCCCAAACTCAGACAAAATCCAACACACAGCTGGACCTTAATGAAGATAGAACATACGTGAACAGAAAGTTTTAAAAAAGCCATTGACAAAAATAGAGATCTACTCATTTTAACCTGGGCTTAACCTTTCAGAATACCTTCTCATCAGAATTCATTTAGACATATTAACAGCAATCACTACACCAACATCAATCATAACTGTCTAGCCTGAGTAGCATCACATCTGCCGTATTGTAAAGTCTTCCTTTATAATCCTCAGTTGAGTGTTAAACACCAGCCTCTTGTAGAACTAAAATGATGATGTAAAAGTGTATAGTTTATTTTTGCAATGAGGAACGCAGCTAGAGTCATTAGAATATCATGCTGGTTTGGATCCCAGTGGTACTGAATTAGCCAGATGTTAGTGTTGCAAAGGATAGCCCATACGTTACCTTAAAACATTTATTAAGTCATTACAACTTCATATTCAGATCAATTATATCAAACTCATTTTCATGAGTGTTTTAATATCCCTATATAGATTTTCGAGTGTTGACTTGGGGTCAAAGATCAGGCCTCTTAAAATGATTCGTTGTTCAGCAGACTGATCACCAGCGTCTTCTTCCTATATTTTCAAGTTTCTGATTTGGCTGTCTCCTTAACCCCGTCCTACCCCTGTGTCGTTTACCTGTGTTTTCCTGTGAAGATTTAGCAGGACGTCCATTCACCTCCAGCAGGAAACCAGCAATGAAAATCAGTAAACAAATTCCAGCCATCTTGTCGTTGTCAGCTGTCAATCTGCGTGAACTCCTGTTCTAGAGAGACAAATCCACCACTCCAAAGTACAGCAACACACTGTTTACCCACCTGGGAGGCTACAGAGTGTGTGTGTGTGTGTGTGTGTTTGTTCGAGATAGAAAGAGACAGAAAAGTAAAAAGTGTAAGAGAGATTTGTAAAATTTGTTTAAGGGAAATCAGAGAGAAGTACAGACTGACAAAGTTTGAAATGAAGATGATTTTATACAGTCGGATGGGACTGAAATTGAGCAAAAGCAAATATTGACAGCTGATGAGTAAGGGCCGTTCTGAACATTATTTTGTGTGTGGGAGTGTGTGTGTGCGTGGCGATGTGACCAGCTGTTAATCGTGTTGTTTACCATCATGAGTCTTGTCATCTAAGCAGCTTTTGCAGCATAGCTTGCATGACAGTTTGAAACTCATCAGCACATACACACAGAACTACACACGCAAACACACACACCTTCAAACTATATTTGAGAGAATCATTATTCACGTTCAACATTACCCATTGCAGCTTTAAAGAAGCCAAAGATTCTTAACTTCAAATTTAAAAAAAAGCTGAAATACCTCATCAGATTAGTCATGCTACAAACACACACACAAACTAATGTGTCCAGATCCCCATTTGAGTGGACAAGTGCTGCTGTAAATCCGGCTAAATCAGCTTAAAGCCATTTAGATGCAGCAGAAGAGACTGAAGCATAATTAAAACTCCTCAGCTGGTGCTGCAGTTTGCACACTGATGTGAAGGACACCCAAACTCGGAGCTCGATCTCAAGTATTGAAGGCTGTTTGATTACTCTGTGAGTTACACAGGGTGTGGCTGCTGACAAATCACTGTGACTGACAGGCGGCTCAGCTGGCCTTGAGCCAGCAGTGCCTTTGCAACAACGGCCTTGGTATGACTTATTGGCTGAGGATCATTTAAATGGGTTGATGGAGGCGGGGTTGCAGCTCTCTTTTTAGTGCAACTTTTGCAGGCCATTTAGCACAAACCCCCTCTGCAAACTTGATATTCTACTGCCAAAATGTTTTTATGTTGTTGTAACTATTAGGGCAGGGTGTTAACAATTATTACCTAAATAACTCCAGGTGATTAGTCTCCAAAGCTCAGTTCTGCTCAGCAGCGGAGGAGGAGGGCAATAATGTAAATGCACAGAGAAAGGCAGAGGAGAGTGGGTTCACACCAGAAATACAAGGGTGCTTGTTTAGCTCAGTCAGTAGAGCAGGCACTCCTTACCCAGAGGCAACGTCCTCGAGGACTTGTTTCCACTCGGACCTGAGGTGCCTAATTATCTGTCTACCTCACTCTCTCCTCCCTATATTTCCTGTCTCTTCAGCTGTAAAATTAAATAAAGGCAAAAATATCCTTTTAAAAAACAGGGAAAATCACATCCCCAGTGTACAGCATTCAGTCCGAACTGCGTATCAGTAGGATAAATCATGTTTGTTTGTCTGCAAGTTGGTAACATCATTGTTTATATAATGTGATTTCATTAATGGATAACAGACAGAAAACGTTTGATGGATAAAGATTTGAACAATAAACAGGCATCAAGACACTCAAGAGCAACAAGGCCTATAGTTTGTGCCAATCACATCCACCTAACAGATACAATCGTGTCTGAAGATGCATACCTGCTTTGCCTTATTTCCATTTGACATCCATATATGTCTTATTTTGTCACTGTGTACACATATTCAGAAATGCATTTACAGACAGGTTTTTAACACATTTTTTTCACATTTTTAAGGACAATACGTCAGTACAGCTGGAGATAAAAAGGAAATATGGGAAAGAGAGAGCAGGGAGAACATGCACAGAGAGGCTGAAAGCTGCAGACAAGAACCTGGCCTCTGCACAAAGGATGAAAGCTTAACCAACTGACATAAACCAGTTACTGACTTTTTTTTTTTTTTTTAATTATATTTTGACTTTTCAGGTCCCATTGAACATTTAGATGTTTATGAAGACATCCATTTGTCTTCTTCCAAAGCAGGTTAGTTCATACCTTCCTCTCTCCAACATCGTTTTCCGGCTCTTCCTGGGGGCATCTTGGGATGATCCCCTTCAGCAAGTTCTGGGTCTACCCTGGGGTCTCCCATCAGGTGGACATAAGAAAAGGCATCCCTTTAAGGAGCAGCTGAGGACAGGGATTTGACTATGAAAACACCCTTGGCTCTGTAAGCAGGCTTGCACTGAGTCACTGACCTCTTTTTCATGACACACTGTCATCAATCAATACAGAAATGTCATCTCCCTTCCCAGTATAAACATACGGCTGTTTAACTGCCATTGTGTGACTCATGGGGTCAACGTCTCTGCTATTCCTGTTACTGCAGCACTGTTTATGTTGACCTGAGACAACTTACAGAGCAGAGGAAAAACTAGCCTGTAAAGTATATACCTCAGGATTGTTACAGGTTTTTAAAAAACTGCATTCCCTATAATGAGAAGTCATTTTGAGTTTTATTCAGCCAGACTCATGTTTTTTAAACATAGGAAAACATTACGAGGTTTTCACCAGTGGCACAATATATTTCAGAAACAGATTGATTAAACCCCTTTATCCGGGTCTCCATTTTAAATATACCTTACAGAGCATCCGAGTGTCCAACGGCTATACATTACAATAATTATGTCCGGGTTATCTCTTGTAGTTCGTTTCTGTAAAGGGTTCTATATGTTTAACTGTGTCCATATTTATTGCATTTATGTATTGATATTGCGTGGTCTATTTTTGCTATTGGACTGAGCGGCCCCTTTTGTGTAAAAAGACTTCTTGTGTAAAAGATCTGTTGGAAAATACATCCTACTTCCTGTATACTGTGTAAGAGACATTTCTGCATACTGTCTGCATACTCACTGCAAGTATGCTGCTGCTCTACCCAGATTAAAAGATGGTAAAGGACATTGAGTGTTCTGGCTTTTCTACTTTCTATTAAACACCTCTATGCCTAACACTTTATCTGCAATTATCTGACTGTGTGATTTAATTAACCCGAAACACCTGTTACACCAAGGAGGTCAAAAAAAGTTGAAAGGTACCCAATTGTATTTAATAACTACATAAAAAAAAATGTCAACATGTTTGGTTTGATATGAACAGGGGGTGTGTACGTCAAATGTCATATGTGTCAGTTTTTGTTCGAACAGAGCAGCTGATCTCAGATTAGAAATCCTCCAGGGGAGCTCGGTCAGAGAGCAGCTGTGATTTTCTGTGCTGGCTCATGGCCAGAGTCAAAAAGCCACCACAACTTGACATCACAGACCTGTTACACAAGAGTCAGATAAGACAAATTAAGGGAGGACACAAGATTTAGAAAGAGTGTTAGAACGAACACATCACTGAAGGGTTAGTTTGGTGACACAAATTCAAATCTGTCATTCTACAATTCACTTAGCAGACGCTTTTATCCAAAGCGACGTACATCAGAGAGTAAGAACAACACAAGCATGATTTCACTTTTTGCAAAACACTTCTTTAATGCAAATGATCCTATTAAAATCCCCAGTAAGCAGAGATTGAAACAATATCACTTGTTTTTCAGGCTTTCTGTGTGTACAGACCTAACTTTGTGGAGCTGGATTTCATTTTCATTTTTGTAGCCTGGGTCCACCCCCCCTCAACTTTATATTTACTTATTTGTTTTTAAATTCTTGTTCTTATTTTTAGGAAGATATTATTTTTATGTAGTGATTTTTATTTGCGCAGTTATTTTGACTAACTTAAAATAACTCAATGTTCTACGCAATGTAATGACAATGTGTCCTATGTGCTTTATAGGTTACATGTTTATGACAGTGTTTGATCTGCTGTGATTTATGTACACATGTTGCTGCTCTCTAGTTCAAATTGTTAGAAGCTACTAGCCATGTAAAGATTAATCGTGAGGCAGTTAAAAATCGATTCAAAGGTGTCACGGTTCCAAACTATACTAACAAGCAGGTTTGTAGCCCCGTTCGCCCAAACGAGTTTAAGAGCCAAAGAGATTACGAGGTGCATTGGTGTTTTCAGGAAAAAATTAAAGGAATCTTTTTTTAGTCATAATTTGTCTTCAGTCTCATTTTGTAAAATTAATCGTGAGAGAATCGTATCGTAAACCCAGTACCGTGAATCGTATCGGGAGTTGAGTGAATTGTTACATCCCTAGAAACTACACATTATCCCAGTGTGCAGAAGATATGAATATGCTTCTTGTATTCATTGTTATCTCTTTATCTAATTGGTGAAAATCACTTCATATGTAAATGAAAAGGCAGGAGTGCAACGGTTATGAGACGAAGTAAGTTTCTAAAGATATAGCTCTACATGAAACGACAGACAAAATACCTTATCAGAATATACTTACCATCAAGAGAGAAAAATCCGAACACATGGCACCTGTCTGTTAGAAAGCACTTTATTGTTACGCTCTGTTTGCAGTCATATTAGTCATTACAGTGGAATTTTGTTGAGAGGAAAGTAAACTTATTTCTGACCAGACTTCTTACCACTGAGTACTGACAACATGGCGCTGGAGGACGGTCTCACTAAATGCACTTGAACTGAGGGGAGCTGCAGGCAGAAGAGAGGAGAAGAGAAAAAAACACTGTTAATACAATTTAGAGTCTGACAAGAAGCAGAAGCTTAAAAGAACAGAAGAGTGATAACACTTTTGTCATGGATTGGTCTCAGAAACTGAGTTGTATATTATGATTTCTTTTCCTGTAGGATATTTAAGTTGTAACTGTCGATTTCAAAGACATTTAAGCCTAAAAATATGCCGACTGAGTCAATTAAAAGATATTTCTGTTTTTTTAAAAACAAAAAAACAAAGGCGATATGTAATCACATTTGAATCTCAAGCAAAGAAGCTTTCTTATATGAATGCTGAAAGGGGCTTCATATCATTTGCTGCGGTGACAGTGTTTGGTTCCTTTATACTGTCTTGACTTCTTTCAATGACTCGGTAGGCTGTGAAACTAAATTGCCCTTCTACGATTAATAAAGTTGACTGAATCTGAGATAATCTGTAACACACTGATACACTGGAAGCAACATTTTTACAGTCAAACTGTCACAAGATAAAATGTTGTATGTGTGTATCCTACTTCTGCCTCAGTAAGAAAAGCCATTTTACAGCATCAATTGATTCAATGATCAATACAGTGACTCATTTGCATAGTGTCAGACTGCTGAGTCTGCGGCTTGATGTGCATATATGGGATACGACAACCTTCTGAGTGTGATGACCTTCTTTAAGTCAGTGAGAGCTAGATGTGTGACTTACTATCGTAACCCAGCACTTCTTATTTTACTTAATTAGATTCAAACTTACATTTTGTCTATGTATTACTTAATATCTTATATGAATATATTCAGTCCAGATCTACACACTAACTAACCACCCCTACCCCTACCAGGAGTGTATAGGCTGCAAGTGATAGCTTAATGAGTGGTTTATCTACAGATGCTTTATAGATACGTCAACAAGCACAACATTAAAGGAGCAATATGTAAGATATCTACTGAATTAAATCATAGAATGACCTTACTATATCATCAGACATTTAGGAAACATGCTATGTTTCAGTGCTGGCTTCTCTGACAACAATGCAGCAGCCAGTATGTCCCCCTCCTAAGTTTCGATTTGGGTCTGGAATGGTCTGGAATGAGCGGTTTTAAGACACCCCCACTGCCGTATTGGACACCCCTTGGTTTGCCAAGCAAACAGCAAACCAACAGGTGTTGCAGCTATGAAAGCAGGCAAGCAAACTGGTTCAGATATAAGTGATTCTACCCGACCTGAAAAGCCTTGGCATTTTTCTAATAAGCTCCACGTCCAGAAACGTGGTAAAACTAGGATAAATATTGGAGATGCTTTTGAAAATGTGAGAAAGGTTAGAAGACAGAAAGGTTTCAAGACCGATGCAGAGCTGGCTAAACACTGAAGCTTCCGTTTCTGCAACATGGCAACCCGCATGTGCATCGGCTCTAGGAAGGAGGGGGTGGGGGGAGACAGCTCTCTCCAATGTTTTGAATTTGGATCGCCGTACCAATTTTAAACACTACTTATCACAATTACATATTGCTCCTTACAATATGGAAACAGCTGGCTCTTTTAATTCTTCATTAGGATCCATCGAACCAGACTGTGTTTAAACACATATATCATATCTAACAGACTAGGATAAATAATTGAAAATCTTAATATTACTTATTTAAACCTCTTTCAATGACCTGCTAACTTTGACTACAAACATCGAGGTCTCATGTTTACATTTTCCTAAGCCATCACTTCCATAATAAAACTGTCATAATAAAGGGTTAAAGGTCTAGGGAAAACACTTAAAAGAACAAATGTGTCATGCTGACGGGACATTTTCCACAAGCATTCTAGATAGGAGTAGTTATTAGCTAAAGGTTTTTTAGTTCTTGTTTATTGCTTTGCGTGACACGTGCATAAAAGTGCCATCATTCTTTGTCTTTCAGTATGCGCGTGCGGGAGGAGTTTCTGCGCGTGCACATTTAAGAGCGCTCCTGCTCATAGTGGCATGTGGAGGCACAACGAGCTCTCATACAGGGACAGGCTGAGGAAAAGGAGGCTGAGAGGGACGGACAGAGGAAGGGACGGCGAGCAGGAGTGTGAGGACTGCAGTGTGAAGAGGGAATAAAACAAACCTGAAGAAGATGAAAAAGTAAAACCACGGTCCTTCATCTCTCCCCTAAACTTTGATTCAACCACCAGCTGCAGCAGCGGAGCTCCATGAGCGGAAAAACGAAAAGCAAAGAGGATAAAGACCATGCCGCCAAAGGTGAGTGATGATAACGAGTTTGATACGAGCAAAGATCTAATATCATGTTTTGTCTTCCTATATTGCCACCACAAAGGATGAACCTCTGCATAGTATTTGCTGAGATCAGCATACTTAAATCTTTTACAGTCCCCACAGACCAGACTACAGGGCACACAAACTGTAGGCTACATACAAATGCGAGACCCCCTAGAATAATTTGTAGGTAATGTTTGATGTTAACAGTTGAACAAACTGAATGTCTTTACAGTATCAACCTTTCACCTTACATCTTTGTTAAAGGAACAGTAAGAGACCTTTATTACATTGTGCTAAAGGAAACATCCAAAATGTCGATCTTGTTAAACACTGAATGGAGCTATTATTTCCCCATAGATGAATTTCTGTACCAAGGATCTAATTTCAGCGGTTTAATAGACACAAACACATTTTTTTTCCTATTCCCTCTGGATTGCAATAAAATTGACGCGCGATACACCGCAATGGAAACTGGGAAACTATCATTGCCATGGAGACAAAAAAGGGTGTTGCCCGCAAGCTCCCAGTGCGTGTGCATCATAATCTATGCATATGACCCGTACCCATTCATAAAAAGGCACAAAAATGCCGCATCCATGGATTTTAATAACAAAACACAGAGGTGTACTAAGCATTAGTAACAGTAGAATACAATACATTTCAAACACATGATAATATGCTTGATGGTGGACCCCCCCCCTCCCCTTTTAATTTGCGATTGGTGCCAATAATACTGTCTGTTTACCAATGATTGTAAGTGCAGATTTAGTTTATGCGGTAAACCGTTTTATACGACCTCCACATCAGTAAATTTCAAGAGTGTATGTCTCGTAAATGTTGCTCTCTGTATGCCTGTATAGGTCCCAAATGAGCTGAGTTAGCTAAACACACGTGAAGTCAGCAAACACACCAAAGAGTAATAGCTTGTGAGATTTTTGCTGGAAAAAATGCAATCATTTGACAACAAAGTTGCTGATAGTAAGCTTATTACAAATCAGAAAACACTGAAAGCCCAGTAATGACATTAAAGAAAGACACAAATAATTAGATACAGTAACAAGGGAAAGGGTTTCACAAATCTACAGGTTCTCTAGCCTGCATATTATTCATTTAATAGTTAGCCTACTCATGGAAGGAGGGAATCAAGTATCAGCTGTGAAAGCTGGAAACCCTTTAAGGTTTAAATGAGTCAAAATAGAAAGAGAGTGAAAAGTACGTCTTCAAATGTTAGCCCAACAGTAAATAAACTACTGGACGCTGAATCAGTGAGATTTTTAGACAGTTAGGCCACTACTAGCTTAAAGTTGGTAAGAAAAACACAAGTGGCTTTGTGCTGTTCGGTAAGGTCGTTATCAGGACGAACATTTGACAAACAAAGCAGCCAGTGTTGGATCTTGACATCGTATTGCTTATTACACCAAAAGATACTATTTAAAACCTCACAAATATATAATGCGCGACCCTCACCTCAGTCACTTCACGCTTGTCCATATTTTTCAAACGCGACATCTTCTTCGCTTCATTTAAAGTGCGTTGAACCAAAAATGACTCATTACTGCCCCCTGTGGTTTGATGCGAAGATATATTTGGCGGAAGTTAATTCCTCCAACCGCCACAAGGGGCATCAATGAGCCAATTACACACTTGAAAACACATTTCTACAAACAAGGCAAAGGTGAGTGTTGTGCTTTATTAGAAGTATTTTGAACTTTGTTTTTTCGCGTTAGAGATACACAACAGGTGAAAAAGGAATTAAGAACAGCTAAATGTTTTAAGCATTTGTCTGGTTATTCACCAGAGCGCAATTTATTCCCTGAGGTTTACTTCCGGGTATATTATCAAGATTTGGCAGAGTGACAGAAAACTGTACGTCCTAAAAACTACGTATGAATGAACAATCGGCAAAGCAGACATTGTAAAAAAATAAATAAAATAACTACACATTACTTAAGAAAATAAATTTGACAGAAGGCTAGATAAATGATTCCTTGGTCAGAGTTGACACTGGTAAAAGGCTCTATGTTACTACGATTTACACATTTTCTGCTACAGAATTGAGCCAACGGGGTTGATACATAGCCTACAGTTTATGGATTGATATAGCAACAGAGTGTTCACTTGACACTAGTGGCTGGACGCAGAATAGTAATAAACCTTATTTATTGTGACCTTAACTCATAAAGCACCTTTAAACGATACAAACCATCACTTCAAAACCAAGTCAATAAACAGGAAGGAGTGATTTATAGGATGATAAACCTATCTGACAGACAGAACATCCCCTGTCGATGAATCCCAACACAACATGCACTCATTTACTACTGCACTACTACACAAATAAACTACTTTTATGAGACATGATATCGGCTATTAAAGTTTACACTGGTGACTCAACACATCTTAAGGGATACCGTTTTCAGTGTTTACAATCAGGGAGATCCAAGTATATTTCCCTTTTAGTTGAAGGAGACTACATTCAAACAGAGCACCGCCATGAATCAATACGGGGTATTCTCATTAAATCTATACATTGGTGCAACACATTGTTTAGATATGTTTATATTTTGCTGAGTGTTTGTATTTTTTTTGGATGAGCTAAAGAAGAATCACTCTAAAGACAAAGTCATGCATGCATAAAAAACACCTGTCACTTCCATATTAGGGGACACATTTGTTGAATTAAACAGATACTTGGTCAGTTACTTAAAGGAACGAAAAGGAGACAGAAGAAGTGTGTGATCTCACAGTTGTAAAAATGTGTCAAGTCTGTTAGACTTTTTGATTAAAATATCTCCAGCAATGACAAACTCCCTCTGGGCTGGACAGACATTCGGGTGATATGTCACCTTGTAGTGTTCTGTATATAATAATGGTAGCAATAAGGATTAAGTTTGGGTAGAACAAGAACTCATTAACATCTTGTTCTTAAAGAGATTAGGTCTATAGATGGGGATTATAACTGTGTGTGTGTGTGTGTGTGTGTGTGTGTGTGTGTGTGTGTGTGTGTGTGTGTGTGTGTGTGTGTGTGTGTGTAGGAAAGAAAAATGATTCAGTATAGAGACACTATGTTTATCAACCCTGTTTTGGACAAGGCAGTAGAGGTTACTGTTACTGGACATAATGCCCATCGAAGATGAGTCATGTATGAAGTTTTATTGATACAGTGTTGTCAACATAATCAGCCAATGATGCACTTTAAATTTTCTAAAGAGCAAAAAAGTCATAAAGTTGATTTCCTTCTTATTTTTAATGTATTAAACAAAAAGGTGGGAGCCCATTTATATCAATAAAAAGGAACCACCACCCAATAGTTTTGCAGCAGTGATAGCAGGCTGGGTCTAGATATAGTGTGTTGGTCCACTGGAATAATGAAATCTTTAAGAAAATGTTAGACAAAATTCAAATATTCAAATCATGTAGAACAAAAACACCAGCACTCACTATTTATTTGCTAGCTGATAACTTGGCGCCATCTAGTGGCTGATCATTTAAATCACTGGTAGTGAATGACAGCTGATGATATCCAAAATGCTCCAATGACTAGTTGTTGGCTGTCTGCCCAGGCTATTGGCCTGGGAACCTTTGCCAAAACGTACCTGCTGCCATCTTTGTGGTCTGCTATTTCAAGCCAAAGCTACAAGGCTATTTTAGGAGGCCTTATGTGTTTGTTCAAAGCTAAATGGCATTGCAGTCGATCTGAAACAAAAGGATAACCAAAAGAAAGAAAGAAAGAAAGAGAAAGAAACACAGGAAAACAGTGGCAGAGTCCAACCATCTGCTTGATCTAATAGAGTTATTTCATGATCACAGGAAGCAATAATACAATAATTATGACAATTATATGTGCAATTATTGTTTTGCAGCCTCACAGAAATGTATAAAGCTTTATTTTAGAGATAACTCAGTTAAAGCTTTTTCTAAAGACTTCACTTTTCAAATAGCTGAGTGTGCATGTTCTGCAGCAACATCCTGCTTCACTGCCTTCTGCAACTTTTACGGCATCCTGCCCTGCAGTATATACTGTAGACTCTCTGCAACCTGTAATAATATCTTTATCATCTCTGGATGCTGTTGTGTTTGGCTGGCTGCTTCACAGGAAGCACAACAATGTAATGGGCTAATGATAGACGGTTATGTGTGGCTGTGTAGAGACTGTGTGTAATCCTGGACAAGCAGCTTTTGTCTGAGTGTGGTTACTATATAATGTGCTTTGATTGTGTGAAGTGATGATAGCCTTAGGAACCGCAGAGAGATGGGCTATAGTGTAAAGCTATGAGGTGTGCGTTTTCATACATGTTTGGAAGCTGTGTAAGTTTGTCTCTATACTAAACATCATTTTTAAATCACTGATTCTTAGAATTTTCGAGGTGTAAGTTTTGTTGGGGTTTTTTTTTTTTTTGGGGGGGGGGAATAGAGGCTTACCATGCAAATAGTGTCAACTGCAGCTATATAGCTTTGAGGCTTTTTAAATCCTCTCAAAATGGAAACATGAGTCAGGCTTTGATCTGTTTAATTTAGTTTCAGTTCTTTATTGAGGCCACATCTCTCTGTCAATGTGACTAAGGATTCATGCATCACAAAGGCAGACAAGATTGTCATATTAAACTCATACCAATGTCCAGCATGTTACAGCTTTTACAGAGGTCTTCTAAGAGCAGTTAGTCCATCTACAATTAGACCATGAAGAGAAAAATAATATGAACCTTTTCGATTAATATTTTCTGCTATCATTTAAAGAAAAATGACAAAATTCCCTACTACAGCTCCTGCAGCAAGTTAAGTCCTACACATAAAAAAATAACAATGGCTATATTTTATCTGCAATGGAGAACTTTGGCTTTATATTATTTTGTCATGATGGAGGGAACTTTGTTAAAGTGAGGCGCAATTGGGAGGCCAACAGAAAGTCCTCATTATATGTCAATATAAGATGTGGAAATTTGTGTTTCCTGAGTGACAGGTAATCTGCTGTAGTGGTAGACTGTCACAGTTCTATTAACACACACACACACACACACACACGCACACACACACACACACACACACACACACGAACGCGCACTATGCCTCCTGGATGGCTCCTTGGATTTGGGGCCGGCCTGTTGGCTCCCTCCCTCTCTTGTTGTGCCAGATCAGCGGGGCCTTGAGATGAATCATTAATGACCGCTTCCAAAGGCCTAATGGCCTCTAATGTTCTGTAATGATCTCAAGTCAACGCCATGTGCGCGGCCTTAATGGATCCAATACCGTGGAGAATTGTCTCTACTTTGAACTTCAGTAATTCCTCCTCTTTTCTACGGGCAGCGTACAACAGGAAGTGCGAAAAAGTCGCGAGCACAAAGCTCCGGACCTCTACGGGCGCAGCATGACTTTCCCTCTCCGACGATCCACCTCAGGTAGGACCGGGGGGGAGCGATTCAATGATCAGTGTTAATCCGGGATTTTGTTATTCTGTAACAAAATCTTTGCGGGAAGTTATCGAACTTTAGTACAACTCTGTGCTTTGGGAGTGTGCTGTTACAAGAGAGAGCGGTGGACCTATCATCAGGTCAACACGCTGACTCTCCTACCTTCTTTAATCCCTGATTAGGTGTTTTATATGTGTTTCAGGTAAAGACAGTTTTCGACTTAAACATTAACTCAAAATATGTGATTATCTTTTCATGCCTTTATGCAATTCACTTTATTAAAGTTAGTTGGCTTAATTTCTGTTTTAAACGTGTTTTAAGCTTGTAGCGCTGTCCATGGTGCTGAAAGCAGCACCGGGCGCGCCCTTCTGCTGCACACGGTTAAACTCTGAAACTGAAAATAAATAAATAAATTAAATAACGTCTTATAGACAGTCCATTTAAAAGATGGTGTGCTTTGGGGCTTGATATTATTCTTATTTATTATTGGCATCCTTCAAAAATAAAAATCTTAAAGTGTTTTGATCTTGAATAAGAGGGCAGATTTCACAAGGCAATTTTGAAATCATTACTGAACTAAAGAGTAAAAAAAACAACAACAATATTTTGGAAGCACTGTTTAAATAATTTACGTCAAGCCTGCAGAGCCCCTGTAACAAAGCCCCAGCTCTTTGCACTCTTTCAAGCTCCATGTCGGCCCTCAGGGCGAGTTCTCATATTTTCTCCTCTAACAAAATAAGACTAACCATTTAACTTGTTTCCCTCAAATCTTTAAACAAACATTGCCCAAAAGTATTTCAAATAAAGCGTAAATAAATGTAAATTTAACGTTTTTTTTAAGGCACGTATCACACGGTTCTGTGCAGCTTTCCATGGCTAACACTTTCTAAAAGTCTCAGTGGTTTTCCGCAAAGTATGTAACTGATGTAATTACAGCAGCGTGGTTGTCTTACTCGCTTCATGGTTAGGCTGAGATTCACACACACACACACACACACACACACACACACACACACACACACACACACACACACACACACACACACACACACACACACACACAGAGTAAGGACTCTCTGCGGGTGTCTGTGGTGAATACACTCTATTTTTCTACATCAGGAGGATTAACACTCTCTTCTCCACGTTTTTTTCTTCAAATTTCACTGCCTGTAGGGGGCACAACAGCTCCAAACAAACATCATTGAAGTTTTTACCCACTGGTTGCAACTTGCAACAGCTTAAATGTATCTTTTATCAGGTATATTATGTTTGTTTACACAAAAATGATTGAAAGTGTTTATTCAGTAGCAAACCAAGACTTTGCATTGTTTTTCAATCTTGGAAACAAATCCTGAGGTACTAGTTTTTTGTTGCTTTGTTTTGGTCCATCATTCAATTTTGTCATTAATTTCCTTGTTTTGTATACATTTCAATTTTTAGTTGATGGCTTTTTTTACAGCAAAGGGTAAGAATTGGCAGTTTTATTTGGTGTATTTTCCCTGCAGCTTGTATAATGAAATTGGGTTTCCTTATTTGTGTGTTGGCTTGTGCTTTTAGGGACATGTGGTTAGGTTTTAAAAGGATGTCATAAATGAATGATGAAGGAAAGGGCTTAGCTTTCATGCATTTCATTACAGTGGTTTTAACACGTTTGCTCTCATATTTGATGTTTTAGATGACATCATGGATTAGTTATGGAATCCTTTATGGCTAAAGTATCCCTGCAATTTCATAGCTTGTAGGTTGAGCTTCACAGTCACACCAAAACTACATTTATCAGCTCATTTATACGGGGCTTACCTACTCAGAAGGCTCCACAGCTCCTTCATGCCAAACGATTCCTTCTCAGTGACCAGGTTCTGACCCCAGCTTCTGTCCACAGTTCATCACTTTCCCCTCCAACCACTTCTTTTTCTCCACAGTGGGATGCAGCGCACTGAGTTCACCTCCGCCTCAGTTGTCTAATTTACTGCTCAACACATCCTCCTTCATCTGTAGCCATCGATTTTCTCTCACTTTTCCCACAGTGGAACAGCATGCATCGGCTGTGCCTGCTGCTGGGCGCCGGGTGCTCACAGGTCGACCTCTGCTGCGAGTCTTCATCCACCTCCTTGTCTTCTTCCTCCTGCAGAACCACTTGGAGTTGCAGTTGCCATGCGCCAGTGTAGCTGTCTTTCTCTGACAGCTGTGCAGCTGTCTCCTGTGGGGGCTGCCTGTGGCCAGTAGACATGCATGCATGTGTGAGTGTGTGTCTGCCTTGACTGCTAAGTGAACATTGAGAAAATGCCACAACTCATCCACGCTGAAGTGCCTCTCGGTTTTTCACCTTCTCCTCTCTCGCTGCAGCCTGTCAGCAGGAGTGAACCTCTGCACCAAAATAAGAGAAGAGCCCCTCCTTTCTCCCTCCCTCTCTGTTTTCAATTTCTCTCCCTCTCTCACCCCCCCCCAACTCTCTCTTTACTCAATTTCTCTCTCTCTTATTTTTTATTCTGTATCTTATTTTCTCATAATTTTTAATGAATCTTTTTCATCTCTATCACCATTCTTCTTTCTTCCTCTACTTAATCCTTTTTCTCTCTCTCCTGCTCATTTGCCTCTTTTAGATTTGTCCTTCCCTCTTTCATCCATCATTTTCTTTTCCCAATCTATTTGTAGGCTGTATATTCTATACAAGCTCTCTCTATCACACTCATACACAACACACTCAATATCTCATTTTCTTTCTCCCGCCCCCACCCCCTCTTTCCATTATTTCTCCTCTCATTCATTCACCTGTCTGTCTCCTAGCTCCCTCTTTTTTTTCTCACAGTTTTTTTTCATTCACTCCTCCTCCTATAATACATCTCTCTCCATCCCTCCCTCCCCTCCTCCCCCTTTCAATCTTCCTGCCTATCACACATCAGTATATGTTTGAACATGTAAATATCATGCCACGTGGGGCTCAGGGTTACAGGTGCCCTATGAGAAAGAATCAGCCAAAATCCCCCTTTTTAACACCCTAACACACATACCCACAGAAGCCCCCCCTCTCTTCGTTCTCCTCGGGGCGGGCAGGGAGGGCTGCAGCAGTTTTATGAACGGCACGGCTGCATCATGATCCCTCTCCTCTCTCTGAACCGGCTCCGAGCTGTTTCATTGACAAACATTCCGGTTACTGCATTTGTGTCACGGAGCGCGTCGAACTACGGAGCAGTACCGGGGGAGCGGCGCAGAGCGGCAGCAGCTGCAGTGAGCAGCAACAACAAGCTCCAGTGTCGTTCAAACCAACGTCCGTAAGCTGTTGATTCGCCGCTTGGACCCGGGACTAGATCCTTCTGCAGCCAACTCCCCTCTTCCGGGACAGCCTGAAGAATCACCTGAGGGGGGAAGCAGACAGCTTTGCAACTCAGAACCCTTTGGGGGGATATGAGGCGGTGTCGTTAAGGCTCGCACTCTGGCACATTACTGGATTTGTTTAACGACTTCCTTGAAGCGCCTGGACGCACTGATGATGGATGATTCTGGACGGATTTTAAAATCACGGATATCTGCGAGACTGCAGCGTCCGATGTGTGATGCGAACTGAGCCGTGGGTGGCGTAGACCTCCCCGCTACCCCGTAACGCCTTATCCGCGACCCCTACTTACTCTTCAACCGGGACGCACAGCCTTGTTTCGCTCCACCGTGGGAACATGTCCCGGGCAGCGGCGATAGCCAGCTCCCTGATCCGCCAGAAGCGGCAGGCGAGGGAGCGCGAGAAGGCGAACGCATGCCGCGGCGGCGGCGGCGGCGGCAGCCCGAGCAACAGCAAAGGCACCAACGAGAAGCCGAGCAAGCTGAACGTGTTCTCGCGTGTCAAATTGTTTGGATCAAGGAAGAAACGGAAGAGAAGGCGACCACCAGGTCTGAGAGTGAGGGGAGATGGGCTTTAACCCCCACCCAATCATCATCACCACAACCACCAGCAGCAGCACCATCACCATCACCTCCACCAACCAACACCATTTGCTCCCATTATTCAGGCTACTCCTTCATCACTTCATTGACACTCTCCTGTTGCATGAAGCCACAATCATCACATGTAAACAACTTTTTAGAGGTCCATTGCAGAGTGTTGTAGCAGCATGTGTGTGTAGCTGATGAATATTTTGGATAATCGAGATCCTTACTTCAGCATGAGCTCCTATTATGCTACATACCTTACATAATGTAAGATGGGACTTAAGTGTGTGCCACAGTGTACAGTGTACACAGTAAAGGGTTCAGGGGTCGATTCCAGGCCCAGAAGGCCCTATGATGGACACATAAACAGCTTCTCTTCTTCTGACACTTCCAGCTTCTTGCAGACTGCTGGTTTTGGTTCATATGATCACATGACCGTTTTAAGGAATGAATGCAGTCAATGTTTCTCATCTCCTCTCCTCCTCTCAGAGCCCCAGTTGAAGGGCATTGTGACCAGGCTCTCCAGTCGACAGGGCTTCCAGCTGCAGATGCAGCCTGATGGCACCATTGATGGAACCAAGGATGAAGATAGCACATATGGTGAGTCCCACTCTTTGCCTATGATAATTAAGGCAATCAAAAGGTTGCCATTACACAGGTTTATTTTTTTTTTAAATCTGACCAACAGTTCAAAACCCAAAGATTAAGCATTTAATAAATATGTTGCAAAACAGGCATACAATCTTCACATTTTAGTCACAGGAACCAGGAAATGTTTGATATTTCTTGTACAGAAAATTACTGTTACCATGGAAGACACATTTTCTGTCAATAAACAAATAGATTAATAAGTGCTAAAAACAACTTTAGAGAACTAAACTTACCAGAAATGAAAAGAGAAATGTGTATTGTGCCAATTAAACTATTTAAATTCCATGCAAAGTGCTTTATTTCTGGTATAAAAAATAAATAAACAAATGAGGGAGAGCCAAGAGGTTAAACACCTATAAATGTAGACTAGAGACTGACACAAACCTTTTTTTTTTATTCTAATATTACTCTGAGCTACAACAGAGTATTTCAACATGTGGAAAGCTCAATATCCGGCAAGGTGATTTAGTTTAATTCCCATTTGCCCACTTTGCAGTTATCATCCAAAACCAATTCAAATCCAATTTAGTGATAAACTTCACCCTGCGGACATCTGTCTGATGTGGGGGGTTTACTCAGACATTCACTCGACAACATGTCAAGTGTTCATTTAATTAGTAAACCGGTGCAGGCTTTCCTCCAAAGGTCAGATGGCAATCTATCCGTGTTAAATGTTTCCTTGTTAAAGGAATCAATAAAGGATCCAAAGGATACATTCCAACGTTCAAATGTGTGCCCTTATGAAAGACACCAGGCTGAAGTGAACCAATGAAAACAATACATTTCCCTTGCCATATCTAATTCTTTTTTTCTCTCACACACAAAAACACACAGGCTACAATGTGTGATGGATACGGCTAATTCACTTCTGCTGTCGTGGTTCAGACGGCAATCACTCTCCTTCGGGTGAACAGTTGGTGTTTTCAGCATCACACATTAATCTCTGCCACTTCTCAGGCCACCAACTGTTGTGTGAAAACAGATAAAAAAGCAGCTCTGAAGGATGTGTACTCTTTAATTAGATGATTACATTGTGTATACATCATGTAAACGCCCACCAACATAAAACCAGCCGACCATAACTGGATTTAAATGGTAATCCATGTAATCCAGTATCCATTTAACCAGTCATTATAAAAAACATGGTTGGCTAAATTGATATAATTAAACAAGGCACTGAGTCATCAAACTGTCTGAAATAATTACGCCTCTGCTACAGAGCTTTTACTGTAAAACGTATAAATCATTTCATTGCTTGTGCTCACTGATTGCAAACCACAGGGGAAAATAACAAATATGATCCATAGTATTAATGCTATGATGTAATCTTTGGATGCACACAAAAAAAGTGCATCTTTAAATGCACTTTAGATCCTTTATCACATCCCTGGAAAATCCTTTGAATTTGACCACTTAGGTTCTGATATGTAGAATTTAAAAAAAGGTCAATATTTTTCAGTCAGTGGTTGAAGCCCCTTTCACACATGCACTGCTCTCCTATGTTCCCATATTTTTTGGGTGGGGTGCATTTGTGATTGGATGAAAATGTTCCCCCTGATTTTATCCGGACATTTTTCTTGCCAACCCTCCAGTAAAATATGGTAAAAAGTTGGGGTGAGACGATGTGTGGACGCAGCAGGTAATATTCAGAAAAAGTCTCTGCGAGTGAGCGGTTTTGGGTTGTAACATTTATATCCTATAATGAAGCTGCTTCATACTATTTCATGCTCACCTGTATAACCTTTTCACACGCTTTGTTTATACTGTCAATAGAGGGTATGCACATGACGTCACAGTAGGTGAGACTCACAGCAATAACAGCCAGTGACTGGCAGAAAGCTTGTTCTGGCGTCAGGAATAAGTTGGGAGTGAGCCGTAAACGCCTTTGATTCAGCTGAAAAGCCATCTTTTCAGTAACGCTACGTTAATAAAACTACAGGACGAAGCCATGCAGGAACAGAAGTAAATACTGTATACAGTGTACATCGCATCGTGGAGCCTTCATGCATTCAGATAGTGATGAATATGACCTGAGCTCACTCTGGTTTCCCTCCCCTTGTTTTTACCTGTTTTTTAGGGAAATTAAGAGCTTAAAAATCAGTGGATGATACAGTAATAGAATGATGATGACTCAGCATCTAAGGACGACAGATTATGGTTTTATGCTTAGACTTAAAACCCTACAAAGTAAGATTAGCACGGCTGGTTTCACAGCGGCAGATAATAAAATCCATATATATTTATCACAGATTAATGAAATCAGTAAATTAACTAGACTTCTATTTTGCCAGAAACTGAAGTTTTTTCCATGTGTTTCTAATGAAGTGAAAGTATCGAACTTAATTACAGTTCCTGTTTAAACTACTGATATAATATAACGTTTAGTGTTGTACTGTGTGTAGTTGTCTTATAAGAATAAACGGGAAGCAACAGCAGTTTAACAGGGGCTAAAATGGAGCTGGCTTAAACTCAAAGAAAGCCTGGGTATGTTGAACTCGATTTGAATACACCCTGACATTGTGACTAGGCCTATACAAACAGATTCAGAAAACATAGAAAGATTTTTTTACAGACTACGGAAAACTAAGTAACAAGAAAAACTGATTACTGAAATATAGAGAAACAACTAGGGCCCTACACCCTTGCTATCTAAGTTTATTCAGTTTCGCATCCATCACTGAACAAACCGGACTAATGTGTGCCTTCTTTGCTTTGTTTACTTCCCTGGCTTTGAAATCAGGTAGGCTGCATACAGTATGAATGTCAGGAAACACGATTTCTGACCCCATGTCAATGTACACAGATATAAATAAATTGTTGTACTCCTCTTTTACGGTTTTATGGTTTTCTCTAATCACATCATGCCCTGCTTCCGGAGCCCCCCCCCCCCCGGTCCAACAGCGAAAAATACCCAGTTGTGAGGGATATATAGTATGTGAAAGGTCAACTTGCATATGTAGAAAGGGGCTTATATTGTATTTTGGACTGTGCTTTCCACCTCTTTAGCTCTCTACACTCACTGACAGTTTTGCAGCCCACTCAAACAGGATTTGCTTTCTACAAACAGACACCAGAAGGCCTTCATACCAACATTTTGTCCCTTGTTTGCAAATTCTGCATTCATATGCAGATATCTGTTTACAGAGATCATATTCACTGTAATCTAAGAGTTTTTAGCCCGAACAGCTTAAACAATATTTAACTAGCTTACCGTATGTCTCTGAGTTGTGCTGTAAAATGAGTAGCTGTCTTCCTTAAAGCATCTTGAAACTAGTGTCAATAAGCCTGAATATGTCGGCTGCACTGTACATGCTCTGAGCCATATCACAACAAACGAGACTGTACTCTTTTTTATGTTATTTACAGAGACCCATCTTCATCCCCATTCTAAAAAGATGAGTTGATTGATCATGAAGTAGGACAAATATCCAACAGTGTTTTTGATCATTGCTTGAGTCACTTGTCAAGCAAAATGTCAAACTCACTTTAATTTCCCTTCTTTCCCTCTTAAATGTAATCATTTCATGTGTCAAGTAGTGATGGGCACTGTAACAACCTTTTTGTCTTTAAAGTTCCATTTTATAGATAAAAATGTTGTTCAAATCAATAGAACAAATAGTGACAGATTAGTTTATAGTGTAAATAAAGATGATAGAATAGCTGCAGCTCTGCCTCTTGGCTCTTCTGTTGATACTTTTCCTTCCTCTGCCAAGTGTATACATAAACCTGGCTTTGCTGCGTGCCTGATGAATGTTCTTATCTTTTTAATCCAACACATAATACCAGTCTCTATATCACTCTGTAATTCTGTAGCCTCGGTCCCTGAGATATCTTGTGACAAAGAGGCAAAATGAAGGTGTCAACAAACCAGATGCTACATTGATATTGATGAGGATTTTTTCTCTCTCTTTTTCCCTCTGGCCTGTTTGTTTGCTGTGCGTGATTGTGTGTATTGTGTGTGTGTGTGTGTATGTGTAGCTGTGTTCAACCTGATCCCAGTGGGGCTCCGTGTGGTGGCCATCCAGGGCGTCCAGACCAAACTGTATCTGGCGATGAACAACGAAGGCTTTCTCTACACCTCTGTAGGTCACACACCATCATGACCTTCATTATCATCTTCATCATTAGGAACCAATAGAGACTAAAACCTGGTCTTTGAGTCGGGTTGAGTAATGAAGCAGCATCTCTCAGTGTGAACACTCTCATTATCCTCCTATCATCACATCAATACTTGAACCACAGAGCTGCCTCGTGAGTCAGCTGCCACAGGCTCTTATAATCTTTTGTCTGAGCCTCCCTCATCTGCCCGCTGATACTGTGGCCTCGCAGGATTGATTTCAGATCACCCTCAAGCCTCCTTTTGTTTATCTCCATTCACATATTCTTTGATAGAAAGATTACTGTGTGTCCTTTTGCAAAAACAGCCCCTTGAAATTGGTCTTTATGCTTTTCTTTTGGCTAGATTTACAAATGCATCCCCGCTGTGCATATATCTTCTCAGGCCGGTCAGAAGGCGGTGTTGGCTGCAGTAAGCTGCATTAAGTGCCTCACTTTAGCTCCTGAGCGGTGGTGGTGGGTGGTGTAGAAGCAATAACAAAAGAGAATCAACAAAAATAACTCTTGGAGCAATCTAAACCAGCATGTAAGGCGAAAAAGATGAAAACTAACAAAGAGGAAATAAAAAAATGAAACACAGCTCCATGTAATAACAACCAGACACGTAAACAACCACAATAACCTGACCCGTCATGTCCACTCCTGCACGGTTGGATTAACTTGCTTCAGTCACAACACTGATATAACTTGTTTTTAATCTTCACATCTGATATTAAATGATACGCACAAGGTGCATCAATCATACACACAAAAAAACCTTAATTAAAATGTCTACAGGATAAATGGTTGATGTAGAAAAAGAGTGTTTTTTCTGTATCTTCCCTGGGCACCATCCTTCTCTCACTGGGCTGGTTGGTATTCAAGGGAGTAGCCGGTTGCCATGGAGATGCAGGAATAAGGAAATGCAAATGTCAGCTGTCCTAAGTTGGTGCAGTTTGTTCTCTGAGACTACAGCCTGGCCGAGATAATGATCCAAAGAGATGAATGTATATACTGATGGAAGAATGATTAAAAACATTTTGATGGAGTTGATATTATAAACTCAAACCCTTTTTTTTCTACTTCTCCCCTGCAGCTAACACTCTCACCTCTTTATAACTACATTACCCTCATGTCGCCTGTCTTTCCAGATTTGAACTTAAATGTTTCATGTTATCTCCTCAGGAACACTTTACCCCAGAGTGTAAGTTCAAGGAGTCGGTGTTTGAGAACTACTACGTCACCTACTCCTCCATGCTGTACCGGCAGCAGGCCTCAGGTCGGGCCTGGTACCTCGGACTCAACAAGGAGGGCGGGATCATGAAGGGGAACCACGTCAAGAAGAACAAGGCAGCAGCACACTTCATACCCAAACCACTCAAAGGTAAGACTACAAAGGAGATGAAGCACTGAAGCACTGCGCTATACAACATGTCACAGGCTGCGACAAACCAAAGTTAGGAGTGAAACACATCTATAAACAAAAAACAGTACAGTGTCTCTCTGGCATTTAAGGTCCCCTCATTTTGTTATGTTACTTCATTTGTATGTTTGAAACTCACTTTTAAGAATGATTTTGTCTAGTTTGACACAACATTCGGTTGTAGAGGGATATCTATTCTGTCCTCATTTTAAGTCTGGGTTAAGCAGAGTACAGCTCATTGTATAAACTTGTCATGGTCCAGTATGTAACTAATAAACACACACTTTTGGAGAAGAGATGAGATAGAATCTGATAGTAGTTTAATGAACGTATTCTTAATAAAACACATACAGTATCAGATTCATTAGAATTCAAAACAAAGAATCTAAAAAACGTCCTTTTAAAAAATGTTTTTCTATAACATTATGATTATTATCATTATTCATGAAAAAAAGATAAACAGTGCCAAGAGTTACAGCTAAGGAACAGAAATCGATTCCCTAAATTCAAAGTTCACCAACAATTAAGCAGTGCTGTAACTTTCTTGAACTTAGAATAGACAAAGCTTTTCAACAATTTAGAAATGTAAAAGTTATACAACAGAGTCAGAGATCATCTTTCTGCATGCAACATGCATTTCTGTACCAAACTGAGTTCATAGAATGAAACACACATGTTAACAGGTCAGAGATGATACTCTGTTATTTAAGTAGCAGTGGGCTGATAAGATTATGTCTTTATAACACCATGGCCCAAATATTTAAATGTTCAAGCTTGAAAGTCTTCAGACTCTTATGCTGGAGCATTTTGACCTCTTCTAAGTCTTCAGACTCTAAAAGGGACCCTGATTCAATAGACATCGTCCTATGCAATTCTTAAGGATTCCTACTCCCCACAGATACATGAGGCATGTCAGCCGAGCTCTGCCCTCTTAAAATGAGTGAGTGAAAACAACAACAAAAGGCAGAAAGGTTGTCACAGAAATAATCAAAGCTGTGGCAATATTTGCTCTAATTTGTCTGTCCTCATTTTATCCAGCGTCTGTTGATGTTCTATGGTCCACAGTAGAAATACTAAGGAGGAAAACAAACCGGTTTTCTGGTCTTTTAAAGCATATTTAGAGGGGAATTTTGAATTTTCATGATTGATGTCAATTTAAGGCAAACATCCTCCATTACTGTTTGAAAAATTGAGCATTGAAAACTAATGGTGCTCCATCAGGACTCAGTGTGTGAGCCAGGAGGAGATTTGATTGACAGTGGCATCTCCCTGGCATCATGACAATAAAAACATCACAGTTATCAGACTGTCTGGCTCTGAATGGGAAATACATTACCCCACATTTATCCAATAGAGCTGGACCAGACTGAAAAAACACAGGTTCTGCCATCTCTTACATGATGAACCAAAATTCTGTCTCATTACATTTTGTGTAAAATCTTCTCACTGATAGCTGAGGGAGCTGTGAAGTGCGTCAATGCCTAAAATGCGTTGTTTGTGCTCAAGAGTAAGTGTTACATTTCAATCATATTGAATCAGTAACAGTATTACTCATGTTCTTGTGACATTTTACAGTACAGCTTACTCAAAACTCAGACTATCAACTGTTAAGAATCTCAGAGTATTATCAAAATGTTCTCCTTGGAAGAACATCAACCGCCTACACAGTTTGTGAATATTTAATATTATATTATGTGATTTATCCAAAGGAGACCTGGCTTGTATATCCGTTTGTGAGTACATGAGTAAAAGGATTTTAGCAATAGAGTAATGAGGAAAAGACCTAAGAAATACAAGAGATTGGAACAGAGTTTGCTTTTGATTAATATTTAAACATTCATAATGACTACTTTTAATGCTACAGGCAGCAGATCACCATGAAAAGGCTCTAAAAACCTACTGTATGCTGCCTGCTCCACACCAAAAAAGCAGACAGCAGGAGAGTAAGAGAGCTGGTGAACTCAGTGTAGCATTTAGCATCTAAACAGCCAGATATTTCCCTAAGGAGATAGTAGGCACACAAACAGAGCCAAAGAGAGCAATTACTGGATTAACATTCATCAGATGGACACAAACAGAACTGCAAATGAATTCTACTTGTGCTTCAAACCTGCTGGTTGTGTAATTGGACTATTTTTTTAAAGGGTCCATCTTTAGGACCAGTCAGTGAGATTGATGGATAAATAAATGTATTGATGAAGTCAGTATTCTAGGATTTGTTTGCATTTGTATTTAAACACCTGAAAATATAAATTGTTTAGCTCGTGTTACTTTTGATCAGTGGTTCTCAACTGGTCTAGCCTCAGGACCCACTACCACCTCCTTAACGTGAAATTAGGATTTCTTTAATGAAAAAAAGTGCACCTCACATGGTACACAATGTGACAGAACAGAGAGACAGAACAAAACAAACATCTTTTGAAAGAACATCATAGACTTTTTGCAACAACAAAAAAATTTCAGGCACACATTGGCGACCCTCTGAAAATCGCTCTGCTACCCACTTTTGGGTCCCGACCCACCAGTTAAGAACCACTGCTTTAGAAAGAGGTCCTTCTATCAACCGGTTCCTCCTCTACTTTGTATCCCTTGTTGCACTGCCATGTTTCTACAGTAGCCCATAATAGACTAAACAAGCACAGACTCTAGGGAGGACCAGTCATGATTTTGGAAGTTTCAGAGCCATCGAGTTTCTCAGTTATCAGCTTGATTTTGTACACAAGGTCCCTGCTAGAGTCCACTAAATTCATCACTTCTCCTTAAAAAGATGATAAATATAATTGTTCCATTACAGGTTGCTCCCTATGTCTCCAAAAGGCAAAACATAATTTGATATTTAAGGTTTAAGGACAAAAAAGGAATCTTTTGTTTTTCTGAAATAACAGTTTGTTAATATTTATTCCTGTCAGTTGAGAAAATTCTAACTTGTATTTGTGTGTGTGTGTGTGTGTGTGTGTGTGTGTGTGTGTGTGTGTGTGTGTGTGTGTGTGTGTGTGTGTGTGTGTGTGTGTGTGCAGTGGCCATGTATAGGGAGCCGTCTCTCCATGACCTGACAGAACTCTCAAGGTCAGGCAGTGGCACACCAACCAAGAGCCGTAGCGCGTCGGCTATACTTAACGGAGGAGGGAAATCGCCCAGCACCAATGACTTATCCTAGCCCCTAACAAATCACACGCACACTCACACATACACCTACACACTCACACACATGCACACTTACAGATCTCAGGCCGACATGCCCACACATCAGGCTGGTGAGGGGCAAGAGGAGGAGGAAGCGAGGACAGGAATGTGTTCTTCCACTTCACGGAGCCCACTGTGACTGACTGTGATGTAAATAAATCAAGGACAATCAATCGACCTGGCACTGCCGCTCTGGTCTGCAGAGGGACAGGACCTGCAGAACTCTTCCCTCGACTCCTCTTCCTGCTGTATAATAACCAGAGAGAACAAGGGAGCGAGGTCTTACAAAAAAGTGTGATAGATAGAGTCAGTCAGTCAGTCACATAGTGCGATAAACAGACTGTTACAGAGAACCAAAGAGTACAAGTATTAACTAAGTTACTGCTGTGAAAAGGCACGAGAGATAGACAGCGACAAAGGAAGGAAAGAAGTCTTTATCTAATCTACCGTATGCTATGTTTACACAGAGCTCATGGGGTTAAGTCATAATTTTTAAAAATGACAAACGTATCCTTGTACACTTATAAGGACTGATCATTTGTTTGCATGCAGGTGCGCCTGTGTGAGAGCGTGCGTGTGTTGTGTGTGTGGGCAAACCAGAGCGAGTGCGCGCACGCATGTGTCCGGGTCGGGGGGGGGGGGGGATTTTACCTTTTTAAGATCTGTTGTATATCACCACCTGAGGGCTTTAGCAGGTTAAAAAAAAAGGTTTACTGTATATGCTTCCATGCTTACTTCTTACAAGCAATGCTGTTTTTTCTCTTTCCGTTTGTTGTTGTTGTCCCTTGCTGTTTGTTTGTTTGTTTGTTGTTGCATGGAAGCTTGTGGACCTCTGTGGAGTAGCAGCATGCCGAGGGTCCTTTTTTTTTTCTGGTCATACGTGTTCCTGACCAAAAGAGAACACTAGTGAGCCAACAGTGTCGTACCAGAACACTAGTGAACCTATGAAACTACGAGAGGAGTGGGAACACTGCTGGACCAATAGTATTGCACCAGAACATGAGTGGACCAATGGTGTTGGACCAGAAACCAGAACCAGTTTAACCAATGCGAGCACAGATTTACTTAATATTTTGGTTCCTACTGTGGACAAACTAGAAATGCACTAAATAAACTATTTCTAAATAAATTCAGAGTGTGTTTGACTTGTTTTGTTTATTTTGTCTGAATGATGTTGTATTTAAATGCTATGTATTTTCTTTTTTAATAAAACTGAAAACTGTCTAAGTGTCTAAAGCAGTTGCTTGACTGCTTAAGTCAAATTTGCCCTTGGTTACATGTTTAATGAAGTGTTTCATTCTTTTTTTTATATACTTCTCTCTCTCTGCATGTACCATTATAATACTCATTTTACTTCCATTGTGTTGAAGGGAGACCAAAATGTAATCATCGGAAATATAAATGTGTACTTGACCAAACATTGAAAAACGTTTTTAGAGTTTTAAGTACTGTATGTAATGTACATATACTGCAGCTGGTGAAGCTTCACCTGAATAAAAATGAATAGCGGACAGTCATGAGACGGCTCTAAACACACCACACACCACTAGATGGCGCTTGAAGTGCAGATTTGTGATCCTGCTGTTGATTTCTTAGTTTACATTTGTACTGAGAGGAAGAAGCTGACAGACATATTGTCAATAAGTTGAAAAAAGTGTTAACGTTCAAGAATGACCCAAAAAAATGAGACGATACAAAAAGCAAAGGTTTCTTCATAAAGTCATCTTTTTACTCCAACATGGGTGTCGAGAACAGGGAGAGGAGGCAGATATTTTTCCTAACATTATTCTGCTAACTCGGGTGCTTTGTCTATTTTCCAAGACATTTATATAATTACAAAATACAACAAGTTAAAGTGCAAAAGGCAAATATGAAAAATACACATATAATGTTTAAAAACCAATAGTTTCACATTAGAATAATAAACATTTACTATTTGGTTTCAAGAACAGTGTCATACTCAATATGTTTTCCTACTCTTTGAAATACATCCACCATATGTATGATATTCTCTCACTACTACAGATAAGTTAATAATAGTCATTTATTTCCTCTAGTTTTTCATTGTTCATTGTCAAATATCCTTAAAAATGGGAATAAAATCAGTGAGTGAACATCAGAAACTCTGAGCTCACAGTCATAATGAAACACTCTCTCCCTTTGCTTTGTTTTTCTCTGAAAAAAAAACAACACTTCTTTTTTATTTCTGCAGCCCCGTGCAAATGTAAACACACATGCAGACTTCATGTTCTTAGTGATCCACAATAATACTGTGCTGGTACATCAGTCAAATGTGTTGTATATATACAACATAATAAATGGTTTAAGACAGCACCATGCAGCCTGAACTTGCAAATATTCCTCGTTTTCTTTACATGTAAGAGAGGGAAGATTGTGTTAGGGTTCTTCCTCCTTCCCCATTTGTCCCCCTCCTCCTCCTCCTCTTCATCACCTTCATCTTCTTCTCAGTGCCCTTTATATTGATCTTCATCTGTTTCTTTTTTAAAACATCCTCCAGTAACAGCTCAGTTTTTGTTTCTCCATCTGTGAATCCGTTTATACAGGGTTTAGGTCCCCTTCTTCGACTCCCACTCCTGTAAGTCATTTTAACAGCATAAAGTGAGAAAAACGTTGCTCTGTCCTCATCCCACTCTCACACATTTACACACAAAAAAAACCCTGCACAAGCTGCAACAGTCTATGATCCTAAATATTTCATCCCAATGAAAGAGAATCTCTCAAGTTTTGCAAAGTTGACATTTTATCTTTTAAGGCTGTCGATATACAAACCAACAGAGAGGCACGCACAGCTTACCTTTGCTTTCTGCATGACATTCCCCTTTGACGAGGCGTAAAGAGATGGAGCGCGTTTTCGAAGCTCAGATGCTGAGTTGACCGGTAAAGTCTCATTGTATACCTTTTCAACCTTATTGCCCTGTGCCTGTAACACACACACACACACACACACACACACACACACACACACACACACACACACACACACACAAAACAAAACTTTACCATCATTTAAATAATACTTGACAGTCCAAAAGCACCTCCCACATTCATCAATGTGAAGTTGCTGTGTAACCAGAAAAAAACTCAGAAGGTCACTGCCCACAGTCTAGAAACATTCTAGCACCTAACTTGTTGTAAATCCACACCTTGTTGTTTTTGCAGGTGCTAGTAGACATTTTTTAAACTTTCGGACACACTGTAAACATGCAATCATTATGCTTAGCTAGTTGGCTGCCAGCTGTTGCTTCATATTTAGCTTACAGGCAGAAGAAAAGCAAATACATGTACATAGGATATATACACATATGACAAATGTTATCATTAGGATTTACCTTAAGTAAAGGAGGAGTGTGAAAGAGAGTTATACATTCTATGTTTAGTACCAAACAGCTTTGCATTTGTATTATTAAGCATTGCAAAGTTCTTGTTAAAATGTTATGCCTTTAAAGCCTTCCGACTGTAAGTTGTGAATTTTCTCCACCTTGATGCTGATCTTGGTGTCAGTGGGCGGACCCAGTGCTCCTCGAGCCAATGACTTCTTTAGGTTTTCTTTGACCTCTGTCAGTCTGAGCTCCAGCTCCACCCTCTCCTCCTCTTTTTGTTTACACAGCGTCTCCAGCTTGGCTAACCGCTGTTCAACACCATGACCTGGAAACACACACAGAGACAAACACAGTTAGTGCTGCTACAAAGCTTGAGTCTAACATCACTGTGTGTGAATACATATATATGTGTGTGTGTGTGTGTGTGTGTGTGTGTGTCCTTTTTCTCTGACCTGTAATGTTCTTTATCTCTTCCTTCACCTCCTTCTTCTCCCTGCGGAGTGAAATCAGTGCATTTCTGAGCTCCTCCTTCTGCTTCTCAAGCTCCTCTTTCTGTTTCATGTAACGCCTGGCGTCCTCCTCTGCACGCGTCTTCCCATACCGTGCGTACTGATTCACATCTAACAGAACACACAGCACACGACGAAAGAAGAGAAAAAGAAAGTGCTGGTGTTAAACTTTTTCTTTTCAATCATAACGTCATAATCAGGAGTAGACTGAGGTAAAATTACTCTCAATTTTTAAGCCACATCTTCTAGCACATCATTTCCATGTAGTCAGGATATTAAATTATGATATTAAAGAAAACCTACTGGAGGCGTGTCTTTTGATGGCAGCCTGTTGTTCAGTTTTTTCAGAGTCCCTGCTTGAGAAGGAGGCATGACGTCTTATCTGTCCAGTTCTGCTCTCTGCATCACCTTCCCCTTCCTGCAGGAAATCAGATTTAAAGGGTAATATTTTAATGATACATTTTTTTCTATGCATTTTAATCCAAAACTGTACATGAAAAGGGTGAAATGTCTTTGTGT
The DNA here is from genome assembly GCA_020745685.1 of Tautogolabrus adspersus. Lineage (NCBI taxonomy): Eukaryota > Metazoa > Chordata > Actinopteri > Labriformes > Labridae > Tautogolabrus > Tautogolabrus adspersus. Next base: position 16,188,200 of record CM036546.1, on the reverse strand, counting down.
TTTGTGAAATAATGTTTTGTGTTTTCACCTTAAGGCCACCATACAGAAGTCAATAATTTCAGATCTGTCTGAAACATGTTGCACAGCTCCATTGATATTATATTTTATCTCTAGTTTACTAGTTTCCTCACCGCAACACTTTCATAGACTTCATCATACATCCTGGAGTCTGTCGAGGCACTGCTGGACGAAGTAGCAGTGGTGGTGGCCCAACTGAGAGGAAAAAAACAGAGAGGCAGAGACGGATGTATTTCAGGATAAAAGCCACAATAAGAGACAGAAAAGTCCAGATAAATTCGCGCAGAGACAAACAAAAACACACTGCAGGAAGTGACTCACAGGAAGGAGTGCCTGGCAGCATGTCGGATGTCAGTGAGCGTGTCCACGTCAATGTAGTCATAGTGCAGCTCTTCAGGGAGAGTGGTGATGCCTGTCTCTGCAAACAAAACACCCAGCCAGCGACCAAGATCCTCCGAGCAACTGGCCTGAAACACACACACACACACACAAAACACACAGAAACACACGCACACGCACAAAACCAGTTACATTATTTCAACAACAACAAAACGTAGGTGTGTTGCCCCAGTGAACATACGATTGTTCGGTCTCACCCATGTCCTAAAAGCTACAAAGAGTCATGAAAAAAAATCTATATTACACTATTATTTTCACTATTACATAAACACATTTCCTTAGATTAGGGCCCTGTTTGTCAAATTCTTTCTTTCATCTTCTTCATCCTCCTCTTACTAGACCACCTCTTCCTCTAACTCTTTCTCCAAAATTGTCTTCCATTGTTGTGCACATCAAAGAGCAAGCATGACCCCTGTCATGGTGTTCAAGCTCGGATGTCTGTGTGATCTGATAGGTTACATGTTTCTTCACATGTGAATTCTTAGTGCAGGTTGATTGCTGATTGAGTGTGTTGTTTTAGTGGCAGTGTTTAGCAATTAACACACACATGCTTTCAGCTTTGAATGATGTGTATTATCATAGTGAAGTGTGTTTGTAGCGTTTTGAAAAAAGTGTGAGGCTGAGTGTGCGTATCTGGGCTGACATTTTGCTCCTTGTTTGTCAAGTTTCAATAACTGTGTAGTCAGTTGTAAATTAAAAAATAATCTTCTTTTATTTTATTGTTGGAGGTCTTTGATACCAAAATGAAGTACCTCCAAAGATGCAAGTTCGTTGCCTCCCTGCAGGATGCAGAAGGAGAAAGGGTGTTTGGGGCCGAGGCTGCCTGTCACCACCTCTGCACCTTTGAGTGGCACCACATTGACTGGAGGCCGCTGGTCCCCGGGGTCCTTCTGCAGGCACAAGCTCCCATCTCGCACTACGCACCATCGCTCCTTCCAGGAGCCACTCAGACACACACTGAGGTAGCCTGAGGAGAGAGAGAGAGAGAGAGAGAGAGAGAGAGAGCGGAGGATTGTTGAAGTAATCATAGACGGCAGACACGTTCACAAGTCAGTCAGTTAAAGTGGAACTCCAATCACTCCAGCACAATGCTGGCAAGGTTAACCTTTTCATTCTAATATATTCCCTTTAAGTAGACATTATGTTTGTTCCTTACAATCAAAGTTCAGTGTCATTGAAAAGAGAGTTGTAAAGAGAGGTCCCGTTTGTTCAATCTGTTCTTTCAGAGTATAAATAAAGTTTGTGTTTATTTGAACAACTGAGTTCATTCTGAATTATTAAGTATGCAATTCATTTAACAGGATGGTGTTGTTTATGAGACAGTTCTTAGTTTCTTATATAGAAGTTCAACTGTAAATAATTATGCAAATGACGTAATAGTCATTAGTGAGTTATACTGATAAACCAAAAACTGTTAAAAACAGGCCAGCCAAATAACCAGATAGCTTTCATATCAATCTGTGTCCTCACCACAGCGTGGGTTGTCATGATGGTTGGAAGATGAGTGAGGCTCTCCGGGTAAAGGAGGTTTCTTTTTGGAGAAAGTGATGATCCGATTGATTTTCTTCCCTGCAGCTCGGCTCATCGACCCCGTCAGTTCAGAGAATGCTCCTCGTTTCCCCCTGTCTGAGATCAAACATATCCTGGTCAGATTGAGCTAAGGCTGAAAATTGGGGTCATAGTGTCATGAAGCCCTTATCTTTAAACCACTTAAATTGTGCTGTAATGCTGAAGGCACCCTTCCCTTATGCAGTCCTACAGCTTATAGATTTGAGAGAGACCCAGTCTTGAGATCTAGTACTAAAGCTTGAGATGTTGGTGACAAAGGGACTATTTCAGAGCAGAGAGAGTTTACCAATTAGTGCCCTACAAATACACAACATGCTGTGTTACTTCCTTTGTTGATTCTGAGAAATCTAGCTGACAGAGTGATACAGGTATAAAGTTTAGCTATAAAACATAAAATGGATTAAAGACAAATACCAGTACTTGGCCGGAGCAGATCCTTAAAAGATTATAAGACCAAGCATTAAAAAGAGACTACGTTGCTGTTTTTGTGTCTATAATACTAACTAATTCGTGACGTAAACGTTCTAAGAATACATTAAAAACAAAACCACTTGAAAACACTGGAAGACAAATATTCATATATTATATCTAATTTCTAAAAGTCCTTATTTTTTAACCAATCCCTTGAGTGTTCATTCTGCATGTACCAGGTGCTGTAGTCATCAATCCAGCCTACTTCCTATGATGTCAGAGAGACACAATCGCAGGAAAAGGACAGGAAGGATGTCATATCTGTTTGAGCCTCACTTCCTGACTCTCTCTCTCTCTCTCTCTTTCTCTCATGTGTCTTTAGGTTCAGAGTCGCTCAGTCAGTAAACAAGCTGTAACAACACGTCTGTTTTTGACCTATATTGTGACGCAACATCGCTTTAACCTTCTTGAATTAAAGGATTATTAAGTGAAGAGTGTGTGCTATGTTTGTGTGTGTAGGTGTGTACTTGTGTGTGTGTCCTAGTGGGGACTTGATATAAATATCCTGAGAGTGAGGACCGTTTGTAAAGGGAGAACTTTTTAGCTTGTTAGAGCATTTTATTATTCTGTTATGCTTGATTGAGGCCAAATCCGTTCTTTTAAGCGCTCTCCTCCAGCTGCTCTCAATATGAGTAAGAAGGCGTAAGTGAAGGTACTAATGTGCTAACTAAAAGTCTCTCTCCCAACTTTTAAGACAACATGGATTACAGTAAAAAAAAATGTTAACTCACTTGGAACATTTAATTCTCTTCCAGTGTTTATGAGTGATTTTGTTTGAATGTATTTTTAAAATGTGTACTCCATTTATTAGGGAGTATTGTTTACATTAAGTATGTAACACAAAATCTCTTTTTAATGTTTGTACTTTTAATCTTGTGAGGTTCTGCTTCTGCCAAGCACTGTAAATCCAAAGGGCATAATTGGCTTAATTACAGTTATCAGACACAGGTTACATTTACTTTCTGTTGGAAGCAATCGCACCTAAACACACAATGATGTAAAAGTCTCAGCTTGTTTCATTGTTTAAATGTAAATGTATACAATCGTTTAAGGTGTATAATTAATTGTTGCTTTTTATGGTTAACCTACAAAGTGAGTCAGTGGAGTCCCGCCCTGGTCCCTGCGCAGTGGACTGGTTGTCTGCTATTGGCCCGCTGTCTGAATCTGACGCCTGCCTTTCACAGTGAAGAACCTGTCAAAAATAGTAGAAACATATACAACTTGTCTTTACTTTTTGTAAAGAATTAAAGAGGTATGTTACAAAAAAACATTATCCGTCATTTGATGTCGCAGAAAAACATGCCAACGTAAATGACACAGGTGTTCCTTAAAATAAATGTTTTCAGCACTGTCCTTCCAAGTTTATAACTGCCATGTCACCGCTCATTCAGCCTGTTAGCTCGTTACAGCCGTTTGGCGAAAAAACTCTAAAGAGTGTTTGAAGCTCTTTGAAAAACTGCCAGCTCAGCAACTGCAATAATGTAACCACACTGTGCTTACAACTCAAAGCCAAGGGAACAGTTGTGTCATGCATGGGCCGAAAGGGGTGATGTCAGCGACTTATATAGCCATTTAAAAACTAGAGTATGGATTCAGAAATAAACTCCATGCATGACAAAAATGACTTAACAGTACGGTAAAGCTCTGACAGTAAGAGGTGACCCCCCCAAAAAATTGTTGTGACTAGTTTGTGGACACATTTAATGACAAACACAAGCAAGAGAAACACAAAGAAAACACATGATGAAAATAATGTCAGAGAAAAACATTGAGATACACACACACACACCTTGTCAAGCTCCAACTTCCTCTGTATAATCGGAGAGGTGGACCCCTCCAGTCCATCAGTGTAGCTACTTTGGCTGCTGACATCTTGCACCACCTGGTTACAAAGAAAGAAAATCCTGTGTGTCCCCTCTCTTTTCGATCCAGCTCCAGCTCTCTCATATTTTGAATAAAAGGTACCTTGAGCCATCGCTGGGCCTGCTCTTTACTCTGAACCGCCAGGACCAGAGCTTCACCCCCAGGCAACGAGAAGCGTAACTCGTGTCTCTTTTTCCGCCCCTCCTTCGGGACGTAGATGACATTGCACAGACTCAGCGGGAGCTGAGTTTGAGGAGTGCTCTCTTTGATGCTCTTATAGCACTGTAAAAGAGAGATATGGACAAACGGACCTTAAATATCATTTGATGTTTCTTTACTCTGGTACTAAAATGTTACCTTTGAAATGTTTCGAGCAAATTCGTTTTTTGGATCCATCCCTGAAACTAAAATCAAAGCTATATCATTTTTACTACTGTGTTTGCTGCATAGCTTTGATGTAACATTTTTGAACACTTGTAGCTTAAATTTTAAAACAGAAATTTAAACTGGCTTACTCCTGATGGTGTAGGTGAACAAAGATTTCTTCAGTTTGACACAGGTACACTTTGAAATACTGAAAGAGCTTCCCTCTTTTTGTGATTTAGCAACAGATTAAATCATCTGTGTAATCTGACCAATGACCAATGATCAGTTTGCAAGTTTATTAAATAATATGAGATAACTTCTAATTTAAGACTTAAGAATGTATTTCTGTTTTTTTTTGCTCGCAGATGTTAACCACTGTGACCGAGGATCCCTTCATTCTTTATGAAAGATGCATATTATTTTTGCTCTGCTCTGTCGGGCAGCACAATGTATCGCAATATCATTGTCATCACTTTATGAGAATTTTTAAAAAAGAAACACAAATAAAATGCAAAAGACTGAATTTATTGCAATAAATAAGAAAAATGTCAAATGAAGACATTTGAACCTTTTGCATGGAGGTCTGGATACAATGCTCATGCTTTCACACCCTGTAATTGTATTTTTAAATGTATTTAGCTAAATTAACACCATATATCTTATCTTTTGTATAAAAGTTTGAATATTGATCCATAAATAGCTCTATTTACCTGAAGTTTATTGTCTCGGACAACAACTAGCTGTTTAGCCCACTGGCCAAAGCGTTTCTTTCGTAACAGAAAGGCACAGATGCGGCAGTCTCTAACTGGCACATCTGAGCTCTCCTCCCTCTGGTCCCGCCCTTTGGCCTCTTCGTCCTCTTCTTCATAAGACTCGTAGGAGCTGCTCAGAGCATCAGAGTCATTGTCTGATAACGGAAAAACATAACAAATGATTGATTTACTAACCTTCAGGTAGTCTACCACATTTGAAATCAGAACATGCATCTATTTAGATTCTTAATTTGCATGATTATGTACAAGACGGAGTATAGACTCACAAGAGTTTTTTGGAGGTCCGTTAATATGGGTGAGGGGATAGTTATTGTCTGCATCTTCATAGTAGGCATCCTCCACAGAGTTTCTGGATGCTACATGAGGAGAGCAGATGAATCCAGTTTAGAAAATACACTAGAGAAAAAGAGCCCTCTTATTGGTTAAAATTACGATAAGTAAACAAACGTGTGTTTGTGAGTTTGTGTGAGTGTACAGAACTGTTCATGTTGGTGGTAAAATACTGAGGTGTGGATCCAGGATCGAGAGGAACAGCCTCTTCATAGTAGTCATCAGGGAGGGGGGTGGTCGGCAGAGGAGGGGGCGTGTCAGTCGGAGTCTGAGGTGAGAAATTGAAGTTTTTAGGAGTTATTGTTTCAAAGGAACAAAAAGAGCAGGTAGTCCAGCATGTAGATACTGTAAACAACTTACAGATTTATTCAGATGGGTCTTCTCCTCTTCCTCTTTGTGCTCTTTCTGCTCCACAGGAGATGCACTGAGCATGTGCAAATCACAGTCTGGAGGAAGATTATCATAAATATAAGTATAATATATTTTATTAAATTATATTCTGTAGATATGCTCATTGTAAATATGAAAATGAGAATGTCTACATATGACTTCTAACATAGTTTTTCAAGTGCTTTAAAGGTCTAGTCACCAAAATCCTCAAACAGAGACTCGACAAAGCTGGTCCCGTTGCCATAGAGACAGCTGTTCATGTAGACGTCTGATCCATTGACTGTGGAAAGGATAAAGTAGGGGTTAGAAATAGGATCAAAGCAAGGGTTAGGATTGTGTTCTTTACTGAGATCAGGAGAGCAAGGATTACTAGAGTGAACAGAGAAGCAGCAAAAAGCCAAGCAAGTTCTCTGTGAGTATCAGCACTTAACAGACAAATAAATTGTGTGGAGATCTCAGTCAGACAGCGAGAGAGTCCAGACTGGAGCCTTTAAATCTTTGTACCAGGAGAACAAAGATAACTGAAGTCACAAAGTGTGTGTGAAAGTTTTCCAAACCCACACAGACTTCTGAAAGTGTGTTAGATACAGTGTAGAAAAAAGAGACTAAAGTTTTTGGCTGTAAAAGCTGAACTGATGTGGAATATATTTATGTGTTGTGTAAAGCCCTAAAGAGTGAGTCTGGGAGGGACGACATGAGTCCATACAAACACTTGTGAAGACATGTTTACACGTTCACTTTCTCCTTTCTTTGACCTCCTCTCATCGTCCTCTTCAGACTTAACGTTCAATTATCCTCTTACCTCAATCCCTTTAACCTCACCGGCATCCTGTATTCTCCCAGATAAACAAGGAGCCACTTTATAGTACTGGCAGTGTAGTGCAGTCTCAGTGCAGACAGTGCAGTTGGCCCATGACAGCAATGTTGCCAATAGCAGAAAAAAGAAGCTCTGTCCCTGTCTAAATAAACACTGTTGTTGTAACCTCAAACTGTTGGATCAGAGCAGCTTTGGCTGAACTGCAGAAAGTGTCACATAGAATAAATGTAAAGCAGCTGAAAAATCATTCTGTCAAATTCTGTAAAACAAATCAAAGTCACCATCTTATTTCATTCTTATTCATTAAATATATACTGAACTGTTTGTGCTAAACCTACCGCAGCTTTAAACTAGCTGCTGTTCGAGGGCAGACTCAAGTCAGACTCATTGTGACAATGAAGAGCAGACATTTTTAATAACATTGCCCTCACTGGATTAATCAAGAGTATCTTCTTCTTCTTTATGTTCATGATTAAGACAGCTAGACTTGTGTATCAGCCAATTATGAGCAACCAATCACATGACCCAGAACATTACATCATTCTACTGCTACTAAAAAGCCTATATGGGAACACCTGTTTAAACTGTAGCCTTGAACAGTACACATTTGTTTGACACAGTTAAATATTAGCAAACTGTTGACTTTTGGTACTGCAGACTTTTGTTAAGATGTCTGTTAGTTACACAACGTTGTTGTTTGTTTTAATGTTATTAATTATCTAAAACCATTAGTCATAGCTTCTCTAAACAATCGTTTCTGGTGCCAGTCCAAAAGATCTGCATGGAACATACTCAGGCATTTCATTTTCTGATGTAAGTGTTCAAACGTCTTTAAAAAGTTGGGCTTTGGGCTTAATGCAGCTAACAAAGAAATCTGTTTTTTTTTTTGTTGCTGTAGAAGAATTAATGAAACTGCAGGAGTGCAAAATGTGCAAGAGAACAGAAATGTCAGTTTAATGTATTTATTTCATTTTATTTAGCCTTTATTTAACCAGGTTGGTCCCATTGAGATTAAAAACCTCTTTTCCAAGGGACACCTGGTCCAACAGTCAGTAACAGACAGAGACATACATCATATAAAAGTGAGTTTATGTTTTTGGAAGGTTTGGAAAACACTGTACTTCCTTATTTCAGTAAAACAAGAAAAAAAGAGCACAGGTATTTCTTTTCACTACGCTCTCCTATATGTGACACTTCAGTCTTTACCTGACAGCTGCAGGGAGTCCAGGATGTTACGTATGGAGGCCATCTTTTCAGAAGTAGCAGGACTGACGGTCTCGTGGTCCAGCATCTTCAGCAGGGAGCCCAGCTCGTTCACAAGTCGCTCCATCACAACTGAAAAACACAACAAAATACAAAAGATGACATTATCTGCACTTACAGGATGAGATATCATCCTTAAGCAAACTCTTCTGAATATGAGAGCAGCCCATTCTGCAGTCTTAACATGGCTAAAATTCTTATGCCGTTACACTAAATGCATCAAATATCAATTTAACACACACACATGCCATGCACAGCCACACAGGCATGTGCCAGCAATCATGCAGTCAGTTTGGAACTCAGCTTACCGCCTGTTGCAACAGCTGACATGGAGGAGATTTTTTACACACTAACATATCGCTCATTCATAATGTCTACCTCAGAGCCAGGCTTTTGAGCACTGTGAGTTTTCTGAGTGATTTCTAGATCCTACACCACAACCATCAATTTGTTATTTCAGTGTGGACTTTTTAAGCTTAAACAAATAATTGTTTTCATGTTCAACACTGACATCCTGTGTGTCTATATGTGTGTCTCTGTGTGCATTTTGTTGACCTTGACATTGTCCAAAAAGCCCTGCCACACTCTCACACATCCTGCTGGCTCAGAAATGACAAAGAGCAGAGAAGGGGGGGGTTCCTATCCTGAAGGAAACAGAGCCAAAGTAAAGAGGAAAGTCTGAAGTTCCATTAGAGATAGAAAAGGATACGAGTACCAAACTACAGTTACCATTCAGCTGCTGGTTCATTCATGAGAGACGTCTCAGAGACAGTGAGGCATTGGTTCAGGTCTTTAGTGTAGTTGACTTAATTAGATCCAGAGTACGGAGATAATTCATTTCAGTTCACTGGAAAGTTTTACTGTCCAACTATAGCCTCAATGCTCTTTTTCCAAGCTGCCATTCAAAGGTTATTTTGGGAAAACCTTTAACCTTTTTCACTCTCTGATATACAATTTAATATTGTGTTTTGTTATTCCTTTTTATCCAAAGTACAAAAATGTTTGAGAGGAAGTTCAAGGACACTTTTGTGGGGATGTTTGAACCCATAAATTTGTGTTTTCTAAAAACAACTGTGTGGTCCACTGAAAACACATAAAACATTCTGCATACATTTGGACACCGGGCCTTCCTATGATCCAAATAAATAATCATTTTATGGAGGAACTTGTTCCATAATGTGCAACAGAGAGCACCGCGCAGCATTGATTTAACAACATGTGAATGAGTTGACAACATTTAAATTAACCACCATCTATAACTCAAAAAGCTCATTATCGTTTTAAGTAGTTAGAACATAGTTTCATAATTCTGTATTTTGAGCTCATTAAATGTGAATATTTGATGGTTTCTTTACTCCTCTTTGAAACACTCACATTTCTTTAATGATTACTGATGTTTTACAGACCAGACAATTTCGTGATTGAAGGACAAATAGATCAAGAGTCCTTGATAATGAAAATGTTTGAGTGGCAGCCCTACTGGTACTAGACATTTGATGAATTTATCTGTGGTGCCAAGTCAAGTCACATGTCAAAAACATGTATGTTTAAACAACAAAACATGAAGATTATATGGGAAGCCATTAAATACAGATGCCCAAGGAACAATAACTTACATGCAATTAATTGGTAAAAGAACTGGAACAAGGGTTAAGTTCAAATAAGATCAAGACAGTCTGGGTTTCTGACACACATAGAATGAACAAAGAGAGAAAAAAATCCCTCAGCCTCCTATAGCCCCCCCAACATCTCCCCCAAGTCCCACAATACTCTATTGTCTCTGCAAGGGCCAAATTTAGATGATCACAATGCTCCGCAAGACCAGAGCAAACAATACAATGTCAGAAAGTCCAACATAAACAAAACAGGAACTAACACAAACACACACACACCACCCAGCCAAAGAGAGGCGTGGTGCTCCGCAGCTGCATCAACTCGATCCACGGGCATTCTGAGTTGAAAGATATTTCTCCAGCAGCTGAGTGTGTGTGTGTATGTAGTATTTCTCAGCCAGCAGCTGTGATTTCCTGTCTTAGCTGTCGACAGAAGCTTTCCTCCACTCCTTCCTGATCTCGACTCTCTCCTCCATCGTTCTGAAGTCTCACCTCCTCTGCTCCCACTTTTTCTTTTTTCCATTTCCCTTCTTCCTGCTGTTTTTCTCTTCCTGCCTTCCATCCTCTTCTATCTGTTTTTGTTTTCACCACTTTATTGATCAAGAAGTTAAGAAGCTTCTTAGCGGATAGTTACGGAAGTTGAAGACCTATTGTGTTCCACTTTTCCAGGAAATGTTTCAACATATGCTATAAAAAAAAACACTTTAATCAATGTCTGTGTAATCTAAGCTAAAAGTAGGATGATGGAGTTTCTGACTCGGCCTTTGGTCTATATTCTGCTTCTTGCAGTCGAACTTTACACAGACAGTAGAGGCCGTCTAGTAATTTTCTCTCTCTCTCTCTTTTGAAGTCTGTGTACATCCATCCCCCTCTATCACTTTCTCTCTCTCTCTCTCTCCTTTTCTCTCAGGGGGCACCCGAGGGTTCAGAGGCTGAGAATCAGCTGTTCTAGAGGCTTGTGGTCGGTCTCACCACAGAGGGATCTTTGTACACCCCCCATTCCACACAAACACAGGCGCACACACACACACACGCATGTATGATGCACACACGGCACAGATTTCTTCTTCCAATCCTTTTCTCCCCGATGGACACATACATTATTTATTTGTCTCTTACACAGAGACATTGTCCTATATTTCAAAAAAAATACAGTCAAAAAGCATGACAGAAAAAATCTGTGAGCTTTCACATACATTTTTGTGTGCTTCTGTAGACAGCCTGCCAGTATGAAGAGGTCAGTCATGGGACCTTGAAGCATGCGATTCTCATTTGAACTGATTCAGCCTGTTTGGTTGCAGCATAGAACAAAACAACCTCGCTGCTGCTGCTGTTTATCTCACCACATTTTGTTTATGGGTGACAGAGAAATCATACTATTCTCCTCCTAACCTGAGGCTTTCACTCCCATCCATTACACGTCCAACCCATCAATCACATCAATCCTAGGCTAACCTCCTCCCTGCTTCGCCTCTCAAATCTTAACTTTACTACTGCAAACCTTTCAGAAATATGTGATGGCACTCAATTCCCTTTGTTGTCGAGTCTGTGTTCCCTGAAGTATACGTGAATATCGGAGCAGGAAACTTGACACAAACTAAAGTGACACAAACATGCTTTCTTTTCAAGAGAATTTTCAAGCCTCCAAAGTGTCTGAAGCTGATATTTTGCATCCTCAAGTTCCTGCCTCCCCCACCATCCCAGAGGTTGATCCCACATTCTCCCTTCCACTCCTTTCTTTTTCTCCACTCCCTTGTCTGCCTCCCTCTATCCCTTCTCAAGACACCCATCCACTTCAGGCCGAGGTCACAGGTCAAGTCTTGGCGGCCCCAGCAGCTCCCTCTAAAACAAAAGTCTTCTTCACAGATCCAGCATCCTGTAATTCATAATTTCATGACAACAGTAGATTGGTGTCACTGCTCGCCCCGGGTTACCATTCAGTCAGACACTTTAAAAAAGTCCCCTCCAGAGCCAAAGTGGAGATCTTTAAAAAGAAACAGCTGGAGGAGAAGTCGTTAATTCTCTCTTTTTCACATTCTTTCAGTATCTTATCACTTTCCCCAGATAGGCTAGTAAATAGTGTGGAGACACAGGGAACAGACACTGTGGCACAGAAGGAGTTTAATCTAACAACCAGACTGTTGTGATGTAGCTCACCAGGTAAGAAGCTATTTGATCACAAAGTGACAGTGTGAAAAACTTGCATGTGGCTATTAGACTTTGTTCTTTGATGTATGCTGGAGTAAGGAGAATCTAATTGAATTAATGTTAAACATTTCTTTTTGATATTTTTAAAGCACTCCACAAGAAGCTATGAGAAGTTAGGACAGGATAAAGACATAATCCCTAATGCTCTATAATGAACATGCTCTATTTCCTTTCTGTTATGTGTCCAAAAACTAAAAGGATAAAAATTAAAGTAAACTGTTGCTAGCTTACAGGTTGCTGTCAGTAGCTTGATATTTAAAAAGCTTTCATCATGTAAAAGGTTTGCTACAGCTTGAGTAGGAGTTGTTGGAGGCAAGGCAATAATTGTAGATGTTAAGACCCCCATCTGAACAAAACATGATCTAGTGTTTCTTCTGTTGTAAGTGTTGTTAGTCCCCAATTGAGCTTCAGAACACATGGGTGTAGCACAGTCCTGCTGCTTTGATATTTCTAGCATTAAGTGGAATGACAGAAGATTTGAAGCCCGTCTCACTTTAACTTGAAACTTTACAGAAACTAAAACAGTGACAATGACTTTGTGGAGGCAACGTCATTTTCCCTATTCAAATAAAATAACTGAAGAGTTCTGGACATCCTGACTGGGAGAGGATGGAAAGAGGGGGCAGGGTGGAGGATCACTGGATGAGGAGAAGGAAAAGGGAAAAGGAAGTGTAAGAGAACCATGGTCGAGGTCAAGGCTTGTGGCAGTTGTTAAACAGACGACTTATGTTCCAGTGTGGGTGTACAAATGCAATTAGGAATGGACGTACAAACTGTACCAAAGAATGAATGTAAACTGTGCCCCTGTTGTTCTGCTGTTCTAACATTTCTCAACAGGTTTTAACATTTTAATGTTAACTAATGTCTCCTTTTGTTTGTTGTGGCAGATGGGATTTTGGTCCTATGCTTCTTTAAATGTTGTTGTTTTTACCATAGGGGTATTTTCTCATCAAGTGCACAGCTGTACATGGGGAAACAATGCATTTCAGAATGGCTTATTAATGATGGTTTGCAAGTCGGCTAACTGTCACACAGTCATATTTTTTTTTAAATGGAAATCAGCTTAGAGACTGGTCTGATATGACTGTAGGTCAAAAGTTATTTAAAGGATTTAGCAATTCTTAAGGGTTTGGTAAAATATGTCAGAACGTTGTTTCTAAAATAAGCACAAGTGACTTCTTTCACAATTGTTGTGTGGGAATTGTTACCAAGCCAAAATAATGGGCCAATTAGATCAATTAGCCTACTTGAAAACAACTTGAAGGGTTATTTGAAGGAGCATAAGTTATGATGATTTCCTCTGACTTATTGTATTGTTTTGAAATAGTCATCTTCGTTTCTCAGATATTTGAGAGCCTCATCACCTGGTGTCTCATAATGCAGCTTCCTGTTTGCAGCTCTGTGGCCTGAAGGCTCTGCAACAGAGCGGCCATTGAGCTGCGACCACTGCAGCTTCACTTCCAGCGGCGCTGCTTCCAACAAGGCACTTCCCTGTTGGTATCAAATTGCATCACTCTACCTGTGTGACGTCACCGCCTTCATCCACACCACACACACATTCACACAGCACACCACCCGGCGTGTAGGTGTATGACATCACTCAACCGTTTACTTTACCGGGAGCAGGGTACGAGAGGCGTGCTCGGTTCCCTCAGACAAAACATCTGGGGCTTTCTTTCTTTTCTTTTTTCACGAGAACTAAATTAAATTAAGAAGTAGGTCTGATTACACGGTAAACCGTTTCCCAAGTGTTTGACGAGAACAAAGATTTAATTGTGTGCAGAATAAACCTCAACGCGTTTCTGTCCTTATAAAGGTTATCACTTCTAATGTGTGTTCTTTCCCTAAAGTTATTCCAGTGAAGTTACTGACTTCTTTGACACGAATTAATACAGACATTTGATATCAAAGGAGAGACGGCTACTCACCACTTTGGCGTATGGAGTCCATGTCGTTGCTTGTTTCTGAAGTTAATCCCTTAGTTAGTCGTTTCATTCAGCGGTTGATAAAGGCGTGTTCGCCACAGACACCGCGGAGCTCTCGCAGCCTCCGCGCGGCTGAGTGACTCAGTGGCCGCTACAGTTTGTAGTTTGACTCGCAGCCGCTGGTTCATCACCTCAGAGCTTCGCTGGGTCCTAGTGCTAGACGACGAGTGTATTCTTAATCTGTGCTTTTCAACTATAGGTTCTACTCCCACAGCTTTGTCAGAGAGATTTGCCCATCCTTTCTTTTTAACAATTTAACATGCTAAAACACGTTGGCCCTATGACTGTATAGTAAAACAGGTTATGCATTAAGAAACCTTCCTAACTTTCTCAACAGTTTACATTTTAGCTAAGGCCTATACTTCAATCCTCAAAGTTTTTGTTTTTCCATCCCCAATGGTGTAAAATAATGTTTCAGCAGTTTATTCATTAATTTAAGCTTTCCATTTTAACCCTTTTGTTTTAAGCTAACTATCCTAGAAACCCTTAGTTAAAGTGAAAAACTTTTCTTTTCTTTTTTTTAACTTTTGACCCCTCATCTAGGCTAGGCCTACTAGCCTACGTTTAGCACATTTATTCAACAAAGTATCCAACACTTTGTAATTAATTCATCCTTTGAGCCATTATTTTAAACCAACTTTTGCAATAGGCTATATTATTCAGATTTGACATAAACCTAAATTTTGCTTTAGCTTACCATTTCAACAAGTTATCCATTAGTTTTGGCTAACCATGTTGACCGTTTATACTTCAGTTTGACTTATTAATTGACTATACATCTACAATTTTTCAATGCCTTGAAGTTATTATTTCAACTATCCATCCATCAGTTTGCCCATCTTTTGAAATGTTGAGTTGTTTTTCAGATAATTAATGACATTCTGTTGAACACGTGTGGTGAGGGGGTCAAGGTTAAACAGAAGTACAAGCTGGAAACATCTGGGGTTTAATTCATGTATATATATTTTTTAAAACATGTTATTAGGTTTACAAGTCCTGTGTGTTGGTTAATTCGTTGGTCCGTTCTGTTCCTACTTCTTAAGAAAACAGTAATGCTGTTGTAGCTCAGTAATACTCTAACCCAGGTCGTTGCTGTTGGTCTTGTGACAGCTACCATGAAAGAAGGGGTTGATTGATTTCTAGTGAATTACTTAATAAAACATTTTAATTACATATTTCCAGACATCTTTGGAAGAACTATTATATTGTCAATCCCAGCTATCATCATGAGCTGCACTCTAATATGAACAAGGACGATACAAAATAAACAGTGGTGCCTGAATCATTTATTCAGGAGATGTAGTAGCTGACATGGCTTTGCATACTATAAATGTTTTAAATTAAGATCTGTAAACACATACACACCTGGTGGTACCAGTTTTTTTCAGCAGCAGGAAACAATATTTCATCTTTTACATTCAGGTAAAAAACATGAGTAGTTAAATCCATTCAAGCTCAGACTCGTGCTGTTTCCTTATAGATGTTGAACCCTTTCCTTTAGCAACAAGTCAACTCTTGATTAACGTATCTGAGGGAGTTCTTGGCTTTGTCGTCCCATCTTCATACATTCCTTTTTTTTTAGCTTCCTTTGCTCTATCCCTTTTTTTCTTTAAATCTCCCTAATTAACCTAATAGTTCTTTGAGGGTTTCTGAATACAAATCCATTAAAAACCCTCAATCATAAATTTTCTGTAATTACACACACAGACACACAGTTTCATTTTGCATAAACATAATCCAGCACCTTCATGGGTGCAGCTGCAGGTATAAGTTGACAAAAACTATGATTTCATTAAAGGGACAAGGGAAACACAAATATTGTAAAGTGTTGTACCAAAACCTGATTTCTAAACGTAACTATAACATTTCTGAGCCATGACGCATCATATTTCAAAGGCCACTTCAGTGACCTTACATTCAACCCAGATCATAAAGAAGAACCCAAAACACTGATATGGCTCCAGAAAAACTGACATTAAAATCAAACACATGCCTGTATTACAAAAGGAAACATTTTTGTAATTCAAAACTTTGAATTTTAGTATGAATACATTATAAAACACTATATGTATGTCATGTCCAAACCCCTAATGTTGAGGACCACACAGTTGTCCGCACAGCTTGGGTTATTTTTGTCATCAGCAACATATTAGTCAGTCTTTCAGGCAGCAAAAATGCTTTCCAGATCAACCTCTGTCACTTTGGGCTTAAATTGGTGTTTGACTCATTGTAGTAGACCATCAATCTGGTACCAATTCCTTCAGCTAACCCTCCACCTGCCCTGCTAATGCTCCTGCAGACACAATGCCATCTGCTGGTTGGAGATGGAGAATCAGCCAACTACTCCCTCTCCTCATCAATCCTCGGTATGTTCCAGCTCCAGTATTCTTCATCTGCTCTCTCAAGAAGTCTGACTTATCCCCTCTCAGTTCTCCTTGCTCTTAAGTCAGTCTTTTTTCCCTTCTGGCCTGTTGGCTCTCTCTATACGTAATTGCTTATGGAGTCCAAGTATGCATAAGTTAAAGCTTGTCAAGTTCAGGATGCCAACAGTTCCACTCTTTTCAACCCAAAGTAGGAAAAACTTTTACTTAAGCCAGGTCTTCAGAGACAGAAAGTCAATCTTGGGTCATCAGGCTTTTTTGGAAGCTTCTCTTCAGAGCGCATTACTGGCTGGAAGTGGACTTGCATTGGGTAAAGCACCTCTTTTGACTTAAGTTTTTCAGAAGAGTCGGACCTGTTTCTTCAGTTCGTTCTTCTTCCACTGAGCAAGATGATCAAAGGCAGACATGGACATGCCAAAAACTCTGTAGAACTCCTCTGGTGAGAGATGACGCTGGGAAGACAGAGCAATTTTAGAGCCTGAGAGCCAGTGATTGCTACTAGCTGATGAGCATACTAAAACCAGAACAAGTGTAAAATGAAGTCAAGAAATCACTGCCTGTCTCAGAAACGTCATAAATAAACAGTTTTTTAGCTATGCTGCTAGCCTGGCTTTGTATGTCGACCTGTCAGGGATGCACACATTAAAATATGTCAACTGAATGTGTTTTACTTCTCAGTAGGTGTTCATGGTCCCCAGAGAACTATTTACATTGCTACCAGTTTTAGCTATACTTTAAAGAGAGCTCAGTGGACATTTTAAGCATGCTAACACAATAAAATCTAAGGTGGTGAATATTGTAAATACATTTTGTATGGTCCAACGAAGCATCGCAACATAAAGAGCCACTGCACTTTTCTGTGTTTTTATTACACTTTGGGCTCTCTTTGCCCTAGGTATAACAGTTATTCAAGTATATATTGTAAAGAAAAAAAAAAACAATTTACCTCAAGTCTGGCTCGGTCGACATCACTTGGGATACGCTGCTGCTTTCTGATTGACACAATTAATGCCTCATATGGGTAGATCTAACACACACAAACAACAACAACTCAGAAATGTTCCCTCACAGAAACTATAAATCTGGCAGATTCAGATTCTCTTTCAAGTGTGTGTCACTGATTATGCCTTTCATATTGTTTGCTAAAAGCTCAACTTGCCTAATATGGCTGATAAGGTGACAGAAATGCTGAAGTTCCTCTGTCACCCTCAAGTGGCCAAAACCATTACCACGGCAACGGCTAAGGCCAAACTTGCAGATTACAGTAGCTGCTTGTGCTTTTCTCACAACCCATAAAAAGATGGGTTGTGAGGAATGTATAACAACATTTCTGGGAGTGCTACAAACACAGCTTGACTTAATGGATTTGACTCTTTGATGTAAAGTTAATAGTACTTACAGTGGGAGAAAGACAAATATTAAGGCGTATAAGAAATACATCGGTAGAATAGCATTACATGGGGCGTTTAAACTTTCCAAGTGTTCTAAAAAAAAAAGCTGTTAAACCCTTTAAATAACTCAGACTACTGAAAAATATCAACATTTTCCCATCAGGTTTTTCTACACGGGAAGGATTGGTCTCGTCTCCCTCAATTTCACAAACCCTGTGTGCTATTACCCTCTGTTTCTGTTTGGTTCTTACACTTTGCTGTCAATGCAATGAGTCAGACAGCTTCACAACTTTCACTGAAAGCAGTGGGTGTTACTGCGTGATATGAATTCACCATTCAATAGGAACTTGAAACAGGCAACACATCATCCTAATCTATAATCCATTGATCCAGACCTTTTAGCCTTGGCTCAGTAACAGTTCGCTGGTATGTTACCTTGTATTCTGAAAGAAAAGGAGAAAATACAGAATCAGATATGTTAACTGTTGCATTTGTTGTCATCTGTGTTCTGTTAATTAATACACTCCAAATAACTTTGACTGACATGCACCAGGAGGGAAGGTAAGTCTGGAGAGGAGAGGAGGAACTGGGGATAAGCAGATTTGCACAATAGGCTTACCTCTGATCTGCCAATTAACTGCATTGTTGCTGTCATACTGGTAATAATCTGCACCCGCACTCCCAGGCTGCAAGAACACATCAAGATCTGTTTAATAAACATGGACTATGAATATGTGTTTCATCATAATAATGAAGGGAAAAGATCAAGCAAAGTGCACTACAGGATGAAAATCTTTTATGCAAAAGTGACATCAGTTGTGTATTTCACTTAATCGGTTCTGCTGGCTTCGGAAAGCGGACGTATACAGATGAGTTTCACAGGTTCAGTGGTGAGTGAAGGACTTTGCCATAGCTCATGGTTTACTGAATGGCCATGCCTGTCTTATTTTCTCTCGATCACACACACAAACACACACGCACACTTACACAACCATTCATCACGATTGCTCACCCTGTTTATTCCATTTTTGCCGTAGCCTGGCAACGAGGACGATTTGGCAATGTACGAGTCTGGAAAAACAAACATAAACAAATAACCATGAATAAACACAGAACTTACACAAACCAGTAGAGTAGGTGGAATATCACAGATTTTTACTCATTCATTATTAAAACTAAAAACTTTTCATTTATAAACCTACATAAGTACATTTACAGAGGTCTCATCAGCATGTTGTAATTTAAGAATCTAATTGTGAAAGTACGACATACAGTGATTCTCAATCTAGGGCGTAGCTTAACCCAAAAGGCTAAAAGGTTCATCTGGAGGGCTGAGAGCTCAAAATTTTTCTCAGCTTATTAGTGAAATATTGAATTTTTAAATTTTTTTTTTTTCTTCATATTCATCAAACAGGTAACTGGTTCAGTCTGTGGCAACCTGTAAAGCTTATATTTGAATGAACATATAACTAGCAGATGTAAAAAATATAGAGGAGTAGAAACAATATGACCAGCCAAACTGTAGTGAACCAGAAGTATATGGTTGAGTCAAATACAAACTGGAGAAAAGTAAAAGTGCTTTCCAATCATCAAACAAATTAACCCAGTGAGGAATGTGTCACATTAGACAATGTCTCACTGACAGTTGATAATTACAAATTAGTTTCTAACATCTTTGTCATCAGTTTCTGAGGGAACATTTTAATCCTATTTAGTACACAAATTCAAAGCAGCAGCTCTCCTGTGAAATACTGTATCTGCTTTGTAAACCTCAAGGCCATTGCTGCTTACAATGCACCCACATGACATCGTGTTGAGGGAGAACTGTGGCTCGGAAAACATACAGTTTGGTAAAAATCAGTGACAATGGGAGGAAAACAAGTCTTTCAACAAAGATTGCAAGTTGAAGCCAGTTGTAAAAAATGTGCTGGTTTAACCTCTTATTATTAAATTTACACCAAAATTACTAAATAACATAAATCTGATCTCTAGTGGAAAGTGTGAAGAAACACATTTAGGGTCAGTGGGTTTGAGAAAAGTTGTATTTTTGTTACCCAGGAAGACCCAATCCCCACACCAACATGAATCTTTTCAATGTTGTTGTCACTCCTCCAGCGTGGTTGCATCTCTCTTGTAGCTATTGGTAACCATCAGCATCCTCCGAGATAACTTTATCTGTGATATGCACTGCTGCAGTAGCAGCAGCAGAGGGCAGTAGAGTCACACCGAGGCTCGGACTCCCCTTTCTTTCTACTCTCACCACTTTCATTCTTAATTCTTGACTTTGTCATTAATTCAACTCTTTAGCTCTTCTCCCTGACTCCTTCTCATCTGCTTTGTGCACCTTCTCCTTCTGTCTTTGTCACTCTGGTGTTAAATGAAAATAAAATACTCAGAGATGTTTAAGACTTGTTATGAAACAATGTGATGCAGCAGAATTCTGTCTGCTGTAAGATACTTCACAATAATTTCATCTGCAAATATTTCTCTCTCCAAGAATTAGATAAAGTTGTCCAGATAAGTGTTGGAGTGTGTCTTAAAAATACATCTGATTTATTAAAGTTTGCTTAATGAAACAACTTTCTTTGAAGCACTATTATTGATCAGTTATTTTGTACTCTAACATGGCATTTTATAGCAGTCTGCATGCACGACAATGACATTTTAGGATGTTGACATAATCCCAGCATGCCGTCAAAACTTGATTTTTTTCACATCCATGTAAGAGCAATAAGAGAGATAGTGAGGAGAGCAAAAAACACAAACTACACTAAATGAAGCAACACAGAGGGCATTTTGTGGCAAAGTATGGGTAACTTGAGCTCTTAAAAGATTTTTTTTTTAACAATGAAAAGTGTGTAAGTGTAGATTCTGAAACAGATGGCTGAGAGAGCTTCAGGTCAGTGATCCTGGATAAGTGCTACTGCTGAAGAAAAGCTGATAAATACAGGCCTAAGCTTCAGTCCATTCAACTTCCCACCTGTACCCAAAGAAAAAGAAGGTGTGTGTGTGTGTGTGTGTGTGTCTGTGTGTGTGTGTGTGTGTGTGTGTGTGTGTGTGTGTGTGTGTGTGTGCGTGTGTGCGTGTGTGTGTGTGTGTGTGTGTGTGTGTGTGTGTGCGTGTGTGCGTGTGTGTGTGTGTATTGACAACCATCGCCCACTCTGAGCTCACAGTAGAAGCTATATAGGGTTTAGAGAGAAGACGGCACACTGATGATCAAAACACACTGATGGACCACTCACCGCTGTCTACACTGTGGAGCGACCTGGGAGCTGAGGGACAGCAAGGGGGAGTGGGGTGAGAGGGGTTGGATGGAGGGAGACAGAACAAAGGGAAATCAAACAGGAACATATATTAACATCCTCTTCCAAATCCTCTTGCATATAAAATCCCGCTCAGATACAGTTGATAACAATTTAATTACTTACAAATTGTTGTGGCATGGAATAGATCCCTTAAAATTGGAGGCTTGGGAAGTTTCATTAACATCAACATAAAGATAAAATATAGATTATATAACATTTTCCATTTACCTAAAAAGCCTCTGAAAAGATCCCTGAAATATTAACTCGAAAAAAGAGCTTAAGTATATAACAATATGGGACTGCACTAACACTCTACACCTAAAAACAAATTAAAAAACCCACACTAAAGTCACTTACCACTTGTGTTTTATATTACTTCAAATGTTTTGCTACAATATTGCAGGAAAAAGTGGAAGCTGTTTAATTAACATCCAAAGAGAACACCTTGAAGAGGACCCAGTGGTGCTATGTAGGAACATTTGAACAAACAATAAATTCGTACATCTAAATGACAGAAAAAGTCAGGACCTCAGGACAAAAGGTGTTCATCTGTGGACAATTTAAGGAAAAGAAGATAACAGGATGTCTTCCAACTGAGCAATTGGCTGGGAATGATCAGATTTTGTCTCCTGTAAGCTGAACGTCGATAGAAACTGTATGTGTATAAAGAGAAACCCAATGTGATGATGATGCAGAAGAAGATATAGGGGACATGTTTGCATACATGTTCTGTTATAAACCATGCATATTATTGTCCTGCATTAACCTGCACAGTATGTGACACCTTGTTTAGTGGGGTTAATAAACATCTAACAGTATATGCACAAACAGTTAACTGAGAGAGTTTATAGGAGGAGGGAAATAAAGAAGGCCAGCTGTTGGAGGACATCTTTAAAACATCAGCTGGGTGAAATATGCCCCCTGAAGTACCAACATGCAGTCAAATCGCCATGAAGACCTACACATCGTATAAAATATGGAGCAGCATGGGCACAGGAAGTCATGCAGCATCAGGCCACTCATGTTAAAAAATGCACATGTGTACACTGTAGCACTGCACGATGTAATATTAATGGACTGTTGGCTGACTTTATCAAACATGCTGGAATATGAAATGTAGTATAGAGGTTTTATTCTATCATTGACAGTAGTGGTAACAAGACTTAGAGTCAGCCATGAGATCAGGTCTGGAGATTCAGCAGTGCTTTCCATCTACTGCGAGGAGTTTAGTCGGTAATGAAACAGACTGAAATTAATACTGATGCCTCAATCTGACCTACAAAAGCAAACCAAAAAGGAGTTTGAAGATTTCTTTTTTTAATGCCCGTCATTGCTGCCACCAAGTCAGTGTCAAAGAAACGCAGACTGGAAATGCCTTGTTTACAGTTTCAGCAGAAGATTCACTGTAAGTGATAGCGTAGAAGAAAAAAAACACAGTGAGATTATTCACTAAGTATAAACAGCTAAGAGATAAGAGGTACTGCTTTGTCTACAGGGGTCAACAAAATCAGCTCAACTTTAAGTTTCTCACGGTAGCTTTAAGATAAATGCTAAAATCATCATTATGGCATTATCATGACAATGCTAACATGCTGATGTTATGAGGGTGAACTGTTTACCAGCTCCACTGTCTGAGTTAAGCCTGTTCATATGCTAAGACATGCTAATTAGCATGTAAATAAGATACAACTGGCCTTGATGGCACAACTTTTGCAGGTACCTTTCATAAACGATATGATTAGACAAACTGAATGCTAATGTTGATACAGTGGAGCGAGAGAAAAGACAAATCCTCTTCAAAGTTATTAATAGGATGTTCAACCGAATGGGCTTACTGTGCACAGTTCACGGGGGAAAAGGGATAAGGGGGCCTGAGCCGCCACTTGTGTGACTTTTAACATTTCTAGCTGAAGGTTCAATGAAACAATAAAAAGTACTCAAGAGATGCAAAATGACCAGAAGATATGATTTACTGAGGGATAACCAAAATGACCCCCAAAAAGTCACAAAACTGCATTCAAAGACACATATTCCTAACAACAAGTAATTAATAGTCTTTATGTAATGTGGGAGGAATGGGGGGGGGGGTCTTCCATAAGTCTGTGCCTAGCTGTCCCTTGACTCAGAACCCTCCCATTAGTTAATATGATTATGGAAAAAACAAAAGTGTCCATCAGAATTAATTCCAATTCATGAGTAGAAACTACATATGTGAATTTCAGGGTAAGAGGTCAACGCTTCACAAAAGTCTGTTGAATTAATTCAGTGGATACCAGGACTTTCAAAGCAATCATTCTAACAGTTTTGGAGATTTCTTTCAGTTGGGTCCAGTAAACCGACATTGCTACCCCTGAGCTCAGAGTGCTAGCCTGGCTAATATCAGTTAAGCTTAATTAAGTCTCTTATTCATTTGGAGTTGATGCCACTTTTCTGAAACTGTGGACAACTTCATTTGGAATTAGCCTCATGTGAAGAATAGATTAGCACACACCTCTGGGCATTTTTCTAATCAGTGCAATAACAGCAGACACTATAAAGCCATAGTGATTACACAGCACTGAACACCAACATTATCCACACCTCTCTCTGTCTGACCTCGCTGCAGCGTAGCTCATCTCCCGCCACCGCCCTCTGACCCTGATTTACCTCTCAGCTTCATGTCATGCATCTTCTGTGAACAGCTCCAAATTGCTTTAGCTCCTCACTCTGTCTTTTCTTTCTTTTTAAAATGTACTCCACTCTATCTAGTCCGCTCTCTCTCTCTCTCTGTTCTTCCTGTTATAACACCCTCGCCTCTATTCCCATTTGATCTTCACTTAAATACTCTCTCTCTTTCTCTCATGGGGTCTCTCCATCTTTGTCTCGCCCTCACATGTGCTGAATGCAATGAGGAATGGGATCAATGGGAGAGTTAATACAGAAGTGGGAAACCCACCCGCCCGCCCCCACCCCAACAAGGCTTGTTCAGCATCACAACAAGACACACACAATTCTTGCTCTCTCATAAAGCTTGCCATACTCATTCCCTATCCTCTAACCTTCAACTCCAAGCTCAGTCATCACCACAACTAGAAAACACTAGAATGCTGGTTAAGCAAACTACACTGGTGTACATGGTCATATTATACCTTCTAAACATCATCATGTTAGCATGGTCTTTGTTCGGATATTAGCATGTATTAGCACCCAAAGTACAGTTGAGCAGCTGCTATGATTATAGACTACTACATACAAAACAGCCAACATGGATGGACCAGAAACTGTCTCACAGTGATATTAAGTATTCGTCATGTAGTAAATTCACATAAATAAGGAGGTTTTACAGACAAATTTAAGAAAAATAAAAACAGATGCAGCACAAATCTTGGACTACACACTTACATCCGTTGAGGGAGGTGAATCCCAGATTGTTCAGCGCCTCCCTGCTGCTGCAGCGGGAACTGCGTCTGCTCCCCCACAGGTCATTGTCATAACAACCTGACCGCGCCTTCATCTCCTCCTTTAGTATCATTCTGCCAATTCCCTGCAGGTAGGAGAGGAGGAGAGAAGAAGAAAAAAAAGTAGAGGGGAGCAGAAGGATGTTTTAAATGGACATAAACTTAGGGAAAATGGACATACATATTGATGGAACAATACCAGTTTGGACAGAGGAATTAATCATTTGTTGATGGATTATAATGGATAAACAGTGTATTAGACAGGAAAAAGTGAATGTTGTTGCCTGGACAGAAAGAGATGAGAATGAGGCGAGAGACGGAGAGAAGATTAATTTGAAACCTGTCCAGAGGGTGTGCCTGAAAGGAAGCATTTAATTAACCTGCTCATTAAATATTAACACACCCTGAAATATATAAAAGAGAGAAGCAGGGGACTCTCTCTTTCTTACCTTGTTTATGTTGTGATTCCATCCATCCTCCTCTCCTCCAGACGAAAACCTTCTCACCCTGGAGACTAGCGAGGGAGAAATGGAGGAAAAATTGTAGCAGTTGGCGGAAATACAGAAGCATTTGTTTCAGACGAAGAAAGGGAAATACCTTTAGGAGAGCCAGTATACGGGTAGTAGTTGGAGTCCGAGTGATAAAGGCTGTTACAATTGGAGGAGGAAAGGCGGCTGGAATTAAGGAGGTTCTCATTGGTCTTACTTTTATTGGCTGTCGGAGAGGCGGATACGTCTAAATGATAGATATTAAATCAGAAATTAGAAATCAAAGAAAGGATTTTTATCAAAAAAAAAATCACAAAATCTCCCCATCCCCAAGTATTTTAGGCCTATTGAGCAGCTTGAAATGACAAAAATGTTCTCAAAAGTAAAAAGTCTACAATGGTGAAAGAATGGAAGAAGGTTAAAAAGTAATGCAGTTAGTTTGTTGTAGCTGTTTTAAGAGGTTTTGTATCTTTTCGTGTGTGTATGCAGGACGACAAAGTAGTGCATTTACTAACAGGGCACAAACAAACAAAGGGAAGGAAAACAGAAAAGAGGTCAGAGGAAACACTATGGGATTTGATACACGACTTTCAGCAAGCAAGCCAGAACAAGGGACGGTAGACAGGAATATGAAGTATTTAAAAACACATAAGGACATGACCTAAATGTTGTTAATGTGTGTGCAAACACTGATATTTTATAGATGACTACTTAAATGTTGAAGAGATGTTGGTATATACTGACAGTAATATTTGGACTGATGATGTGGATTCATGAAAGTGAATTTTTGACTGTCCAATCTTTTGCTGAGCAAAAACTTGAAAACCAACTGAGCGATCATTTCTGTCATTTGGAGGGGATTTCCTTGTTTTTCTAAATTCAGGGTTGCTGTAGGTTTCAACAAGTAAAATTAAAGTCTTTTTAAAATATTTTTACAACCATTTTTAATACAATCTAATAACCTCATGCATATGTGTACTGAGGAAAAGGTTTCTAATGTCTTTTTTCTCAAGCTCTTAAAAGTTTATTTCAAGTGAGTAAAGAATTATTTGAAGTCCACCAGAGCTCTAAGTGTGCTGTTGTTAAGACAGATCCTACAAAAGTTATGGTGTGCTTCTATAACTTCTGACCCAGTCTCCAGAGTGTGCCCGATGAAGAATGTTTGGAAATGTTACTGAAACAATAGTCCAATCAAATTGTAAAACCCTGGTGAGATAACACATAAGGAATGTTAAGGCCTTACATTCTGATAATAGGTTGTTAAGGAATCCATTCAATTGGAAATCTTTATCAAACAGACACATAACGCATCCCTCATCTCCATCAGAAGCCATATATCGATGTTATTGAACAAAAAAAACAACCTAAACCCTAATCCTGGTAACAATTTATTTGATTTAAAACACTTATTATGTCATCACCAGGAAACAAAAACACAGATAACATGTAGGAGTATGCATGTGGAGGTGTTTCAACATGTGTTTATTAGTGTATTACATGTACTGACACTCTCCTATCCTTCAAAGCTAGTTTTTCAGGTGCAGCCAGGTTCGTCTATGACAAACATTTTGGTACTTAATATACACTTTATAAACATGATTATGGTCTTTTCATATAAAAACTGATTTATGCTGTAAATTCAGATTCTTCCTTAGAGCCCAGATCCAAGCTAGCTGTCTATGACTGAGGAGAAAGAGAGAGAGAGAGGTTTGTCAGCACTTTGTAGCTCAGAGTAAATCATCCAGAGGTGTTTCTGAGGAGCTGCAGCTCTGTCCGACCTGCCATCTGAGCTCTGATGGATCAGCTACACACTCTTGTGCATCACATCTTGAGGTAAAAAAAAAGAAAAAAAATCGCCTTTACTTCACAGTTTTACTTCATGTCTTGAAGCATCAATGGAATCTATAATCTCGCTTATATGCTTACAGCTATCAAAGATTGATGTTCTGTTCTTGAACCCTTTCAGGTTTGGTTTGTTTAGTTGTAGAAATTAAGTGTGAGTAGGTTTAGTTACGAGGTGATGTAAGAGATGATAGGGATGTTATGTGACATAATTATGGCTACACCAATCTGACTTTTCCTCTGCCAGGGAATCATGGAATCTTCCAGTGTTGATTCCCAATGAGATGCAGCACACAGTTTTCTTTTTCTCATTTGAAAAGTCTCTAAATGGAATTGTTTTCAAATAAGGTAACATAAAGCCAGGGATTCTTTTGGTCATTTTAGGAGCTAACTATGACGGCACGACAATGACTAACACAGATGCAGAATTACCAAATTGTGCAATGTCATTAACAAAAGAATCGAAAGTGGATTAGCAAACATTAAAAATTATTTTTTGTACATTTTACCTTTATTGTTGACAGCTACAGAGAGACAGGGATCATGGTGAGAGAGAGAGCGTAAGGGAAGACCTGAACCAAATCATGTCAGAAGATCTTGAACTTTTGGATCTGTCGTCTTTTCCTGATGATACTTCTACTTCGTTAACAGTGTCAATATGAGATCTTTGGGGGTCTGTTGAAGGTGGCAATGCTGTTTGGCAAGTGAGGGCCATGTGGTAGAGTAGGTAAGATAAAGAGATCTTATTTTTAATTATAATAAAAATGTTATTGTAAAAGTACAAACATGTACTCAAATAGAGTGTAAAACTCGAGCTTTACAAACCACGAGGCGACTGTCAGATGTGGCCCTCACCTGTACTGTTTGAAACACCGCTCGTGGGTTTGTTTGGTTTTGATCTGCTTCATAGCTGTCTCTCTCCTCCTCCTCTCTTTCCACCTCAGGTGCTGATCAGGGGTTTGAGTAGGTGGACTTGCCCACGTATAGAAAGGAAGGTGTTTGATACAGTTTCTTTATCCTTTGTGTTTTTGAGGATGGAGGTCCACCAGTTTAGTTTCTGCAGATGTGTTTGTTAGTTAAGCTTTTCAAACATTTTGAGAGTTCCTTCTTTAATTGCTGACTGAAGAGCTACAGTATGTATCCGACTTGTGAGCTAGAACTTAATGAGGTGCACTCTTCCAACAATCACCTTCACAGTTAGATATATTTAAAGACCAGTCAAAAATAGAGTTTATATTATGAGTAGTAAATAACTAATAAAAAAGCAGAAACTACCCACATTAAATTAGCTGAAAGCTGTGAATGCTTGGGGTTTTTTATTCTTGAATTTAACTTAAAGTGGCTTATCAATAACTTGACTACTCTCCTCACAGCCCAAAATGAGTTTTTATTTAAAGATTCAGAGACTAGGGCACAGACACAATCTGCTGGTCTGTTAAAAGAAAGCTGAAAACAAAATTTAAGATTGTATTTAAAACAATCTGATCGTCTCCTCAGATGATCCAGTGGCTCTCTATAAACTGGCCACTGGTAAGCCACTGCTGCATAAAGCCTGTGAAGTGCTTTCACTTCCTCTGAATACTTTTCTTTGAGAGAGCTGGAGAGTAGCACCAGATGTAAGACAGACTAGAAATCAACGATCGTCTGCCTGACAGGAAGACGGCCAAACAAAAGCTATAAAAAGCACAACATTGTAAGGAATCAGCTCACCTTGTCTCTTATAGATGGGGGCTTTCCTATAGATGTTGGTTCCCTCAGAGGCTGGGAAGAGAAACAACAACAAAATCAGTATTGCAGCAAGGTAGGAGAGTAAGAGGAGAGGAGATAGGCCTAATCTAGGTTTTCTTATTCATCCCCTCCCACTGAATTAATTGTGTACATTTACAGTCTCCTTAACCGTAAAGCTGACAGAACGGGTAATAAACTGCTGTGGCGGAGACAGTGCTGTACATCCAGACAGCCTGACTGACGTGCAGGGAGGCTGATTAATACAGAGTCACAGGCTTATTACTGGAAAGAGCAGCAGATGGCAGAGGAATAAAGAAGAGGGAGGAGAGCAGTTGAAGGGTGGAGAGATGGAGAGGCTGGTTGGAGAGCAATAAACAGGAAGAAGAGGAAGAAACTTAGGATTGACAAGAGCAAGTGGCACCTTGTACAGTAGCTCTTGTGAGGTTGAGTCAGTTCAAGAAAACTACTAAAACAACATTTTTCAATACATTAAAAATTATTTGTATTTTAACCTTCAATAAGTAACAAAAAGAGCAAAAACACATATACAATCCTTCTAATGCAAAGAGTGTGATACTGAACATGCCAAAGTTAAGAGTTTTGACTCCCGATGGGCCTCGGCGATAAATTTGTATGCACTCGGGATACTGTGAGGCACTTTGGATAAAAGCATCCACCAAATACATTTTGCTCCAAGTTGAGAAGCATGAAGGGGAGTGCTGTCTCTGGGCTGGCAAGGAATAACAGCCTGAGAAAAGCCGGGAAGAGGGAGAACACACAGTGAGAAATGGACGGGTAGCAGGCTGCGGGGGGATGATGGAGGGAAACCAAATGCACAGCTTGCAGTGGGAAGTAGAGGGCTTTTAAAAGTGAAGAGAACAAAGACAGAGTGAAACATTCAGGGGAAGAGAGAGGCATTAACTTGATGAAATGAGGGGTTGATGCCGGAAACGCTTAAATAAACTGAGCTCGGACTCGTTAGATTAAAGCACTCATATGTTATACAAGAGCTACAGATCCATGAGATAAATCAGAGAGACCCCGACGAGAGCATACTGAGAGGAGCATGCAAGTTCACAAATTAATATGGATGTTAAGATTCTAACGAGTCAAAGGAGGAAAATAATGAAGAATGACAGAAAAATGTGTCTTCAGTCTCTTCTCTGTTTAGATATGAAACATTTTAGACATCCAAAATCACATCATGATCATTTTTAGTTTTATATTTGAATGATTTATTTATAGAATTATTTGAATATTATATCTGAAATATGAAAAATATTTAAAAAAATAACAATAAACAAAAAAAAAGAAGTGAAGTCATCACATATTTGTTTTCTTATTTAACAAACAGCTCAAAACCAAAATAAGTCAATAAAACAGATGAATACAGTGAATCCTCAAATTTCAGAAGCTCACACCAGCAAACTTTGGATTTTTGCTTAAAAAAAAACAAAAAATCATTGTTGATAATTCCCTACTCATAAACTAAATCTTTGAGCGTTTCTTTTTTTTGTAAGATTATTGTTGAGCCTTTTTGCCTTCATGGATGGGATGCATCACAGGTTTGAGACCAGGAGTCGAACCAGTGGATGATACATCGGGGACCGTAGCCTCTGAACATTGGGTGGCAGCTCTACTGACTGAACTAAGCTGGCGCCCCATTCTTGAGCATTTCCTCTTCAAGTGTTAAATGATCGCAATCAGGCAAAAATCTCACGGGTAATGCAGTTTTGTGTGTGTTAGGAGAGCAGGCAGTGTGGATCTTGGGTCAGGATTTATACCAATGTTTTGCTAAAGTCTTAGCAGAGGCTAAAATGTTAGCCTAAAAAACTAAGCTATATGAGTAAACAATTGAACGTAGGGTTGAGGTGGGGGGTAGGCGGGTTAGTAAAGGGGTTTCAGGTTTGCTGTACAGATGACGGCCTACCTGGAACATGGAAATGCTTTGGGGCTTGAAGGGTGGAGGTGGTGGTGGGTGTGGCACACCTGGGCTCTGGCTGACTGCAATAAGGTGAACTCCTGCCACTCTCACTGCCTGCAGTCAGCCAGCCAATCACAGTAAGAGAAACCAAAGCATGAGTGGCAGAATTGCCCAGGACACCAAACAGATAGATGTATGGACTGATGAATAACATACAGCGTGTGTGTGTGTGTGTGTGTGTGTGTGTGTGTGTGTGTGTGTGTGTGTGTGTGTGTGTGTGTGTTTGTGTGTGTGTGTGTGTGTGTGTGTGTGTGTGTGTGTGTGTGTGTGTGTGTGTGCGTGCGTGCGTGCATGTGAGTGTGTTTCAGGGTGCTTCTAGGAATTCTGGAGTTCCAAAAATGATTGAACTTCAGCACCCACTCAAAAAACATTGCATCTTTCCAGTTAGGGACCTTATCATTTTCTGTGTGTGTGTGTGTGTGTGTGTGTGTGTGCGTGCGTGCTTGCGTGCGTGCGTGCGTGCGTGCGTGAGTGAAATATGTGTCTTTGCTTGAGTGGGCACATTACCAGGGCGATAACAATGCAGTGGGGAGCCTCCGTGGTGACTGTGTGCAGGAGAGTCAGTGAAGGCGGAGCTGGATGAACGCCTTGTTCTTAACTCAACCCCGTCCAAGAGATCCTGGAGAGATAGAGAGAGAGGGGGATAGGTTGTCTAAGAGTAATGGGCTTCATTTACTAAGTGCAGTAAGTGCTGTTTCCAAAACAAAATTGTAATTACATCAGGAGTTTAATATTCTATATTAAAACAGTGTTGCTGGAAGTATCTCCATTGCACAGAGGCATATTCGTACACACACACACACACACACACACACACACACACACACACACACACACACACACACACACACACACACACACACACACACACACACACACACACACACACACACACACACACACACACACACACACACACACACACACACACACACACACACACACACACACACACACACTTGTTCTCAGGATATTTGGTCAGTACTCAGGGATGTTTAAACCAGTTATGACGAGATTCCACAGACAACAAACGGTTATTTTGTTTTATTTTGTGTCACTGGTAAGATATAAATGAGAGGATTGGTATTGGTGGGTGTGCTTAATATGAAACTGGTTAGGGTACCTCAGTATAAAGAAAGGGAACAGGGGGAAACAGCTAGCATAGCTCTCTATCAAAACCTCAAGACATATTTCTTATTTGTTTCATCCTTACATAAATGGTTAAGAGCAGAAACATTAGCTGGGGTTTTACTGGGTGGGAGTTATTGAAACTATTACATTAAGACACTTAACCGTGAAGAACCTTTATTTGACATATTTTACAGACATGTTTTGCAAGGCAGCATTAGACCGAAAAACATTGTATAACATATACAGTACAGTACATAGTTCATAATGACAGTGACTGTGTTGTGCCTATTGCAGATAGTTTAATTCTGGTCAACTGAAGATCTCTAAATCTGACATTTCAGAGTAATGAAGTTCTTCAATGATTGATTTATTATCTATAAAAGCAGATGTTTACATTCCTAAGTCTCATGAAAACTGGTTCTTACTCTGAGCATGCTGAGAGTGTCTGACAGTTCTCCCATGCTCCTTTCAAACAGTCATGTCACATGTAAAGTACATTACAGCAAAATCTTTGTGTGCAGTACTTACATGAGAGTATGGCGACAAAGAGCCCAATGACTGGAAGATAGGGAGACAATAAAAGGTCATTAAAGTGACAAACAATGACTACTTCTTCCTTAAAAGTTACCTCTTCTGTCAGTTTACTTTTTATCTGACTTTTTGTAAGACAAACATACTGTAGCTCAATATCAGAATCAGAATCAGAATCAGCTTTATTGGCCAGGTATGCTTAACACACAAGGAATTTAACTTCGGTGGACTGTTCTCTTTTTGTACAAAGGTAAAAAAAAATTAAATATCAACAATAAACCCAAAAATGAACAAGTTATTAAAGACTAATATGTACAAGACTAAATAAGATAATAGTGAGGTGAGAAGTGCAAATATCACCTGATGCTCTTAATTTAATGACTGACTGTGTGTTTATCTGTGTGTGTGTTTGTGTGTGTGTGTGTGTGTGTGTGTGTGTGTGTGTGTGTGTGTGTGTGTGTGAGTACCTGTCCACAGCTGTATTGCTCCAGAGTGTCATCTGAGAAGTGTGTATGTGCATGGTCTGCCTGATAAGGGATGATGTCGGGCCGCTGGATGTCATAAATGGCTTTGATCCTGGGCAGAGCAGCCAGCTGCTTATAATTCGACACATCACTGTCAGCTTTAGACTGTGTGTGTGAGAGGGACACACAGGTGGACATAGACAGAGAGAAAGACAGAGAGGATAGAAAATCAGTTGTAAATAGGAAATTGGGCAGAAATAATTTTTTTAGAAGGAAAAACAGGAGAAAAATCCAAACCAGAAATATAAATTAGGGCTTAAAACTGAAAAAATAAGGTAGGGACGAGAAGCAAGACTGACAAACAGAAACATTAGTCGGGAGACAAACAGAGACGTGGTCGTACTCAGAACAATAAGAAAAGACAGACTGACAGGTTAGTAGGTCAAAATAAAATACCTGAAGGCTAGTTTAATGCGAAAATAAGCAAGAAGATAAAAGAAGACCAATCTCCCAAAAGAAAAAAACCCATAGACTTATGACTCTGAGGAACAGACAGCTCAGTGTTAACAGAGATGTAGTGAAGCAGGAGGACAAACAAACAGACAGCCAAAAAGTCTGCTCAGAGACAGATACAGACAACAGAAAGAGCTCCAGTGCTTCTTTTGCTCTGGATTATATTTTGATTGAAAGCTTTGACAGTGAAAGCTGAGGATAAAAACCATATAGATTTTGGTGAAGACAGCACTCACGCAAATGAGTCGGTGAGGGGAGCCAAGCAGAGGAGAAGAGTTTGGAGGAGAAACGGACGCCGTCTCAGAGGTTCGCCTTATCTTTAGGGGAATAATGCAAGAGTCAAAGGTCAAAGAAAAGTTAGAGTACAATATCCACATGGCACTTCATGTCATTAATTACATTTTGAAGCAATAATAATGACTTTAAAGACACATGACCTAATCACTTATTAGACAAAGCTTCATGTGCACCTGTTCATTTTAAATACAAAACCATGAACACATGCAAGTACAATAAACAAATCATGTTTTCTAATTACTGTCTACAGGACTCTTTGGGATTACAAGGTTTACAAAATAGATAATGTTGAGACAGCAAATTAAGTCGGTTCACTCAAAGAGTAATAATAACGACTTCTCCCTCTGTGCTAATGTGACCAACCAATATATCAGGGTTTTCCTGTTACTTGTACTTCTGGTTCACGTGCAGCTCTAATAATATTACAAATAAAATGATTGCACTATCTAAGTCTTTTGACTTTATTAATACAGATAGTTGTCTCTCTTTAATTGAGAGTTCTCTGCTCTGGGAAAGATGGGTACAAAATGATTAGTATTGACATTTCTTTAAAACAATGCTACTTCAGTCTGTGTAAGTTATTTGTTAGGAATAGAAGAACAATGAGCTTTTAAACCAACTGTGAACAATTGTAGACACAAAGAGATTCAGAGAAACACAAAGAGAACAGAAACAGAAATAGATAAAGAAATAGAGATAAAGAGAAAGTGGTGGTGGGTATTTTGAGTAACGCTCACCCTCAGTTTCCTCTCCAGCCGAGCTGCTTCTTTACACATGGGGTGCCAAACCTCTGAACCTGCACACACACACACACACAAATAGAGCTCAGTGTTTACTGTGTGTGAGCAGCAGCCGGACAGTTTTATGGGATCCTATGAAGACTAGATCAGCCTTTTTCAAGTGCATCAACATCAATCAACAACACACACACACACACACACACACACACACACACACACACACACACACACACACACACACACACACACACACACACACACACACACACACACACACACACACACACACACACACACACACACACACACACACACACACACACACACACACACACACACACACACACACACACACACACACACACACACACACACACACACACACACACACACAAGGCTGGGCATGTGGCTGTGGAGGCAGTTTGTCTGGTCTCAGGACAGAGGATGTTAGTCTTGTCTCAACACACAGATAAACAGAGACAAAGGGAGTATTATTAGCTGATGTGTCTTGAGGGATGGCTGAGCCAGTTGACCCACCACTTTGATCCACACATAAATATCTAAAACATTGATATGATTTGGCTTGTTATGGACATTCATGATCCAGAGGATTGTCGACACTAAGTTTAGCAGTGTCTGAATAGCTATAGTATAGACTGAAAAGAAATGTGGCACACAAATTCTTAGTACCTCTCAAGATTATTGGGATCAATACTTTAAGCTTCGGAGAAAGGGTATGTAGTTAATCTAAGATGCATTTCTTGTATTATAAATGAGATGTTTTTTAACATCCAGGCTAATCCAGGGGGCTAAATTAAAAAAGTTGAACTGAAATAAACAAAAAACAAGTTTGATGAAGAGGGGTCAAAAGAGGGACGATAGAGACATTCTGAGAAGAGAGAGAAATGAAAAAGCCGAAGAGGACATTTTACCGTGGAGCAAAAGAGGACAGAGAGAATGAATGAAGGCTATTATATTGTATTCATAACAATAAACCACTAATGCCAGGATGTCACATGAATGTAGATCTGATTGCCATAATCACAGTAATATTTCCGCTCTGAACACACACACGCGCGCACGCACACACTCTAATTTTCTCTGCCCCCGGGGCATCACAGGCCAAAAGAACTGACTCAGTTAGCTGATCATGACTGTAATATATAACCTATATCAACACCATAAATCTGACCTACACACAAACACACACACACACACACACACACACACACACACACACACACACACACACACACACACACACACACAAACACACACACACACACACAACACACACACACACACACAGGCACTGGGAAATGGACGTACACACACGCAACAACACACAACCACACGCACACCACCACACAAAATCAATACAGTAGACAGGAAGCATGCGTAGTGATTCAGTGCACCCCCGTCCCACCCACGCTCCCCAGCTCTGCTGCTGAACAGATGTATGGCCTTGGACTCTGGATCCTTTATCTCCTGGTGAGGAGAATCTAAATGGTTCAGAAAAACGCAATTCAATCCAAAACACAGCACATTAGTTCAAAGAAAATTAGCTGCTAGAAATGAGTCACAAAACAAAAAGCTGAATGAGTCCTCCCCTGTCCTTTCATTTAGGAATAGGTCCTACACTATGAACACTTTGTTTTCCTCTTTCAATAACGTTATGCAAACTGGCCCTTTTTCTCTTGACTAGCAAAATTCAAAATGTACGATGAAGGTGGCCAATGAAATCTAGCAAAGCAACATTGACACTTGTGCAAATATCATTTAAAAATCCAAAGCTCTAAAGCATTGCAAGCATTACTAGGCAGCATTGCTGAATCATGCTGCCACAAAAAAAAAAACAGCACACAGGTCAGGCAAACAGTACCGGACAGATATTTAGTTCGATTTTTCAATTCATGGCGGCATTCCTGTTTAAACAGTACGAAAAAAAGAGTGGTGTGAAAAGCAATACTAGTCGCGGCTTGTCAATAGCGGGCGCTAGGGTGTCACCCAATCACTCCCTCAAAGGAGAATGCCAGACCTTCATTGAATATGATTTTTTAAATTAATTTTAAGGGACAAATATACAATACTTGTATGTAGTTATTGAGTTAAACGTTTTATGTGTCTAAAGTTACTGATTGGCGACATGTGTACGGGCAGAATCCGGTGCTCCGGGCCTCCATTGACTCGCGTCACAAGTTGCTCATGCCCATTTGCTCCTCTTTAGTAAAAGAGACAGGAGCTTCAATTGAGCGCAGGAAAAATGTGCTAATTACACACCACCACCCAAAAAGCAGACAGCAGAGGGAGATGTCCCATGAACTGAGACATAAAGAGCGAGTCATGCAGTGTCACTGGATCAGAGCATTGACTGTTTATATATTACACATGAATGACCAGACCAGCATGAGTCAGCAGTTTTTGAAGTTTGTCTCAACAGAGTTTAGGGTAAATATGCCTGTAAGTACGAGTGCATGTGGTGTCGTTTGTTGAGTATGTTAAGTAAAACAGAAACTTAAAATTATCGTGATGCAAATTCTGTTAGCCAGTTCATGGCATTTTCCAGTATGAGTTAGCATCAAGCTAAAGAACTAAGTTATACATCCCAGTCCATCTGTAATAAATTACCCACCCTAGAGAACAATGCACCAGCCACAACTACTGAATACATGAATACATGAATATTAGGCGTAATCAGCTTCTAATAACGGGTGAAGATATTTTTCTAAAATGCAAGGTATCTGATTACGAAAAAAGCAACATCATTTCTATGTTTTCTTTTGCACTACATTTTTTGTGCTGCCGATTAGACCAAACAGTAACACTGTATTAACTTAAAGTACAGAAAGAATCCTCCATTTGAATACACTGATACGATAGGTGAGGATCGATTCTGTGAGTTTTCAGCCTAAAACGTATAATTAACGTTAGGACTGGTTCTTCTCTCGTGAGGGTTCTTTTCATCAAATTTGTACATTCTTGAAACATTCTGGCAATAGTTCATTAATCTATTAGTTAAACGATAACAACAAGCTCTGAATTATGTTTTCACTTAAACATGTTTGTTGGTTTTATCCTGTTTTAGTTTCCCTTGTTTTATATCTCTTCACATAAAAGTTAAGGACTTAGAGCACATCAGGTTGGGCTCTAGTTAATTATATTACATGTTTTATAGTCAGTATGACTATAAAAAAAATATACTGATGAATCAACAATAGCTATTATTTTGTCAACAGATCATACAGTTGAGGTGTTACATTTTTGAAATGGAGAGAACTGAAGGCGAAGTTACACCTCACTAAGGTTTTCAAAAGTTTGAAAAAGTAGAATAATTAGAAAAAGATTACTATTACCAAAAAAGTACAATTTTCATCAATCTATCCACCCACCTGATTCTGAGATTCTCAATTAGTACATTTAAAACTTCTCCAACACAAAACACACACAGTCACCCAAACCCACACACACACACAACATTTCTTATTCCAAGCATGCATCATGAGATTGATAGCAAGTGTGTTAACTTGTGTGTGCGTGCACGTGGGTGTAGGTGTGTGTCTGTGTGTGTGTGCCCATGTGCGTGTGTTTGCGTGTGTGTCGTAATTGAGTGTGTCTCACAAGGGTGATTGCTCAGCCCTCCTACATGTCTGAAGTCATCAAAAGGAGCGAATGTAACCTTGGGGCAGCTTGGTGGAGCTCAGCAGACACACACAAACACACACACTTGCATTCATATGTAGACACATGAGTGCGCAAGCATGCATTCAAGCAGTAACACCTGCAAACATTGAGAATGACGTGCGCATGCTTTTACAGGCGAAGATTAAAACACACACACATACACAGACTTCAGGTAAAATATGCAAATGCTTGTTTTACTGTTCGATGTCAGCGAGCGAGCAGCAGAATGTCAATGAGGTGAAACAGGAGGCATCAACTTGTGTGGTGACTCTGGGACGCTTTGAGTCAGCCACATGTTACGCTACAGTAGCTCGACACTTAATCTCGATTCAACACAACCCGGCTAAATTAACCGCGTACCACAAAGGGTCTGTTTATAACCACAGTGCTGTTTTGCACTCATTCTTTGGTGGTGCTATTTGAATTGAGTTTTGTATTCTAGCTTTATCTTAAAGAAACATCTGTGCAGTTAAGAGCTGAAGGGATCTAATGTTCATACATGTCCTGTTTTCACAACATACCCTCCACAGTGTTTATTTCCAACTCATTTGCATTGATGTCATGGTTACAAGGAAATTCAGCTTATTTAACTTCAACATATCAGACATGCAAAGTCACTCAACTTTTTTAAATGCCCTTTCCATTTTTCTTTTATCCTATAGTCTTTTTTTGGCTGTTTGGATTATATGGATTTGGATTATTTGGAATATATTTATTGTAAAGAACCTTGTATTTGTTAATGAGGTGACAAGGTTTCCAACAAGCATTAGGTCATGTTTTTGTGTTTTGGCAATTTGTATTTGTATTTATTTCCTGGTTTTTGTTGTGTTTTTGTATTGACCCTTCAGCCCCGCCCTGATTACCCTCACCTGTGTCTCGTTGTTCCCCGATTGTCTGTGTATTTAATTCCAGTGTGTTCTCCCTCTTGTTGCCAGTTCGTAGTGTTTCCTAGTGTACCTTTGTCCCAGCATTTTCGTATTAAGCTCCTTGTGTATGACTCTCACCTGCCTTTTTGACCTTGCCTTTTCTTAACCCTCTGGATTTGTTTGTTGTTTGCCGACCTGTGTACCGAACCCCTGCCTGGATTAAAGGAATGTCTTTCGAACGCTACCTCGGAGTCTGCTTTTGCTCCATATACTGTGTGTCTTTGTGTCACGAGGAATATAAATATTAATGATTATTATGTTGGTGTTTTATTTTTTACAAAATCATCACACCCAACAGTTGAATGTAGTTATTGCTGCAGTATAAAAGCAAATGAACTGTGGCTTTGGTTTGGATTAAAGTCAGGTAAGAATATTAAATCCACCTTCCAGCAACCAGTGTTGCAAATAACATGCAGTTCATCACAAACATTTTCTCCTACACGGTGGTGCACGTCCTCCAAAAATGTGCTTGAAAATACAGCTGCTTCGAAGCTGCAGAGTGTTATTGTGACATTTGCTTCATTCGTTTAAAAACTGAGATACACGGATAGCAAAACAATGTGAGCTTGTGCCAAGAAGGTTTGCCATTCATTCGAATACATGATTTAGCTCATTGATTTAACTTTTTTCAATCTAATTTGAAAAACAGAAGCAACGAGATGATTCAATTTGGACCTCCGGTGAAGTCGGTTTCATTCAGATGAACTCTCTCAGGGGTGGACAGAATGATGGAGATAGCACAGGAGAAGGTTGAAAGGTAATTGACTCAAACCCTTTGTGTGTATGAAGGAAACATCCACAAGTGAGTGAGTGTTGGTTTGTGTGTCGTCACTGAGTGATATATGTGAGATCAATAACCTATATAACTGTGTTTGGTTAAAAGAAGTCATTTATCAACGCACACACTCAGGCCACTTGCAGGGTTCAGCTAACTCAGTGCTTCTCAAATAGTGGGGGTAGGGGGGGACTTTCAGTATTTTTGTGCCGTACTCAAGCACGATTGCCCCCCCCCCCCCCCCGCTGCGCCATTCCCCCACTGGCCAGCACTGCCCGCTGTCACACTGCATCAGGACTAACCTGAGCCTGAGCCTGATTACCTCTTGTACATAACGTCGTAATACTGCACATGCATGCTTTATGTTATTATGAAGCGTGCTCAGTTTACAAACAGGCGGACTCAAGAGAGAGAAAAAAAAAAAAAAAAAAAGGGACGCGCAGTCGAGTGCGCGTCTGCACATCGGAGAACAGAGAGCATGACAGCTACTTTACTGACTTTGAGGCTTATTTTGAGTCACTTTAATCAGCTACAGCCGTAAATTAATTAAAGAAATAAAAGAGACGCGCAGTTGAGTCCGCGTCCGCACATCGGAGAATATGACAGCTACTTTGTGGCTTATTCTGAGTCATGTTGGTCAGATACAGCCAAAAAACTCTGGATTTCTCCATAATGAAGGCTGTCAGCGTTGTGTACCCGCGTGCTTGTGCTTGTGCATGAAGTGTACAGTGCCGAAGCACACCTCTCCGAAGTGTGCCAGGGCCAAGAAGTGCAGCGTGCCTGAGCACGGGACGGAGCGGTCACACTGGCCAAACGAACTGGACTTTAGGGTTGAAGCGTGCTTGGGCACGGTACGGATTGCCAGTGTAACCGCGAAGTACACAGGAACACCGGTGTACAGAGCTGACGGAGGAAGAGAGATGGAGAAGTTTCTGACAGGATTGAAAAGAAAAGGCGTCAGAGGCAAGAAAAGCAAACCTAATAAGACCAGGAAATATGACGTGGGGGGGGGCGTGAAAAAAATGTTGAAAAAAATGACAGAAAATAATTGAGAACCACTGAGCTAACTCAATACATGCTCTAGGTCTATTTTCATGCCTGTAAGCTGTACAGTTCCAGAAGCACCTTAAGTCTATACAGTTATTTTGTTCTTACTGATTTCTACTATTTGTTTGGCTCTCTTACTATCTTGTCACCTCACCTGTAAGGTACATTTCTTCTCCTTCAAGGAACATCATGTGGCAGCGGGCACACGTGGCACAGCTGGGATGGTAGCGCTTCCCTCCAGCCTGGAGGAGAGACATCACAAGACACGTAAGGACGGGGAAGGAGAGGACATGAAAGGACATGGAGGTACAAAAAAAATCTGAATTGGAAAGGAAAGGGAAGAAGAAAGTGGAGGGCTGTCAGGGAAAGAAAGGCCTTCACGGCAGGCCTAAACACTGTCAGAATCACAAACTTAGATTTTATAATTTATTTAATTTTATGCATTAATACTCTGTTTTGTCACAATTGATCCCATTCGTTTTTCTTAGTTTCATAGCTACTCTCTCCCTCAGTTGTGCTGCTTCCAGTGTAGCTCGTTTTAATTACAGCTTTTAGCCAATCAGATTTTGCCCCTGTGTTGTCTCCAGGTCAAAATAATCTGCCCTAAGGCCTTCAGAATTTCAAGTAAATCCCTCTACAGTTTAAGTCAATGAGGACAATATTGTTGATTGTCATATTCTTCTATCTATCAGATTTTGAGTTTGACATATTGGGTTTGTTCTTTGACATGCCAGAGTCTTCTAGCTCGTCTTGCCGAGAACGTCAGAATTTAGTGCGGCTTGATTGGTCAGTGAGCCAGCCTAACATTTGTGAAACTACCTAGCTAGAATAAAATGACATGAAATTGACAAAGAAGAAGAAAGAAAAGGAGAGTATAAGATAGGAAAAAAATGGGAAATGACACACCCAGGAGGGAAAAAAGTGAGAGGAAATAAATTACACAGAGAGAATCAAAGCAGATGACACAAATGAGGAAGTTAGGACAGAGTGGAGATAAGATTCAGAGAAAAACAATGAGGAATGAAAAATGGCACGAGTGGCAATAAGAAATAGAAAAGAAAGTGAAAGGGAAGAGAAGAGAAGATGGGAGAGTGTTCTTTTGTTGGATTTCTAAATCTGCTTCGTCACCAGTCAACACTTCAGTCATTTTAAGGACAGCTGCGTTTTTTTCACGGCTTTTTGTAGACTGACACAGTCACAAACAAGCTTCATATGTGAACACAAGCCCACACTTTCTTTTCACAAAGACACACAGAGGCAAAAAAACCCCTGCACTTCTCCTTCTGGTTCCCATCTGTGTGTTATGTACACACACATACGTACACATTAACACACAGAAAAAGTTGTCTCACCTCAAGTACTCTGCCACTGATGTACCTGTTGCAGCTGTCACACCTAATGCCAAACTGAGAGTGGTAGTCTGTCTCACAGTACGGTGTCCCATCCCTGCCAAGAACAAAAACAAACACATAAAAAGGTAGGTTTTTAAGACGC
This sequence comes from Tautogolabrus adspersus, assembly GCA_020745685.1. Lineage (NCBI taxonomy): Eukaryota > Metazoa > Chordata > Actinopteri > Labriformes > Labridae > Tautogolabrus > Tautogolabrus adspersus. The sequence goes on along the minus strand of CM036546.1, from coordinate 16,145,980 downwards.
TAAAAAAATGAAGAATACGCTGCAGGTATGATGTCTATTATAAATATGAATTGGTTTATAAAGGCAGTCAAGTATTAACTGAACTCAAATTTGCTACCATTCTGCAATTCACAATCACTTTAGAACGCGTTTGATATCTGATCAAACAAAGTAGAAGTTGTTCACAGGGGGATCGCGACACTTACTTGCTGATGTACTCTCCAGTGAGTGCGCAGCCACATGTTCGGCATTTAAAACAGCTGACGTGCCACTGACGCTCCAGAGCCAGCAGAGACTGACCCTGTTTGATCTCCTCACCACAGCCTGCACAGTCTGCAGGAGAGAGAGAGGAGCAATAATACAAAAAAACAGGGATGAGAAAACAGACTTTTTGACAATATTTTGAGCATGTATCGTCTTTCTTCTATGCCCTTGCCTTTTAGCTATGCCAACCTCTCATCACCACTCTTCTTCCGTATCCCATCCTCCTGTAGAAGTCACACTGTCTGTGCCAGATGGAGCCACTAGAATCAGGCTACAAGACTACCTGAAGCAGTGGGTCACCTTCTGTTTGTGTGTGTGTGTGTGTGTGTGTGTGTGTGTGTTTGTGTAGCTGCAGGGCATGTGGCTGTTTCACACAGTTCAGCAGGTGGACTGTAAAAGTCTTCCAGTGTGTGTCAACTGTAGGTGTTCAGAGTGTCTTACGTGTTGGATGGTTCACAAATGAAAGCCAGATAAAAGACATCCACAGATGACCTTTTCAACCAAGTGTCCTGGATTTATAGTGAGTGCACAGCTCTGAGCAACTTCATTCTGTCACACTTACATCAAAGGATGATATGACAGCTTTTTCTTAATGTTAAAAAACCCCATCAGAAGACTACAACAGTCAATGAACGGTCTTTGTAAAATGTATCGAATGTATAAAAACAACATTGCCACAAAAAATAATATGTAGTACACAAAAATGAAATAATATTCATTAGTGTTAAAAGTAATTTCCCCTGCATAGTCTATAGTGAGCAATGATGTTGGAAACTATTTGACTGATCTGAATACGAGACTTTTTTTTGACCAGTTTTAAAGTGCTGCATCATGAGTAGAGACAGGCAGCCGTCCACAAGTTAAACAAGGGTATAGAAGTCATAAAGCAGTACATGAATGACTTTACATTGTTGTTTTCTGGTATTTCATGGGACTTGTTAACAAAGAGAAGAAGTCATGCTACACTTACGATGCTAAAAACTGGAGGGCTGCTTATTTCTGTGGTTTTCTTAGAGAGAGATAATGATAGAGACCATCAGATGAAGATACATGCTTTCAAGTAAGAGGAACTTCCTCATTGTTAGAATTTTCATGCTTGGAGGGCCTGGTTTTTACCCTTTTTTGAAAGTAATAGGAACTTTGAGATGATATTATTAGACCCTGTTGATGCCTGGTATAAACATGCTTCCTGGGTGATCTGACCAAAAGACAACCTGACAACAACTGTAAATGCAAACGAGGGACATTGACGAGATTTGATCGCTAAACCAAATTCACCAAATTCAAAGGTGGTCTGTATGCATATTGCTACATTCATTTAGTAATGTGTTCGTGATGAGATGTGACCACAAACTATTAATGAGTAACAATGACATTGTGATTGCTGGTAAGAAGCCATGGTACCACATAAGAAACAAATATAAGCACATCTTTTAAAGTGCCAGTTAACCAGTTGTGTGTGTGTGTGTGTTGTGTGTGTGTGTGTGTGTGTGTGTGTGTGTGTGTGTGTGTGTGTGTGTGTGTGTGTGTGTGTGTGTGTGTGACTTACAGCTTGGTCCATGGACCTTGACGGGCTTGTCGCTGCTCAGAGTGTGTGAGCACTGCTGACACACACACTTCTTCCCGCAGAAGGTCACCCTGTCTCCAATCGGGAACGGACTCCTGAAAAACACACACATGGAAACTGAGAGTCAAACGATGCAGATAAGGGGATTCTGAAATTGTGTTCTTTAAAACAAAATTAAAGTGTCAGTTCAGGCATATAACAAAATATACATGTATGTAACTCTTACCTTTGATTGGGACAGTCTCTATCAGTTTCATTTAAAACAAGTTTTGACAAATGCAACTGATTTTGTATTACTGTAAATGTGAAAGGAATGGATTTGTGGTTTGCATAGGGCTACATATTGGGACTATTTCAAATAAAAAAGTAGTGCCAATAAAAACAGTTGACTGCAAGATCTTACAATATAATATTTTTGTATTGATGCACTAGTTCCAGATTTCACATTCAGAGTGAATGAGCAAGTCTTATTCCAACTGTAACTGAGTGTGACGGAGCGGCCCCGTCACTGATTGCAGACGACACACACACACCAACACACACGCTGACACACACACACCGACACACACACACCAAACTTTTCCCTCTGCCAATGCTCCTAATCACTCAGTAAACCACACCATCATCCTCCTTTCCCTCTCCGTTTCATAGCGCGACCAAGGGTGCACACTTGAGAGCTCTATTTTTGTCTTTTCATACATTTATATTAATTCATAGCTCTTAGCTTACCGTTGGTGCGTTCCATTTACGCTCCACTGTGTCCCGTTTGTGGACAATTCACAGAGGCGGCCCATTTCCGCAGTGTAAATAGGCGGACGCAGCGTGCAATAGTAATCACGTGGTTTGATTGATGTAATTAAATGTTTGTTTGCAATGTATCGCCACAGATGCTGTGGTGTTAGTAAAATATGGATTAAAATGTTTAATTTAGTGATGAGTAATCCACATGAATGTAAAAGGTTAAAAACCGTTAATTGATGGGAAAATGTGTTTTGTTTAAAATGTTATGTAATTCATAACGCCCAGTGGGAGGGGCTTCTGGTTTTAAAAGATGGCTGCTTGATACTTTCCAGCTAGTCTAGTTCTGGTTACAGAGAAGGTAACATGTGCTGGAGACTCATTTTGAAGTGTTCAAGTTTTGTTTGCTCGCTTATGGAACTTTTGTTTTTGGAAGTCTTTTGTTTGTAAATAGTTTAAATTTTTTCCTGTTTTTGCATTTTTTTTGTAAATATCTGTCACTGCACCTTGGGAGGCCGGCTAAGGATAAAAATACACCAATCGCAGTCTTCGACTACGCCTGTGTTTTACGCATTTTTTTTTTTTTTTAAAGAGAACCCCCTCATACTGAGCGTCATTTGATTAGTTTATATACTTTAAGGATAAGGTTTTGTTTTGTTTCATCAACACATCTGCACATGAAGCTGAAACCTAGCTGTGGTTAACATCCTGTGTGTATGATGCTTCACATCTGGAGTCTTGTACTGTTATGATATAGCAGCTGTGGGGCTAAAAATCAGTGACTAGAGAACATGTTGTTGTTTTAAATATCTGTTGTTTAGTCACATTAATGACGTTAAATGTCAAAGTTTCGACAAGACTTACTACTAATTATGTTGTGTAATAATCGGAAGATTTTGGTAAAAAAAAAAAAAACTGACGAACAATGTAAATGTTTATGTGTTTTGAAACTTTATAAATACAAGTATTACACATAAAAAGTAAGGTGAGGCAATTTTTTTTGGGTGATTATCATTGTTATTAATTTCTTTCTGATTTTCTGTCCTCTGGAAAGACTTTCTCTTTTTCTGAACACTCTCAGGGTGCTTGTTGAGGTATTCATATCAAAACTTTCCCTGAATCTCATTTGAAAGTCACAATTTTATTCCAACATGCTGACACAGCAACTTTCAAGATTAATACATTTCATTCACACTTTCAGTAGATGCTGTTCTTATTCAATAGAACGAGCAGACACACACAGACACACAATCACACACACACACACACACACACAAACACACACCCGTAAGCACACACACGCACGCACGCACGCACGCACACACACACACACACACACACACACACACACACACACACACACACACACACACACACACACACACACACACACACACACACACACACACACACACACACACACACACACACACACACACACACACACACACACACACACACACACACACCACACACCACACACCACACACCACACACCACACACACACACACACACACACAAACACACACACAGGAACTCAGTCCAAAACTCTGAGCATAAGCAAATGGAAACCCAAAGATCCATCTCTGACTGACAGTTAGTTATTAAAGATCAACTGTACGGCTCACAGGACACGCTTCATTTAAACACACTTTTATCACAGCATAGTCGCTCCAGCTCTTGGTGAGCTGATGTTCGGCCTTTATTAGATTTACATGATATTATGTCATAAGTAAAGAGACCAGTCGACTGCAGCAGACACTTCGCTTTGTAATACTTTAAATTGTATCTTGTTTTCTCTCTCGTATTTTCTTACTCATCACTTCCAGCTAAACTCTCACAAACTTACCAAAGGGGAAAATACTCCAAAAACTATAATGCTAAAAGTACTTAAGGGGAAATTGCAGTTATTGTTAAAAAAAGATGTATATTTTTAGTTCATAAAAGTTGTATTGCATTCAAAAGTCTCGGAGTAATCACCCTGGTTGTGTCATAGTGATTAATAACAGCTTTATCCCAGCTTTGTGTAAATGCAAAAAATATAGATACTTTTTTTCCAAGTCTATCTCCTTCTTTCTCTTAATCTCTATTTTAACTCAGCTTCATTATATCTGTAAGGCTCTTTGAGACACATTTGGAAAAGACAAGCTCTCCAATAACTGGAATATGTTTCCTTTGAAGTTCACATATTATGCAAAATACCCTTTACCATGTTTTTCTAACACTAATATGTGTCTTTAGTCCGTCTACAAACTCCCCAATTATGAGAAAAGTCCATCTACTCCATCTTTTGCCTGCTCCATTTTCAGAAAATTCACATGACATCACAAAGGGCAGTAACCCCTCCCCCAGGTGGGTGACACTTCCACAGGTAGGTGTTTGCTCTGCCCTCTAATCTGCCTTTCCACTGTTAACAATAGGGCATGGAGCGAGAAAGCACAAGCTTTTCAGAGAGTGGTGTGGTCAGACACAGCTCATTTGCATTTAAAGCTACAGACACAGAAACAGCCTGTTCTGAGAAGGAGTTTATAGACATGATCAAATACAGGATCAGAGTGGATTTATAACAAGAAATCTCCCAGACATGTTTTGGGGAGCTCTGAGACTTCTTTAAACGGGTTGAAAGGGAGGATAATATGTGACCTTTAATACTGTATAGCTAACAAGTTTGCTCTGATGTTTTTCAGGATCTTTAACAGTGTTTCTTCACACTGTCCAGATTCAGCCATCGTTTTGTGTGAAACTGTTTAGTAGAACTAAAAAAAGACACATGCATTTACTGGTCTGCTGTACTTGTACATGTTTGTAATTACAAAGGCCACCTATGACTTGCAGGAAGTTGTGTACAGACTTTCAAAGTCATTATAGAGTGCCACAGTGCGCAGTGCTCTGTGAGAATCTAATTAGTTGCTGTTGTTTTTAGTTGTCACAAGTTTGAAAAGAAGCACTGCTGAGAGGATCCCTGAGTACACAACAACAGAGCTGTAAACTCCTTCTTTGACTACAACCAATACCACCTAAGCAATGTTTGCTGTACTGTATACCCCACTATGATTATTTCACAGTATATATTTCAGTATATATAAGTAGGTTCATTAATGTAATGTGATGTGGCACGTTTCCAGACCTGCAGATGCTGCAGACGAAGCAGTGTCGGTGGTACGTCCTCCCCAGCGCAGACACCACCTCTCCAGTGATGTACTGCTCACAGCTGTCACACTGTGTCCCGTAGAGCCGCTGGTAGTCCTCTGTGCAGATGTACTCGCCAGAGTGGTGGAAGAACCCCGAGTGTGCCAGATCACAACCACACACTGGTAAAAGAAAACACAGAATCAGCTCAATTTAGTGCTCAGAAATTCAAGGCAGACCGATTGAACAGAAATCAAAGTGTACTGTGTGTAGTGGTTGAGCAGCTTGGACTGTTAAACTCTTTCACATTCAAGAGGGAAGTTGTTTATGGCATCCTGCTGTTACAGAGCCGTTCATACAGGGAAGGTTTCATTCATTTAATTCATGTTGTATATATTCTTAATTGTAGGCCTATAATTACCGGTAGATACTGTATATACATAAAATCAGTAATAGTACACACTGTCAGTGTTATTTCTTTCAGAGTGAGCGTGTTGGGCTGGTAAGAGTGGAGCCTGTTGTCATTTTGACCTCTAAAGGGTTAATACTATAATCTGGTTTTGAGGATTAGTGGAGTCACGTCTAATCTGTTCAATTATACAGTATGTTATGTTACTCTGTGAACACAAAAAGCAGACATATAGAGAATCTGCGTGCCTCCATACAAAGCAGGTCTTGTCAATGTGAAAGTGCATAAACTGTTCACACATAATGAACACATTAACATGTATTTATCGAGGCTGTGTTGGGGGTGAGATGCATGTCCAGGCAAAGAGACACGTGGTGCACACACTTTATCTACTGACAACATGATGTATGGCTCTTATTTATTTAGCGAATGCAAAGTCCCTCAGCCAAATGATTGCTTGAGGTCCAGCTGTGCTGAGGGTGAGGGGGGCCGCCGATAAGCAGGGTGGTTAGACTGTTTGAAAGCAGCTGAATGACTGAATCTGCTCCAGCTATCAGAGGCAGGAGGCTTACTGTTGCCCCCCTCCTTTTTTTTTTTAAGAGAATTCAAAACAAAAAGAGCTATTTTTAGTGACAACACATGACTATGAAAGGAATATGGAGCCTATAACAACAAGATTGGAGTGAATTAAACAAATGTTTTGATAGTCTCTGAGATTTAGTGAGTACAAAAAGCTCTCAAATGTTCATTAAAATTAACTGGAATATGTCCTGAGATTAGTCATAAATTTGGAAGAAAAAAACCCCCCACAATTATCTTTTATTAAATCCCAAGTAAATGCACGAAACAATACGACTATTTCTATCACCTAATCTTTCCTTCCTTCCCTGGCTGCCTCATTTTTCTTTCCCAACTTGGCCCTAAAACACCATTGTTCTTTTCCACTTATTATGCCATACCCTGTAAAGAAATTTTATCCTGAAGTCCCCAAAAATGAATTAACTCACTGCTAGTTATTCTCAGTACCATAATCTATGTTTTCACCTCTGAAACATGCAGTATCTGACGACACTCTGATATTACCTGTAGTTTACAGGCCAGGCCAGTGGACGAGCAGCACCGTGATATAATCTGGAAGTATTTAAAGTTAGACATTTGGATGGAAGCCAACCGATCAAGATATCTGACTGTGAATTGAAAGTCTTGCCTCTAATTAAGCTAATGGCTCTAAACCCAGAGGAGTGAATGGATCCAATCTGATCTGAGCTGGCGTGTTAAGTGGCTCAGACAGAGAGAGAGAGACAAAGAAGAGGGAGAGAGACAGAGAGAGAGAGACAGACAGGGAGGAGAGAGAGGAGATACAGCAGCGCAGTCTAGCTGCCTAATGTTTAAGTCTACTGAAGCTAAACTAAAGACTTAGAGACAGTAAAGCAACATTTGAAGTGAACAGAACTTCTTTAAAAAAAAATCTTGATAAGCTTGAATCCAAACATTTAAACAAACGTTTTATTTTAATTTCTTTTATTTTTCATTGAATGTAGCCCACAGATAATTTAATAATTATTTACTGTAAATTCCCATTATAAAATATAATGTTCTGATATTATGCAGGTCTTTACATTGCACTGGTAATAATTGAACATTTTAAGACTGAAACGGCTGTGATTACATAAACCATATTGCTGACCATAAACAACTAACTCTATTGCCAAATGCAACACAATGAAAACAGAGCAGGCAGAATGTTGCACAGAAGCAATGTAGGTTTCATTGTACTTTCTAACAGCAGGGTAATTCAACTATGGTAAGTACTCTACATAGGACAAACAGGGATTTGAGAAAAGAAAGAAGTTAGAGAGAGAGAGAGAGAGAGAGAGAGAGAGAGAGAGAGAGAGAGAGAGAGAGAGAGAGAGTGCAACTAAAGAGCAACAGTGGGACGTATAAAATGCAGTGAAAACTGAAAAGTTTTAAGTCTCAGTGTTTAACTTCAACTCTTGGAATGGTAAGGTCTGCATGGCTCATATAAGAGCATCGAAAGCGTAAAGTATTTTTCCTTCAACCATCAAGAACTTTTAAACTTTTGAAACAGAAAGGAAACCAGTGTTAAGAAATCATGGGCTGTATTCATAAAGCAACAAGAGTTGCTGCCAGAGATAAAATCAGAAGAAAATACTTAGTTTCATGACGTTTTCTAAGAGTAACCCTTAGGGGAAGGTAGAGCAAAAGCCTACAGGGGTGAGTGCTAGCCCCTGTCAGAGCACCTCAACTTAGCTCTGCTTCCCCTGCACTCTTTCAAATATCTCTCTACAGTCTGTTCCCTGTTTCTCCATTTTCTGTTGGACGTATTCTCTTTGTGTTATTTTTGTGTGTGTTGCGGTGGCAACTAATGGCAATAGGGAAGGTTATGTAACTTATCAGTAGGATAGGGGTATGCCTGGAGAAAGCGGTGTATTCAGTGAACAGTTGTCTTTTCATTAAGGCACAAGTATCTTGTGTTTATTTCAAACTAAAGGAAAGGACAAAATGGTGTAAAGCTGGAGAGATAGAAGAAATGTTCCCCAAACCTTGAATGTCAGGGAATGAATTAAACACTACAGATATGACCATGTTTGTGGTAGATTTCATTAGAGATTCACTCACATCTCTAAACCAACACAGCGACACAATACCGGCACAGATGAAAGTGATCACAACATGAAGATATTTGGCAACATGAAAATGTTACAGTGCAGACGTGATGACTTTGGTCGGTCGCAGTCTTCAATCAGCAGAGTGACCACACAAACAGTTACAGCGCTGTCACAGCCTCATATTTATTTCAATTAGATGAAGTACTATTATAACCAACATACTTAACAAGCACGAGTAAATAAATGTGAAGAGGCTGCTGCACAAGTGGGCATTTGTTTTCCAACATTTTGTAGGCTGTTCACTTTTAAAGTATGGTTTACAATTAATTCAACAGATGTTCTTTACAAAAAAACATTGCACATGATAACACAATGAATGACTAGATTCATCTGATTAGGCCAATCATTTTTAGTCTTTCTATGCCCATTATCATTAAGAGAATTTTTACTTATTTTTCTCCCTTTTTTGGGACCAACCAATCCCAGTATTTGAAAAAATGTGTCATATAGCAACAGGATCAACCAAGATCAATCACTAAGATAAACGTTTCTGTCCCTATTTTTCGCTCACAGTTGCTCTGAGGATGTTCTGTACATCACTCCTCAGCTAGGACTCCCTGCTCGCAATGTTTAAGGTAAGTTAGGAGCTCTCTGAGACTATTCTCAGAATGTTTGTGAAGACAGCCCCAGAAGTGCACTGGTGTCTGACGATCCACTCCCTTGCTCTGACAACTCACAGCAGCGCTCTGAATCCGCCGCAGCTTTCTGAGAGACTTTGCAGAGAGACCTGTAAATACAGCAGCATTGCAGTTGAGCCGGCTTAAGATAGACTGACCGACCAGTTTTTTCTACACCCAACTCAGACAAGAAAGCCTTTATTTCTTCATGTAATCTTTGAGGGACAACTGATCTTATGGCTACTCAAACAGGATGGAATTTCAACAACTTAGAACCCATTTTATAACATATGTTTTTGCATGCTTTCAACAGAAATGCAGCATACCAATGAAAAATATATCAAAAGGATTTTCCAACACAGATTTAAAGTTTTAGCTGTTTCCAAAAAAATAAGGTCATTTTCATTTTAGTCTTTAAACTGAAAGTGTTGGGTTTTTTTTTAATTTAGTTTGAAGTCAATTTATTCAGACAAGAAAGAAGAAATAGGACAGCACGCTCAAACACAAGAAACACTGTATATTTACAGTTTATTTTCTCTGTCTCCTTTGCCTCTGAAATCACATTCTTATGAAAGCTGCTGTCGCATAACTTTAAAATGCCAACCTGACCTTTATCAGTCGGCTTGAGAGTAAAGCTGTTCACACTGGAAGACTTCCAAGTTCTGTACGTGCTGAATACACATAATGCAGAAATACACACGCGTGTATGTGATGTTTGTTGTTGTTATTTCTTTTTAAGATTGTATCTGAATATAGACTTTTATATGCCTTACAGTGGACAGTGGATAGAGTCAGACACTAGGGAGAGAGATTGGGGAATGACATTTTGGAAAGGAGCCACCCTGCTGACAGCATGCACATTTTCATCACCGTCTAAATGAAAAGCTGTTAAGACGAGAGGAAAACAGGAAAGAGAGGGAGCTGTTCAGGCTTGGCCTCCTCAGAGACCTCTGGTATATTTTGATTTCAGATCACTGGCTATTTTCAAACACTGTCCACACACAGACCAAGAACCATGTGTGAACATTACCACTGGTTTTGCTATTTATCCTTTAATGAATCCTTTAGGATTCAAATACATACATCCATTCAACCAGCAAAATGATGACAGAATTTTTAAAATGACTTTGCTGTTTCGATGGCAAGTGTTAATGCTTTTTTTTCTGGTGGTTTCTTAGACTGGTATTTTGGCCATGCAAACCAGACGTTTGAGAGATTGTAATGTTTCTCAGTCAGCCACTTTGGTCCTGATTGAAGTATTTCAACAAGTGTCGGATGGGTTGTCATAAGAACTTGTACAGACATTCCTGGTTCCCAGAGGATGTAACCTGCTGACTTTGATGAATACCGAGAGGTTGACCTTTATTGCTTTATGTAAAAATGAATGAATGTGAAATGAATGACAGTGAAATTCAAAAAGGTGGAAAAACCAAGGCACTCTTCTTTAAAAAAAAGACGTAAAAGGCCTTTTTTCACCCTGAAGAAGGATGTTTGGGCCGCTACTCGTGGGTTTGTTACTCAGCTTGATGTTAAACAAGAACTTTTCTCCCAGAATTTCTATGATGTAATAACCAAGCAAAGATCATAATTTGCATCAAAATATGTCTGGTACAATAATTCCATTATAATAAGCCATCCTAAATAAACAACAAAATAATGACATTTGTATAATCCTCAACTGTATTTTCTACTAATTAACACGTCTTAGCATATTTACAGGGCAATTTCATATTATTCTTGATATGCATGATAATCTTCAGCATTTTCACTTAAAGAATGCTATCATGCTGACATTAGCATATCCATAGAGCAACAAAAACCTGTTTCATGCCTTCTACCAAAAAAATGTCTCCAGGCCCACATTATATCTCTGTGATGAGCAAGACGCCACAACGCAGATGTAAATTCACCCATTAAATCTTATAACTTGTTAGTACTTTCACTTAAAGTGTAGATGAGTGTGGCTGAGCCAAAATCATTTCATTCAGCTTTCATTTTTTAGATTTACAGTGTAATTATAATAGTAGAAGCAGAAAAGGCCACTGCAGAGAATTCCCAGAATCTAAATGAGGTTGTGCCTCTCTGCTGCCATCCATTATCCCCCTCTGTCACATGACATTTCAGTCTTTCAGGGACAGTCAGGACAAATCTTCCTGTCGCTGCTTGAACCTGCTGACAGAAGCTTAATTTCCCAAACAGCCAAAGTCAGTCAGCTCCACAGAATTCCTGCCAAGAAAGACCTCATGACCCCACATGACCTCACCCTGAACACCCCCCCTCCCACTCCGACCCCACCTGTTGCCCCATGCTGGGGGTTTACTAGGGATGATCTCATTTCTGTGAGTTGAATCAGCACAAGCACGTTCAGAGACCAGCACAAGCACGTTCAGAGACAGCATCAACCTCTACGCAGACATTTAGTTCTCATGTACGCAACCAGTAATTAAGATCATTATTGATCAATAAAATAAACATACATTCGAACCACCATGAGAGATTGTTTCTTCTGGTTGGCTGATCTGGTGACAGCGAGAGTAGCATTTTAGGATAGAGCACATCATTCAGGAAACTATTTCTATTTCTCGAACTGTTTCTATGTTTCATTCCAAAGAAGGTTTAAAATGATGGACTGCAGAACCCCTCCAAAAAAGTGAAGTGAAAAGTACTGGCTGGCTGCAGTACATTTCATGAGCTCTGCCTCCTCCATGGGACGTGGGTCAAACTAGAAAATCAAAAATACAGCTCAAATAAATGTTTTCTCAAACCAGTTTGTATATTTGGTCCTTATCATGTTGTTTAATGAGCAAGTGTTACATTTTCATAGAAGTTTAGTTTTAAATAGTTATTTGTTCCTAAAAAGAGTGGCTATAACATCATGATTGACAGCTCTTCGTCATTGAATCATAAAGGCCTAGGTGAAAAGGAGGTTGGAGGAGAAAGCGAGCAGAAACTAAATTTCAGGTCGGAAAACATAATGAAAGACAAAACAATGAATGATTTTCTTCCTCTTTTGATTTCTCCTTATATCTATTTCATTTTTAACTCTGTGCTCCATCAGTTTCCTTCTGTCAGCCTCCTATGTGACCTTCCTTCTGATCATCAGCTGCAGCTCCATGGAGCCACTAACGTAGTTACATTAAGTATTTCTTTCTGCATCTGTTAACAGTGATTTGTAGCCTATTAGATTCAAGTGCTCTCGATCTGGACACACATATTACACAAACCTGGCAGAAAGAAAACACATAATGATTTCTTTGTTTTCTGCCGGAGGCATAAAAAAAGGGTCGAGGAACTGGAAGAAAAAAAAAAAAGATTCAAAAGGAGGAATGCAAATGAAGATGGATTGAAGATGATTTCTGGAAGGCTGGATACACGGGTTGACTCTGTGTCTATCTTTCTAATTTACAAAAGAGCAAAGACTAAAGAAGACCGAAACAGCAGCACACTGACACAAATGTTCATGCAGGGACCCACACACACAAGAGCGCTCCACAGCTGAGCTGATAGAGCGGGTAAAGCTTCGCAGTTAGTCCTTGAAGTCTCTTGTGAAGAAAGAGTCATGGCCATTGTGTATGTACAGCAGAGAGAACACTAACACTGATAAAATGCACTGCTCCTGGTGTGCCTCATACTAAAACACAAACTTGTTGCAAACAAAAGTGGGTCATGCTTTGCAGTGAGCTCTTCTATGTAAGGAGAATCATACGAGTCGGCTTAAAATTCTGCTGGGAAGGTGAGACCCTTTAGCTGTGAAATCTTTTAAAATAAATCAGCGTGCACCCGTTGTAGATTTTGTTTAAGGTTAGACTCTTCCACAAAAAAGAAAATGTTTGAAAATGTAGGACACACTGCCTTGTGAAATGTTTCACTGGACAGTGAAATAGTGTATGGGGTTTTGATTTGGTTCTCTAAACAGATGCCGAAAGGTCAAAGATGATGTAAGGTTCAATAGTCTGCTGAAAAAAGGCGAGGAGGGATTGTTTTGGACACGAGGCTCAGGCGAGAGGTGGTGAGAAGAGAAGAAAGGCAAGACTGGACTCAAGGGAGAGATTAGACGAGGAGGGAAAGAGAACGCATCATATGTGAGGAGAAAGAGAAGCAGAAAGCAAAGTGAGGGGATGAGGATGTGGAGGATGAGACAGGGGTTGGGGGGGGGCCCAGGGGAGGTATCAATGAGGCTATTGATCTGTCCATCCAGTGCCCGTCTACCGTCCTGTCACTGTCTTCCCTCATCTATTCATCAACATGGGATGGATTTCCCGGTGTAGCTCCTCTGCATTTGCAAGAGTGTGATCAGGATGGACAGACGGATCAGAGTGAAAGAGAGGTTTGAGGGGTGTGTTTGTGTGTGTGTGTGTGTGTGTGTGTGTGTGTGTGTGGGTGTGTGTGGGGGGGTCTTACTGGAGGAGGCGTCATTATCAACAGACGCAGTGGTACAAATAAGTGACACAATCTGGATGGATTGCGCTGTAAGAAAATGGGACTCTAAGTCTTATAGATGAGTTATGGCTGAATATCTGCAGACCCAGCAAGACCAGGGTCCAACCCTCCAAAAACTGGCATCATTTACTTTTAAACGAGGCCAAATTCAAAAGTGTGCTTCATATTTTATGAGACATTTTATGAGAGCAGATAGATAATATTTGCAGAGTTGCATCTGCTAATGACTTATGTGCTTGGTTAAAAACAGCATTGGTGTGGCTTTCTGTTCTTCATCTCTATTTCTCTGTAAGAAAATAAAAGTTTAAGAAGTATTCGATTGATTGTAAGGTAAAGTGTCATAGCTTATCATCTCTACATAAGTTTAGATGTATGTGATTTACTTTGCATCACAACCACCCAAAATATTTCTTATTACCCAGTCATGAGTAAAGGGTTAATGAAGTTACTTTTTTGGATTAACTGTGCGCACCAGTGCTGGTACACCTGTAAGCTAGAAGGGCTGAAGTAAAAAACATAGATTCTGTTGACTGTTCCAGTAGTTGCCTGTGACATTTAGAGGTACCATATTGATCAAATCGTACATATTGTTGCTGGAATGTAAATGAAACGGTGTTCAAACGCTTGAGGAGTCTTATATGCAGTTAAGTCCCAGTGCTGCACTAAAATGCTTCTTGTCCAATTAAATAACTCAGTCAGAACAAACCGTTGTATAAGGTACTTCAATCTTGCTCTCTCATCTATCTCCCTCTGCTTACTGTATGTGTTTCCATTTCTCATTCATCCCAAATCTCCTCTCCTCTCTCTGCAATCTCAAATAGATGCTCTTAACGGGAGATTACACAGTTACAAAACAAGGATGCATTGTAACCCTCTCTGTCATTCAAAGCTACAAACAAAGAATGTGAGACAAGAGAGGGACAGTGAGGGGAAGGGAAAAGAGAACAAATAATGAGCCCTTGTACTATAAGCTAACATTTGATTCCTGTCCACTTCATCAGCTGTGTCTGCTAAGCTCTCAGTCCATTATCTAAAAGTCATTAATAGGGTTGCAAAGGGGTGGAAAGTTTCCAGTAAATTTCCGGTAAATTACCGGAAACTTTCCATGGGAAGTTAAGCTTGGGAATTTTGGAAATATTCCAAATCGGAAACTTTCCATGGGAATTATGGGAATTTATTGGAATTATGAGAATTTATGGGAATTAATGGGAATTAACTGGAAATTGAGGGTAATTTAATCGAACTGTATCATATCCAAGCATAAATATAAACATTTTGTTTTGTCCTAAGCAGACATCCATGCAAAATAATACAATTAAAAAAAACATTTCAACAGATTTACATCACATTTTTAAAATATATTACCCCATAATATCATTAAAACTTACTTCCCTTTATGTAGTCCACAGGCTAAAATGTGTGGCTTCAATAGTCTTGTGCTTGTGTGGTTCTAGAAATCATCTGTGCATGTGATGGAGGAATGCACAGTGCATGTAGGGGACGTGGCCTCAATAGCCCCGCATTAAGCAGTGTGCTATGTGCATGTGATTGAGGAATAGCATAGATATTCAGGTGTACTTGCATGGAATCTGGTTGTTTAAGCCCAACTATATTTAAGTTCCCAGTTAAGGGCCAACCTTCAATTTTGTAAATTCCCGGTTTATTCCCATTTATTCCTGTTTATTCCCATAAATTCCTGTTAATTCCCATGGAAAGTTTCCAACTTTGAAAATTCCCGGAATTTTGCAACCCTAGTCATTAAGCCTACTCTGCAAGATCAGTTGAACATAATAATAAACACTTGAATATCAAAGAGAGAACTCCTCCAACAATAAATCTGTGATTTATTTAGAAGCGGCTGTTTCCGCTTTGGTTATTTTTTATAAATGCAATAAGGTATTTTCCATAAAAAGTAAGACAGTAAGAGCACTTCTTTTTGGTTCTTTGTGGTTGAATGTATTTGGGTTCCTGGCAGATCCAACAGAGAAACAGTGTTTTCTTGCAACATACTCGAGACTGTATGAGTCCAGGCCCTGTGAAAGGAGGTTAGCAGGTTGAGGTCTGACAAGGCGCTGAAAAACCCGCTGACTGCACTGCTAAGCTAGCTGCTGACTCCAGACCTCTATTTGTGTGCTCTGTCCCACCTGCTCACCGGTGGAGCTCAAACATGCAAAGACGCACAAATGCTCACATACTGCATGTTCTCAAATATAGTATGTGGAGAAATGCAACTTAACCTTTTGTTTTCTCTTTGGTCCATCTTGGTTTGACTTTTCCATAAAGAACCTTAACTGTTTTATTTACACTCACTAGAGGGGGGGGGGGTTAATTTAGGCAATCATAACATTGTGTCATTTTTCTCTGTTCTGTGAGGATCTAAGCGTCTATATTGTATACAAGAGGTTTACTTGACGAAAATAAAACACAGGATATGAAACTGTATATTTCATATACCCTCCAGTATAAATTTAAATACTAATGCAGATACCATCCCTACCCTGCAAACTGATATTTGATGATTGCTGTACAACCACTGCCACAATGGTTGATGACCAGAAATATCCTGAATGCTGGAAATTCCTCAGACTTCAAGGCAACATCAGTGTTTCCCGCAGCGTGTTAAGGTGGCCGCTTTAACAAAGTGCGCCCTCTGTTTTAACTACTGTTGCTGATGATTACATTTAAAGATTCAATTTTCCTGTGTCTCTATGTGAGATCCAACAACATGGTTTGGTGTGATGTGATTCGCGGATCATTGGAACAGGGATGTCCAATTACCCAAGCTGCTGTGTCACGTAGTGTTACTCTTTTATAAAAAAAGTTTGGACTTTTATTCTGGTATGTTTCAGTTTCTATTTCAGTAGAGGAAAAGACTGCCACTGATTCAATTGTACTGGTTCCTTGTTGTCTGAGTACTGGTAATTATTAAATATTTAAATGTGCTAATTGATGTGGGTGGAATCCACAAATGAAACCATGTGTGTGAGTGTGGGAGTGGACAATGGAAGAGGATGTGAGTGTGTCATACAGTTTGTGTGCATGTGAGAAGGTGTTGATGTACACTTACACAGAAGATTGTTAAGTTTGTGTAGGTGTGCAGAATTTTTTCTTACCTTGGCAGGTGAAGCAGTGTACGTGGAAGTGTGTACTTTTGACGCGCACCACCTCCCCACGGCAAACCTCCCCACAGCGCTCACAAACGATGGGCGAATTTCCCCGGCTGGAGAGAGGAGAGCTGCTGTTGTTGTTGTTTCCTCCATAGAGACCTGAGTGGTACCGAACTGAGGAGAAGACAAAGAGAGGATCAAACACATGTTATTGTCGTTTTAAGGCCTCTCTTTTTTTTTTTGTCCTCATTTCAACTGCATTAAAACATCTGATCAAAGTGTGACAAACAGCAGGAACTACTGTCATAAAAAGATAAGGCATGTGATGCATTTTTTGACAGGAAAGTGTCTTATTACTGGAACATGTGACAGCTTGACACAATCTCTGATGAATAATGCAAAGAAAAACAGTTGCTCAGGTGTGTTATGTATGCAACTGCTGCTTGTCTTCAGCATCTTACATTCAGATAAGTATTGTAATACATATTTAGATTAACCAGACAACATTGTGTTATTCAATTATATTTCGTTTTGATCACGACTAGCAATTACTAAAAAGACCACTTGCCTCATGAATCCAAACTTGTGTACATTTTATTCTGTGGTTCTAACTTTCCCTTTTTCTCCTTTGTGACCATTAAATAAGAAACTAGGAATCCCACCGTTCTGTTTATTGCAACATCTGCATAATAAAATAAGAGCTTTGAATTTTTAATATTGAAATAGACAGGATGCAGAACATGACACACACACACACACACACACACACACACACACACACACACACACACACACACACACACACACACACACACACACACACACACACACACACACACACACACACACACACACACACACACACACACACACACACACACACAAAACGGAACAGTGGAGCCCTTTTGGGGATTACACCTTCATCCTCGATTATGAAACTGGTCAAATCCCTCTTACAGACAAGTCCATTCTTTATGCTCTCTGTTACACACACGCACACACACACAGACACACAAAAATACACAGTGCTTTCTCTGTCATGTCACGGCTCAGGGCTGACAATCGAGCAGATCGAATATATTTCAATGACTAACATGATGTTTCATTAATATTGACTTAGATTTCCTGTAGCAGCTGACTGCACTCAATCATCTGAGCAACAAAGCTATTGTATTCTGCAAAATTCAATTCAATTACAGTTAATGCTGCTGCATCACAGGATATTTTGAATTGCAGCCCACATGCGCACACACACAGGTTAAGCTGATGACAGCAGGAGAGAGACAGAGAGAGTTGTGTTTCTAAAAATATTTTCAGCATGAAAAAAAGGAAAGCTGGAATTTAAATGTTTCCTAACAAATAGTATCATCAGTGTGTGTGTGTGTGTGTGTGTGTGTGTGTGTGTGTGTGTGTGTGTGTGTGTGTGTGTGTGTGTGTGTGTGGGTGTACAACAGAAGCTGGCATTGGAACTATAGCCAGATGGCAGCACGCAACTGAACCCACAGACATAGAAAGATCAGAGCCAACTGTGTTTGTGCATCTGTGTGCATGTGTGTGAGAGCAAGAGAGAGAAACGACTGAACGTGTTATATTCTTGTGCAATTGTTCTTTTAAGAAGGTTTAAAAGATGTTTGCTATAATGAATGGATCAATGAAGGTGAAACTATTCAGCCCGTGTAGTAAGGTGTATTTTGTTAAATAAAGTTATGTTGGTCATACATTTCCCCAACAAGAGCTGACAAGCAGTCAGGTAACGCTCTGTACGCACACACTAAGCCCACAAAGATCTTTCAAAACAAAGCCTCGTTGTCCTGCGATTTTCCAAATCATATAGCAAATGTCCCTCAGAGGTGGTATATGTTCAACCAGGGAATGAATATTCAACAGAACTTTATGATTTCTTCCAAAATAAATGAACTAAAGACCCCGATAATGATTTGTGATCTCCAGAAAAGTCCCGACCCTCAGTTTGGTAACAAGTTCTGTGTCAGTCAAATTCTTATTTTTTATTTTTTTCCAATTAAATGTATGACTTCGTTCAGAAATATCAGTTAACCTAATGATGGTCAGTGCATAAGCACAATGTGTAACAGAATGTCCCCTATATTTTCCTATTTTCAAAAGGAGGGAGGCTCTAAAGTGTGCCGTGTCTGACAGCGGCACACATAAAGTCTGACCTTTTACCTTGTGGTTTAACTGCATGAATGAAAAACAATTCTGCCTCCCACAGTAGGAACCAAACCAGTCAGCCAGAAAATAATCCTCCCCTTTAATATGGAAGATATTTGGGGATACACAGGGCCCCTCATGATACACTGACATAGTCGTAATGTGTTGGCGTGCAGCCCCAGCGGAGCCCTGATATAAGGTTAAACACCCCCTGAGGTAAGAGCTATAAAACTCAGGCTGCTGGGAGATGTAGGCAGCTGCTTGGTTTTTTGTGCCGCTTCTGCAGAGCTATTCTGTTCTGGACTTTGGGATTTGATGGCTTCATATTAATAAAAACCTGCTGTATCTTGGTCTATGTTTAGACACAGGCAGATATGGTTATGTGGCTGGCCCAGTGAAGACCATAGACGTGCTCTTTTGTCGACAGTTTAATCATTTCTTTCAGAGATATCTGACTGGCTTTAACAGGTTATTCTTTTTTTCTTACTTGACTTAGTGCAGTAAGTAATCCTTTCCAAACCTACTTTCTGCAACACCAAGTGCAATTTTACAAGTTTCTAAGACCACATGAAATGGATAAAGCGATCATATCCAGTGACTGTGGTGTAGAGGAATCCCTTTTGTTATCATTACCACAGAAATCTGTCAAATGGACGGAAAGGACTGTCATAGATCAATACACAATATCATCCTCTGTTTCTAACCTTCACTGACAGGCAGATAATGACAGGATGAAATGCAGTGTCAATAAGCGAGTCAAGTGATCAATAGCTTCACTAAATGGATGTTTATGTCTACTTCAAGTTAAACCCTCCCAGGACACTTTGATATTGATTAGACAGAAGCACACTCTCTGAATGAAAACCCACACAGGTGCGCCTCAAGCACACTCGCACATTTGGGCTAACACACACACACACACACACACACACACACACACACACACACACACACACACACACACACACACACACACACACACACACACACACACACACACACACTGCTTACCATTTGTCGGTCCACTCATGATGTGATGTAGAAGTCCAGCAGCTTGAATCCTCAGAGTTTGTATCAGTCAGCAGCAGGAGAAATGATCAAGATATGACTTAACATTCCTCTGTGGTCCAGTGCGACTTTAAACTCTCCCTCCCTCTGTCTGTGTCAGTCTGAAAAGGGCTTTCCCTGCTCCTCCCCGCAAGCGGATTATACTGCCAGGCGGTGGACTACTGTACCCCTCCACCCCTACTAAAGACAGCCGCTTCAGCCGGAATTAAATCGACACTGACTGGTACCATGCTCCTGATCCTCCTCCTCCTCTACACGCCTTCAGCTTCGACCTCTCCCAGCCAACAAGCGCCAGCGCCCCTCTGATTCGGCGTCCATCCCGCCCTAAACAGTCAGTGGCAGTGCGGTCCAGTGGACGCGAACATGCCTGTGCGCTCCTTAGCGGTATGCTGCCTGGAGAGTTTGTGAGGGTTTTCACACTCAGAGCAGTCAGAGCTGTCTATTACCGGGCAGGACGAGCTCCATGGAGTGATAGCGCCGAGTAGCGTCCAACATCAAAACTACCGACGAAAATCACCATGCCATGCAACAGAAAGACTTTTGAGGAGTCACTTTTGTGCTGCTTCTTTTCTGGCCAGGTATCAACGCTTTTAATGTAGGCTACTTCATGGAGGGACATGAAGCGCGCACATGACTAAAGTAACAAACCTCGCGTAAAAATAAAATAATTATTTGATATAGTGTAAAAAAAAGTTAAATTACATATATCATCGCAAACTGTTTAAAGGGCTTGATTTTGAAAGAAGCATTCCCTCAGTGTTCCGTCTGCCCTATGGTCTGCACCCACCCCCTCCCTCTGTGCTCCCCCAAAAGCCACGCCCTTCACTTACATGCACAAGCGCCATTGGTCCAGAAGCGGACCTACACTCTTGCATGCTTTGAGTGTGGGCTCGTGCATGCATGGGGTAGAGAACGAGTGTTGAGACCTGAGACCTGAGACCTATGGTTGAGACAGGGAGGCATGATTGGTTCATCAAATTGGTACCTCGAGGCAGACATTGCTTTTTACATGCTTACAACCAGGGGTGAAAACTCATCAGGGATGAAAAAGGTGACATGGATCCAAACCCCTAGGGGGGTCTGGGGGCATGCCCCCCCGGGAAATGTTTTTTAAATATTAGCTTTAAAATGTGAATTTACAGACGATTTTAGCATTCAGACCTACTAAAAAAGCGGTGCAAACAATAAGAAAAACGCAATTGCTTGTCGTTTCTGTTCTGTTTTAACTTTTTGATAAAGCTTCAGTGAAACATGAAAAACCCATGCTCCCAACCTTGAGTCCCTTTTATAAATGGGTTGAATTTGCAGAACAGGGCTTACCATGTTCCACTCAGGGGTGATGTGATGGGCAGCCACTATGCAAGTAGCTCTCAGGGAGAGCCTGAGAGAGCAAAATAATACAGTCATCAAGTATGACAATATTTTTGCATCTTCTATTATAAAATATGTAACATTATCAATATATTAACCATATGTTTTGCTCCTGCTGATTTTCATGAAGGTCATATTCCCTCTGGGCTACCTTATTAAATTTGTTGACCAGCTGTCACTTTAATGTTGCCTGAGATAATAATGAACCAGAAAGCTGTATAAAGTTACCTTCAAGCTAGCACACATTTCTGTCAACAAACCTATGGCTACCAAACAGTAAATATGATCAGACAATCGGACCTGTCGAAAATGTCATAAAAAAAGTCTAAAATTTTCATTAACAAAACGATGATCGCGGACACGTCGAAAATATCATGAAAAAACGATGACCGCGGACCTGCCGAAAATGTCATGAAAAAAAAGTCTGAAATTTTCATGAAAAAACGATGACCACGGACCTGTCGAAAATATCATGAAAAAACGAAGAATGCAGACCTGTCGAAAATATCATGACAAAACGATGACCACGGACCTGTCGAAATTTTCATGAAAAAACGATGACCTGTCGAGCTAGCTGAGGGCTTGTTTTTTTTCTGTTTTTTTTCTGTTCCTATTGTCTCACTTTCTCCTTTTTTAAACTCGTTTTGTATAGACCTGTCGAAAATATCATGAAAAAACGATGACCGCAGACCTGTCGAAAATGTCATGAAAAAACGAAGAATGCAGACCTGTCGAAAATATCATGACAAAACGATGACCACGGACCTGTCGAAATTTTCATGAAAAAACGATGACCTGTCGAGCTAGCTGAGGGCTTGTTTTTTTTCTGTTTTTTTTCTGTTCCTATTGTCTCACTTTCTCCTTTTTTAAACTCGTTTTGTATAGACCTGTCGAAAATATCATGAAAAAACGATGACCGCGGACCTGTCGAAAATGTCATGAAAGAACGATGACCGCGGACCTGTCGAAAATGTCATGAAAAAAAAGTCTGAAATTCTCATGAAAAACGATGACCGCGGACCTGTCAAAAATATCATGACAAAACGATGACCGCGAACCTGTCGAAAATGTCATGAAAAAAAAGTCTGAAATTTTCATGAAAAAACGATGACCGCGAACCTGTCGAAAATATCATGAAAAAACGAAGAATGCAGACCTGTCGAAAATATCATAACAAAACGATGACCACGGACCTGTCGAAATTTTCATGAAAAAACGATGACCTGTCGAGCTAGCTGAGGGCTTGTTTTTTTTCTGTTCCTATTGTCTCACTTTCTCCTTTTTTAAACTCGTTTTGTATAGACCTGTCGAAAATATCATGAAAAAACGATGACCGCGGACCTGTCGAAAATGTCATGAAAGAACGATGACCGCGGACCTGTCGAAAATATCATGAAAAAACGAAGAATGCAGACCTGTCGAAAATATCATGACAAAACGATGACCACGGACCTGTCGAAATTTTCATGAAAAAACGATGACCTGTCGAGCTAGCTGAGGGCTTGTTTTTTTTCTGTTTTTTTTCTGTTCCTATTGTCTCACTTTCTCCTTTTTTAAACTCGTTTTGTATAGACCTGTCGAAAATATCATGAAAAAACGATGACCGCGGACCTGTCGAAAATGTCATGAAAGAACGATGACCGCGGACCTGTCGAAAATGTCATGAAAAAACGAAGAATGCAGACCTGTCGAAAATATCATGACAAAACGATGACCACGGACCTGTCGAAATTTTCATGAAAAAACGATGACCTGTCGAGCTAGCTGAGGGCTTGTTTTTTTTCTGTTTTTTTTCTGTTCCTATTGTCTCACTTTCTCCTTTTTTAAACTCGTTTTGTATAGACCTGTCGAAAATATCATGAAAAAACGATGACCGCGGACCTGTCGAAAATGTCATGAAAGAACGATGACCGCGGACCTGTCGAAAATATCATGAAAAAACGAAGAATGCAGACCTGTCGAAAATATCATGACAAAACGATGACCACGGACCTGTCGAAATTTTCATGAAAAAACGATGACCTGTCGAGCTAGCTGAGGGCTTGTTTTTTTTCTGTTTTTTTTCTGTTCCTATTGTCTCACTTTCTCCTTTTTTAAACTCGTTTTGTATAGACCTGTCGAAAATATCATGAAAAAACGATGACCGCGGACCTGTCGAAAATGTCATGAAAGAACGATGACCGCGGACCTGTCGAAAATGTCATGAAAAAAAAGTCTGAAATTCTCATGAAAAACGATGACCGCGGACCTGTCAAAAATATCATGACAAAACGATGACCGCGAACCTGTCGAAAATGTCATGAAAAAAAAGTCTGAAATTTTCATGAAAAAACGATGACCGCGAACCTGTCGAAAATATCATGAAAAAACGATGACTGCAGACCTGTCGAAAATATTATGACAAAACGATGACCGCGGACCTGTCGAAAATGTCATGAAAAAAAAGTCTGAAATTTTCATGAAAAAACGATGACCGCGGACCTGTCGAAAATATCATGAAAAAACGATGACTGCAGACCTGTCGAAAATATCATGAGAAAACGATGACCGCGGACCTCTCGAAAATATCATGGAAAAAAAAGTCTGAAATTTTCATGAAAAAACGATGACCGCGGACCTGTCGAAAATATAATGAAAAAACGATGACCGCGGACCTGTCGAAAATATAATGAAAAAACGATGACCGTGGACCTGTCGAAAATATCATGACAAAACGTTGACCGTGGACCTGTCGAAAATATCATGGAAAAAAAGTCTGACATTTTCATGAAAAAACGTTGACCGCGGACCTGTCGAAAATATCATGACAAAACGATGACCGCGGACCTGTCGAAAATATCATGACAAAACGATGACCGCGGAACTGTCGAAAATGTCATGAAAAAAAAGTCTGAAATTTTCATGAAAAAACGATGACCGCGGACCTGTCGAAAATATCATGAAAAAACGATGACTGCGGACCTGTCGAAAATATCATGACAAAACGTTGACCGCGGACCTGTCGAAAATGTCATGGAAAAAAAGTCTGACATTTTCATGAAAAAACGATGACCGCGGACCTGTTGAAAATATCATGACAAAACGATGACCACGGACCTGTCGAAAATGTCATGACAAAACGTTGACCGCGGACCTGCCGAAATTGTCATGGAAAAAAAGTCTGAAATTCTCATGAAAAAACGATGACCGCGGACCTGTCAAAAATATCATGACAAAACGATGACCGCGGACCTCTCGAAAATATCATGAAAAAAAGGTCTGAAATTTTCATGAAAAAACGATGACCGCGGACCTGTCGAAAATATCATGACAAAACAATGGCCGCTGACCTGTCGAAAATGTCAAAAAAAAAAATCTGAAATTTTCATGAAAAAACGATGACTGCGGACCTGTCGAAAATGTCATGACAAAACGATGACCGCGGACCTGTTGTAATTTTCATGAAAAAACGATGACCGTGGACCTGTCGAAAATATCATGAAAAAACGATGACCGCGGACCTGTTGTAATTTTCATGAAAAAACGATGACCGTGGACCTGTCGAAAATATCATGACAAAACGATGACCGCGGACCTGTCGAAAATATCATGACAAAACGATGACCGCGGACCTGTCGAAAATGTCATGAAAAAAAAAAGTCTGAAATTTTCATGAAAAAACGATGACCGCGGACCTGTCGAAAATGTAATGACAAAACGATGACCGCGGACCTGTTGTAATTTTCATGAAAAAACGATGACCGTGGACCTGTCAAAAATATCATGAAAAAACGATGACCGCGGACCTGTTGTAATTTTCATGAAAAAACGATGACCGTGGACCTGTCGAAAATATCATGACAAAACGATGACCGCGGACCTGTTATAATTTTCATGAAAAAACGATGACCGTGGACCTGTCGAAAATATCATGAAAAAACGATGACCGCGGACCTGTCGAAAATATCATGACAAAACGATGACCGCGGACCTGTCGAAAATATCATGACAAAACGATGACCGCGGACCTGTTGTAATTTTCATGAAAAAACGATGACCGTGGACCTGTCGAAAATATCATGAAAAAACGATGACCGCGGACCTGTTGTAATTTTCATGAAAAAACGATGACCGTGGACCTGTCGAAAATATCATGTCAAAAAGATGACCGCGGACCTGTCGAAAATATCATGACAAAACGATGACCGCGGACCTGTCGAAAATATCCAAAAAAAAAAGTCTGACATTTTCATGAAAAAACGATGACCGCGGACCTGTCGAAAATGTAATGACAAAACGATGACCGCGGACCTGTTGTAATTTTCATGAAAAAACGATGACCGTGGACCTGTCAAAAATATCATGAAAAAACGATGACCACGGACCTGTCGAAAATGTCATGAAAAAAAAGTCTGAAATTTTCATGAAAAAACGATGACCGCGGACCTGTCGAAAATGTCATGACAAAACGATGACCGCGGACCTGTTGTAATTTTCATGAAAAAACGATGACCGTGGACCTGTCGAAAATATCATGACAAAACGATGACCGCGGACCTGTTGTAATTTTCATGAAAAAACGATGACCGTGGACCTGTCGAAAATATTATGACAAAACGATGACCGCGGACCTGTCGAAAATATCATGAAAAAACGATGACCCCGGACCTGTCGAAAATGTAATGACAAAACGATGACCGTGGACCTGTCAAAAATATCATGAAAAAACGATGACCGCGGACCTGTCGAAAATGTCATGAAAAAAAAGTCTGAAATTTTCATGAAAAAACAATGACCGCGGACCTGTCGAAAATGTCATGACAAAACGATGACCGCGGACCTGTTGTAATTTTCATGAAAAAACGATGACCGTGGACCTGTCGAAAATATCATGAAAAAATGATGACCGCGGACCTGTCGAAAATATCATGACAAAACAATGGCTGCGGACCTGTCGAAAATGTCCAAAAAAAAAGTCTGAAATTTTCATGAAAAAACGATGACCGAGG
Organism: Tautogolabrus adspersus; assembly: GCA_020745685.1. NCBI lineage: Eukaryota > Metazoa > Chordata > Actinopteri > Labriformes > Labridae > Tautogolabrus > Tautogolabrus adspersus. The sequence continues at coordinate 16,119,443 of CM036546.1, read as the reverse complement.
ACCCGTTGAAAATATCATGACAAAACGATGACCGCAGACCTGTCGAAAATGTCATGAAAGAACGATGACCGCGGACCTGTCGAAAATGTCATGAAAAAAAAGTCTGAAATTCTCATGAAAAACGATGACCGCGGACCTGTCAAAAATATCATGACAAAACGATGACCGCGGACCTGTCGAAAATGTCATGAAAAAAAAGTCTGAAATTTTCATGAAAAAACGATGACCGCGAACCTGTCGAAAATATCATGAAAAAACGATGACTGCAGACCTGTCGAAAATATTATGACAAAACGATGACCGCGGACCTGTCGAAAACGTCATGAAAAAAAAGTCTGAAATTTTCATGAAAAAACGATGACCGCGGACCTGTCGAAAATATCATGAAAAAACGATGACTGCAGACCTGTCGAAAATATCATGAGAAAACGATGACCGCGGACCTCTCGAAAATATCATGGAAAAAAAAGTCTGAAATTTTCATGAAAAAACGATGACCGCGGACCTGTCAAAAATATAATGAAAAAACGATGACCGCGGACCTGTCGAAAATATAATGACAAAACGTTGACCGTGGACCTGTCGAAAATATCATGGAAAAAAAGTCTGACATTTTCATGAAAAAACGTTGACCGCGGACCTGTCGAAAATATCATGACAAAACGATGACCGCGGAACTGTCGAAAATGTCATGAAAAAAAAGTCTGAAATTTTCATGAAAAAACGATGACCGCGGACCTGTTGAAAATATCATGACAAAACGATGACCACGGACCTGTCGAAAATGTCATGACAAAACGATGACCACGGACCTGTCGAAAATATCATGACAAAACGTTGACCGCGGACCTGTCGAAAATGTCATGACAAAACGATGACCGCGGACCTGTTGTAATTTTCATGAAAAAACGATGACCGTGGACCTGTCGAAAATATCATGAAAAAATGATGACCGCGGACCTGTCGAAAATATCATGACAAAACAATGGCTGCGGACCTGTCGAAAATGTCCAAAAAAAAAGTCTGAAATTTTCATGAAGAAACGATGACCGAGGACCCGTTGAAAATATCATGACAAAACGATGACCGCAGACCTGTCGAAAATATCATGAAAAAACGATGACCGCGGACCTGTCGAAAATGTCATGAAAGAACGATGACCGCGGACCTGTCGAAAATGTCATGAAAAAAAAGTCTGAAATTCTCATGAAAAACGATGACCGCGGACCTGTCAAAAATATCATGACAAAACGATGACTGCAGACCTGTCGAAAATATCATGAAAAAACGATGACTGCAGACCTGTCGAAAATATTATGACAAAACGATGACCGCGGACCTGTCGAAAATGTCATGAAAAAAAAGTCTGAAATTTTCATGAAAAAACGATGACCGCGGACCTGTCGAAAATATCATGGAAAAAAAAGTCTGAAATTTTCATGAAAAAACGATGACCGCGAACCTGTCGAAAATATCATGAAAAAACGATGACTGCAGACCTGTCGAAAATATTATGACAAAACGATGACCGCGGACCTGTCGAAAATGTCATGAAAAAAAAGTCTGAAATTTTCATGAAAAAACGATGACCGCGGACCTGTCGAAAATATCATGACAAAACGATGACCGCGGACCTGTCGAAAATATCATGACAATACGATGACCGCGGACCTGTCGAAAATATCCAAAAAAAAAAGTCTGAAATTTTCATGAAAAAACGATGACCGCGGACCTGTCGAAAATGTAATGACAAAACGATGACCGCGGACCTGTTGTAATTTTTCATGAAAAAACGATGACCGTGGACCTGTCGGAAATATCATGAGAAAACGATGACCGCGGACCTCTCGAAAATATCATGGAAAAAAAAGTCTGAAATTTTCATGAAAAAACGATGACCGCGAACCTGTCGAAAATATCATGAAAAAACGATGACTGCAGACCTGTCGAAAATATTATGACAAAACGATGACCGCGGACCTGTCGAAAATGTCATGAAAAAAAAGTCTGAAATTTTCATGAAAAAACGATGACCGTGGACCTGTCGAAAATATCATGACAAAACGATGACCGCGGACCTGTCGAAAATATCATGACAAAACGATGACCGCGGACCTGTCGAAAATATCCAAAAAAAAAAGTCTGAAATTTTCATGAAAAAACGATGACCGCGGACCTGTCGAAAATGTAATGACAAAACGATGACCGCGGACCTGTTGTAATTTTTCATGAAAAAACGATGACCGTGGACCTGTCGGAAATATCATGAAAAAATGATGACCGCGGACCTGTCGAAAATATCATGACAAAACAATGGCTGCAGACCTGTCGAAAATGTCCAAAAAAAAAGTCTGAAATTTTCATGAAAAAACGATGACCGAGGACCCGTTGAAAATATCATGACAAAACGATGACCGCAGACCTGTCGAAAATATCATGAAAAAACGATGACCGCGGACCTGTCGAAAATGTCATGAAAGAACGATGACCGCGGACCTGTCGAAAATGTCATGAAAAAAAAGGCTGAAATTCTCATGAAAAACGATGACCGCGGACCTGTCAAAAATATCATGACAAAACGATGACCGTGGACCTGTCGGAAATATCATGAAAAAATGATGACCGCGGACCTGTCGAAAATATCATGACAAAACAATGGCTGCGGACCTGTCGAAAATGTCCAAAAAAAAAGTCTGAAATTTTCATGAAAAAACGATGACCGAGGACCCGTTGAAAATATCATGACAAAACGATGACCGCAGACCTGTCGAAAATATCATGAAAAAAAGGTCTGAAATTTTCATGAAAAAACGATGACCGCGGACCTGTCGAAAATATCATGACAAAACAATGGCCGCTGACCTGTCGAAAATGTCAAAAAAAAAAATTCTGAAATTTTCATGAAAAAACGATGACCGTGGACCTGTCGAAAATATCATGAAAAAACGATGACCGCGGACCTGTTGTAATTTTCATGAAAAAACGATGACCGTGGACCTGTCGAAAATATCATGACAAAACGATGACCGCGGACCTGTCGAAAATATCATGACAAACGATGACCGCAGACCTGTCGAAAATATCCAAAAAAAAAAGTCTGAAATTTTCATGAAAAAACGATGACCGCGGACCTGTCGAAAATGTAATGACAAAACGATGACCGCGGACCTGTTGTAATTTTTCATGAAAAAACGATGACCGAGGACCCGTTGAAAATATCATGACAAAACGATGACCGCAGACCTGTCGAAAATATCATGAAAAAACGATGACCGCGTACCTGTCGAAAATGTCATGAAAGAACGATGACCGCGGACCTGTCGAAAATGTCATGAAAAAAAAGTCTGAAATTCTCATGAAAAACGATGACCGCGGACCTGTCAAAAATATCATGACAAAACGATGACCGCGGACCTGTCGAAAATGTCATGAAAAAAAAGTCTGAAATTTTCATGAAAAAACGATGACCGCGAACCTGTCGAAAATATCATGAAAAAACGATGACTGCAGACCTGTCGAAAATATTATGACAAAACGATGACCGCGGACCTGTCGAAAATGTCATGAAAAAACGATGACTGCAGACCTGTCGAAAATATCATGAGAAAACGATGACCGCGGACCTCTCGAAAATATCATGGAAAAAAAAGTCTGAAATTTTCATGAAAAAACGATGACCGCGGACCTGTCGAAAATATAATGAAAAAACGATGACCGCGGACCTGTCGAAAATATCATGACAAAACGTTGACCGTGGACCTGTCGAAAATATCATGGAAAAAAAGTCTGACATTTTCATGAAAAAACGTTGACCGCGGACCTGTCGAAAATATCATGACAAAACGATGAGCGCGGACCTGTCGAAAATATCATGACAAAACGTTGACCGTGGACCTGTCGAAAATATCCAAAAAAAAAAGTCTGAAATTTTCATGAAAAAACGATGACCGCGGACCTGTCGAAAATGTAATGACAAAACGATGACCGCGGACCTGTTGTAATTTTTCATGAAAAAACGATGACCGAGGACCCGTTGAAAATATCATGACAAAACGATGACCGCAGACCTGTCGAAAATATCATGAAAAAACGATGACCGCGTACCTGTCGAAAATGTCATGAAAGAACGATGACCGCGGACCTGTCGAAAATGTCATGAAAAAAAAGTCTGAAATTCTCATGAAAAACGATGACCGCGGACCTGTCAAAAATATCATGACAAAACGATGACCGCGGACCTGTCGAAAATGTCATGAAAAAAAAGTCTGAAATTTTCATGAAAAAACGATGACCGCGAACCTGTCGAAAATATCATGAAAAAACGATGACTGCAGACCTGTCGAAAATATTATGACAAAACGATGACCGCGGACCTGTCGAAAATGTCATGAAAAAACGATGACTGCAGACCTGTCGAAAATATCATGAGAAAACGATGACCGCGGACCTCTCGAAAATATCATGGAAAAAAAAGTCTGAAATTTTCATGAAAAAACGATGACCGCGGACCTGTCGAAAATATAATGAAAAAACGATGACCGCGGACCTGTCGAAAATATCATGACAAAACGTTGACCGTGGACCTGTCGAAAATATCATGGAAAAAAAGTCTGACATTTTCATGAAAAAACGTTGACCGCGGACCTGTCGAAAATATCATGACAAAACGATGAGCGCGGACCTGTCGAAAATATCATGACAAAACGTTGACCGTGGACCTGTCGAAAATATCATGGAAAAAAAGTCTGAAATTTTCATGAAAAAACGATGACCGCGAACCTGTCGAAAATATCATGAAAAAACGATGACCGCGGACCTGTCGAAAATATAATGAAAAAACGATGACCGCGGACCTGTCGAAAATATCATGACAAAACGTTGACCGTGGACCTGTCGAAAATATCATGGAAAAAAAGTCTGACATTTTCATGAAAAAACGTTGACCGCGGACCTGTCGAAAATATCATGACAAAACGATGAGCGCGGACCTGTCGAAAATATCATGACAAAACGATGACCGCGGAACTGTCGAAAATGTCATGAAAAAAAAGTCTGAAATTTTCATGAAAAAACGATGACCGCGGACCTGTCGAAAATATCATGAAAAAACGATGACCGCGGACCTGTCGAAAATATCATGACAAAACGATGACCGCGGACCTGTCGAAAATGTCATGGAAAAAAAGTCTGACATTTTCATGAAAAAACGATGACCGCGGACCTGTTGAAAATATCATGACAAAACGATGACCACGGACCTGTCGAAAATGTCATGACAAAACGTTGACCGCGGACCTGTCGAAAATGTCATGGAAAAAAAGTCTGAAATACTCATGAAAAAACGATGACCGCGGACCTGTCAAAAATATCATGACAAAACGATGACCGCGGACCTGTCGAAAATATCATGACAAAACAATGGCCGCTGACCTGTCGAAAATGTCAAAAAAAAAAAATCTGAAATTTTCATGAAAAAACGATGACTGCGGACCTGTCGAAAATGTCATGACAAAACGATGACCGCGGACCTGTTGTAATTTTCATGAAAAAACGATGACCGTGGACCTGTCGAAAATATCATGACAAAACAATGGCCGCTGACCTGTTGTAATTTTCATGAAAAAACGATGACCGTGGACCTGCCGAAATTGTCATGGAAAAAAAGTCTGAAATTCTCATGAAAAAACGATGACCGCGGACCTGTCAAAAATATCATGACAAAACGATGACCGCGGACCTGTCGAAAATATCATGACAAAACAATGGCCGCTGACCTGTCGAAAATGTCAAAAAAAAAAAATCTGAAATTTTCATGAAAAAACGATGACTGCGGACCTGTCGAAAATGTCATGACAAAACGATGACCGCGGACCTGTTGTAATTTTCATGAAAAAACGATGACCGTGGACCTGTCAAAAATATCATGAAAAAACGATGACCGCGGACCTGTCGAAAATGTCATGAAAAAAAAGTCTGAAATTTTCATGAAAAAACAATGACCGCGGACCTGTCGAAAATGTCATGACAAAACGATGACCGTGGACCTGTTGTAATTTTCATGAAAAAACGATGACCGTGGACCTGTCGAAAATATCATGAAAAAATGATGACCGCGGACCTGTCGAAAATATCATGACAAAACAATGGCTGCGGACCTGTCGAAAATGTCCAAAAAAAAAGTCTGAAATTTTCATGAAAAAACGATGACCGAGGACCCGTTGAAAATATCATGACAAAACGATGGCCGCGGACCTGTCGAAAATATCATGACAAAACGATGACCGCGGACCTGTTGTAATTTTCATGAAAAAACAATGGCCGCGGACCTGTCGAAAATGTCAAAAAAAAAAAGTCTGAAATTTTCATGAAAAAACGATGACCGAGGTCCCGTTGAAAATATCATGACAAAACGATGACCGCGGACCTGTCGAAAATATCATGACAAAAAAGTCTGAAATTTTCATGAAAAAACGATGACCCCTGTTGAAAATATCATGACAAAACGATGACCGCAGACCTGTCGAAAATATCATGACAAAACGATGACCGCGGACCTGTTGTAATTTTCATGAAAAAACGATGACCGTGGACCTGTCGAAAATTTCATGAAAAAACAATAACCGCAGACCTGTTATAATTTTCATTAAAAAACGATGACCGCGGACCTGTTGAAAATATCATGACAAAACGTTGACCGCGGACCTGTCGAAAATGTCATGGAAAAAAAGTCTGACATTTTCATGAAAAAACGATGACCGCGGACCTGTTGAAAATATCATGACAAAACGATGACCGCGGACCTGTCGAAAATGTCATGACAAAACGTTGACCGCGGACCTGCCGAAATTCTCATGAAAAAACGATGACCGCGGACCTGTCGAAAATATCATGACAAAACAATGACCGCGGACCTGTCGAAAATGTCAAAAAAAAAAATCTGAAATTTTCATGAAAAAACAATGACAGAGGACCCGTTCAAAATATCATGACAAAACGATGACCGCGGACCTGTCAAAATATCATGACAAAACGATGACCGCGGACCTGTCGAAAATATTATGACAAAACGATGACCGCGGACCTGTCAAAATATCATGACAAAACGATGACCGCGGACCTGTCAAAATATCATGACAAAACGATGACCGCGGACCTGTCAAAATATCATGACAAAACGATGACCGCGGACCTGTCAAAATATCATGACAAAACGATGACCGCGGACCTGTCAAAATATTATGACAAAACGATGACCGCGGACCTGTTGTAATTTTCATGAAAAAACGATGACCGTGGACCTGTCCAAAATATCACAAAAAAAAATCTGAAATTTTCATGAAAAAACAATGACAGAGGACCCGTTGAAAATATCATGACAAAACGAAGACCACGGACCTGTCAAAATATCATGACAAAACGATGACCGCGGACCTGTCAAAATATCATGACAAAACGATGACCGCGGACCTGTCGAAAATATCATGACAAAACGATGACCGCGGACCTGTTGTAATTTTCATGAAAAAACGATGACCGTGGACCTGTCGAAAATATCATGAAAAAACGATGACCGCGGACCTGTCGAAAATGTCATGGAAAAAAAGTCTGACATTTTCACGAAAAAACGATGACCGCGGACCTGTTGAAAATATCATGACAAAACGATGACCGCAGACCTGTCGAAATTCTCATGAAAAAACGATGACCGCGGACCTGTCGAAAATATCATGACAAAACGATGACCGCGGACCTGTTGAAAATATCATGACAAAACGATGACCGCGGACCTGTCGAAAATATCATGACAAAACAATGACCGCGGACCTGTCGAAAATGTCAAAAAAAAAAATCTGAAATTTTCATGAAAAAACAATGACAGAGGACCCGTTGAAAATATCATGACAAAACGAAGACCACGGACCTGTCAAAATATCATGACAAAACGATGACCGCGGACCTGTCAAAATATCATGACAAAACGATGACCGCGGACCTGTCAAAATATTATGACAAAACGATGACCGCGGACCTGTTGTAATTTTCATGAAAAAACGATGACCGTGGACCTGTCGAAAATATCACAAAAAAAAATCTGAAATTTTCATGAAAAAACAATGACAGAGGACCCGTTGAAAATATCATGACAAAACGAAGACCACGGACCTGTCAAAATATCATGACAAAACGATGACCGCGGACCTGTCGAAAATATCATGACAAAACGATGACCGCGGACCTGTTGTAATTTTCATGAAAAAACGATGACCGTGGACCTGTCGAAAATATCATGAAAAAACGATGACCGCGGACCTGTCGAAAACGTCATGAAAAAAAAGTCTGAAAATATCATGACAAAACGATGACCGCGGACCTGTTGTAATTTTCATGAAAAAACGATGACCGTGGACCTGTCGAAAATATCATGACAAAACAATGGCCGCTGACCTGTTGTAATTTTCATGAAAAAACGATGACCGTGGACCTGCCGAAATTGTCATGGAAAAAAAGTCTGAAATTCTCATGAAAAAACGATGACCGCGGACCTGTCAAAAATATCATGACAAAACGATGACCGCGGACCTGTCGAAAATATCATGACAAAACAATGGCCGCTGACCTGTCGAAAATGTCAAAAAAAAAAAATCTGAAATTTTCATGAAAAAACGATGACTGCGGACCTGTCGAAAATGTCATGACAAAACGATGACCGCGGACCTGTTGTAATTTTCATGAAAAAACGATGACCGTGGACCTGTCAAAAATATCATGAAAAAACGATGACCGCGGACCTGTCGAAAATGTCATGAAAAAAAAGTCTGAAATTTTCATGAAAAAACAATGACCGCGGACCTGTCGAAAATGTCATGACAAAACGATGACCGTGGACCTGTTGTAATTTTCATGAAAAAACGATGACCGTGGACCTGTCGAAAATATCATGAAAAAATGATGACCGCGGACCTGTCGAAAATATCATGACAAAACAATGGCTGCGGACCTGTCGAAAATGTCCAAAAAAAAAGTCTGAAATTTTCATGAAAAAACGATGACCGAGGACCCGTTGAAAATATCATGACAAAACGATGGCCGCGGACCTGTCGAAAATATCATGACAAAACGATGACCGCGGACCTGTTGTAATTTTCATGAAAAAACAATGGCCGCGGACCTGTCGAAAATGTCAAAAAAAAAAAGTCTGAAATTTTCATGAAAAAACGATGACCGAGGTCCCGTTGAAAATATCATGACAAAACGATGACCGCGGACCTGTCGAAAATGTCATGAAAAAAAAGTCTGAAATTTTCATGAAAAAACGATGACCCCTGTTGAAAATATCATGACAAAACGATGACCGCAGACCTGTCGAAAATATCATGACAAAACGATGACCGCGGACCTGTTGTAATTTTCATGAAAAAACGATGACCGTGGACCTGTCGAAAATTTCATGAAAAAACAATAACCGCAGACCTGTTATAATTTTCATTAAAAAACGATGACCGCGGACCTGTTGAAAATATCATGACAAAACGTTGACCGCGGACCTGTCGAAAATGTCATGGAAAAAAAGTCTGACATTTTCATGAAAAAACGATGACCGCGGACCTGTTGAAAATATCATGACAAAACGATGACCGCGGACCTGTCGAAAATGTCATGACAAAACGTTGACCGCGGACCTGCCGAAATTCTCATGAAAAAACGATGACCGCGGACCTGTCGAAAATATCATGACAAAACAATGACCGCGGACCTGTCGAAAATGTCAAAAAAAAAAATCTGAAATTTTCATGAAAAAACAATGACAGAGGACCCGTTGAAAATATCATGACAAAACGAAGACCACGGACCTGTCAAAATATCATGACAAAACGATGACCGCGGACCTGTCAAAATATCATGACAAAACGATGACCGCGGACCTGTCAAAATATTATGACAAAACGATGACCGCGGACCTGTTGTAATTTTCATGAAAAAACGATGACCGTGGACCTGTCCAAAATATCACAAAAAAAAATCTGAAATTTTCATGAAAAAACAATGACAGAGGACCCGTTGAAAATATCATGACAAAACGAAGACCACGGACCTGTCAAAATATCATGACAAAACGATGACCGCGGACCTGTCAAAATATCATGACAAAACGATGACCGCGGACCTGTCGAAAATATCATGACAAAACGATGACCGCGGACCTGTTGTAATTTTCATGAAAAAACGATGACCGTGGACCTGTCGAAAATATCATGAAAAAACGATGACCGCGGACCTGTCGAAAATGTCATGGAAAAAAAGTCTGACATTTTCACGAAAAAACGATGACCGCGGACCTGTTGAAAATATCATGACAAAACGATGACCGCGGACCTGTCGAAATTCTCATGAAAAAACGATGACCGCGGACCTGTCGAAAATATCATGACAAAACGATGACCGCGGACCTGTTGAAAATATCATGACAAAACGATGACCGCGGACCTGTCGAAAATATCATGACAAAACAATGACCGCGGACCTGTCGAAAATGTCAAAAAAAAAAATCTGAAATTTTCATGAAAAAACAATGACAGAGGACCCGTTGAAAATATCATGACAAAACGAAGACCACGGACCTGTCAAAATATCATGACAAAACGATGACCGCGGACCTGTCAAAATATCATGACAAAACGATGACCGCGGACCTGTCAAAATATTATGACAAAACGATGACCGCGGACCTGTTGTAATTTTCATGAAAAAACGATGACCGTGGACCTGTCGAAAATATCACAAAAAAAAATCTGAAATTTTCATGAAAAAACAATGACAGAGGACCCGTTGAAAATATCATGACAAAACGAAGACCACGGACCTGTCAAAATATCATGACAAAACGATGACCGCGGACCTGTCGAAAATATCATGACAAAACGATGACCGCGGACCTGTTGTAATTTTCATGAAAAAACGATGACCGTGGACCTGTCGAAAATATCATGAAAAAACGATGACCGCGGACCTGTCGAAAACGTCATGAAAAAAAAGTCTGAAAATATCATGACAAAACGATGACCGCGGACCTGTTGTAATTTTCATGAAAAAACGATGACCGAGGACCCGTTGAAAATATCATGACAAAACAATGGCCGCGAAAATGTCAAAAAAAAAAGTCTGAAATTTTCATGAAAAAACGATGACCGAGGACCCGTTGAAAATATCATGAAAAAACGATGACCGCGGACCTGTCGAAAATATCATGACAAAAAAGTCTGAAATTTTCATGAAAAAACGATGACCCCTGTCGAAAATATCATGACAAAACGATGACCGCGGACCTGTCGAAAATATCATGACAAAACGATGACCGCGGACCTGTTGTAATTTTCATGAAAAAACGATGACCACCTGTCGAAAATTTCATGAAAAAACAATAACCGCAGACCTGTTATAATTTTCATTAAAAAACGATGACCGCGGACCTGTCGAAAATGTCAAAAAAAAAAAGTCTGAAATTTTCATGAAAAAACGATGACCGAGGACCCGTTGAAAATATCATGACAAAACGATGACCGCGGACCTGTCGAAAATATCATGACAAAACAATGACCGCGGACCTGTTGTAATTTTCATGAAAAAACGATGACCGTGGACCTGTCGAAAATGTCATGACAAAACGATGACCGCGGACCTGTTGTAATTTTCATGAAAAAACGATGACTGCGGACCTGTCGAAAATGTCATGACAAAACGATGACCGCGGACCTGTTGTAATTTTCATGAAAAAACGATGACCGTGGACCTGTCGAAAATATCATGACAAAACAATGGCCGCTGACCTGTTGTAATTTTCATGAAAAAACGATGACCGTGGACCTGCCGAAATTGTCATGGAAAAAAAGTCTGAAATTCTCATGAAAAAACGATGACCGCGGACCTGTCAAAAATATCATGACAAAACGATGACCGCGGACCTGTCGAAAATATCATGACAAAACAATGGCCGCTGACCTGTCGAAAATGTCAAAAAAAAAAAATCTGAAATTTTCATGAAAAAACGATGACTGCGGACCTGTCGAAAATGTCATGACAAAACGATGACCGCGGACCTGTTGTAATTTTCATGAAAAAACGATGACCGTGGACCTGTCAAAAATATCATGAAAAAACGATGACCGCGGACCTGTCGAAAATGTCATGAAAAAAAAGTCTGAAATTTTCATGAAAAAACAATGACCGCGGACCTGTCGAAAATGTCATGACAAAACGATGACCGTGGACCTGTTGTAATTTTCATGAAAAAACGATGACCGTGGACCTGTCGAAAATATCATGAAAAAATGATGACCGCGGACCTGTCGAAAATATCATGACAAAACAATGGCTGCGGACCTGTCGAAAATGTCCAAAAAAAAAGTCTGAAATTTTCATGAAAAAACGATGACCGAGGACCCGTTGAAAATATCATGACAAAAAAGTCTAAAATTTTCATGAAAAAACGATGACCCCTGTTGAAAATATCATGACAAAACGATGACCGCAGACCTGTCGAAAATGTCATGACAAAACGATGACCGTGGACCTGTTGTAATTTTCATGAAAAAACGATGACCGTGGACCTGTCGAAAATATCATGAAAAAATGATGACCGCGGACCTGTCGAAAATATCATGACAAAACAATGGCTGCGGACCTGTCGAAAATGTCCAAAAAAAAAGTCTGAAATTTTCATGAAAAAACGATGACCGAGGACCCGTTGAAAATATCATGACAAAACGATGGCCGCGGACCTGTCGAAAATATCATGACAAAACGATGACCGCGGACCTGTTGTAATTTTCATGAAAAAACAATGGCCGCGGACCTGTCGAAAATGTCAAAAAAAAAAGTCTGAAATTTTCATGAAAAAACGATGACCGAGGTCCCGTTGAAAATATCATGACCAAACGATGACCGCGGACCTGTCGAAAATATCATGACAAAAAAGTCTGAAATTTTCATGAAAAAACGATGACCCCTGTTGAAAATATCATGACAAAACGATGACCGCAGACCTGTCGAAAATATCATGACAAAACGATGACCGCGGACCTGTTGTAATTTTCATGAAAAAACGATGACCGTGGACCTGTCGAAAATTTCATGAAAAAACAATAACCGCAGACCTGTTATAATTTTCATTAAAAAACGATGACCGCGGACCTGTTGAAAATATCATGACAAAACGTTGACCGCGGACCTGTCGAAAATGTCATGGAAAAAAAGTCTGACATTTTCATGAAAAAACGATGACCGCGGACCTGTTGAAAATATCATGACAAAACGATGACCGCGGACCTGTCGAAAATGTCATGACAAAACGTTGACCGCGGACCTGCCGAAATTCTCATGAAAAAACGATGACCGCGGACCTGTCGAAAATATCATGACAAAACAATGACCGCGGACCTGTCGAAAATGTCAAAAAAAAAAATCTGAAATTTTCATGAAAAAACAATGACAGAGGACCCGTTGAAAATATCATGACAAAACGAAGACCACGGACCTGTCAAAATATCATGACAAAACGATGACCGCGGACCTGTCAAAATATCATGACAAAACGATGACCGCGGACCTGTCAAAATATTATGACAAAACGATGACCGCGGACCTGTTGTAATTTTCATGAAAAAACGATGACCGTGGACCTGTCGAAAATATCACAAAAAAAAATCTGAAATTTTCATGAAAAAACAATGACAGAGGACCCGTTGAAAATATCATGACAAAACGAAGACCACGGACCTGTCAAAATATCATGACAAAACGATGACCGCGGACCTGTCAAAATATCATGACAAAACGATGACCGCGGACCTGTCGAAAATATCATGACAAAACGATGACCGCGGACCTGTTGTAATTTTCATGAAAAAACGATGACCGTGGACCTGTCGAAAATATCATGAAAAAACGATGACCGCGGACCTGTCGAAAATGTCATGGAAAAAAAGTCTGACATTTTCATGAAAAAACGATGACCGCGGACCTGTTGAAAATATCATGACAAAACGATGACCGCGGACCTGTCGAAATTCTCATGAAAAAACGATGACCGCGGACCTGTCGAAAATATCATGACAAAACAATGACCGCGGACCTGTCGAAAATGTCAAAAAAAAAAATCTGAAATTTTCATGAAAAAACAATGACAGAGGACCCATTGAAAATATCATGACAAAACGAAGACCACGGACCTGTCAAAATATCATGACAAAACGATGACCGCGGACCTGTCAAAATATCATGACAAAACGATGACCGCGGACCTGTCAAAATATTATGACAAAACGATGACCGCGGACCTGTTGTAATTTTCATGAAAAAACGATGACCGTGGACCTGTCGAAAATATCACAAAAAAAAATCTGAAATTTTCATGAAAAAACAATGACAGAGGACCCGTTGAAAATATCATGACAAAACGAAGACCACGGACCTGTCAAAATATCATGACAAAACGATGACCGCGGACCTGTCGAAAATATCATGACAAAACGATGACCGCGGACCTGTTGTAATTTTCATGAAAACACGATGACCGTGGACCTGTCGAAAATATCATGAAAAAACGATGACCGCGGACCTGTCGAAAACGTCATGAAAAAAAAGTCTGAAAATATCATGACAAAACGATGACCGCGGACCTGTTGTAATTTTCATGAAAAAACGATGACCGAGGACCCGTTGAAAATATCATGACAAAACAATGGCCGCGAAAATGTCAAAAAAAAAAAGTCTGAAATTTTCATGAAAAAACGATGACCGAGGACCCGTTGAAAATATCATGAAAAAACGATGACCGCGGACCTATCGAAAATATCATGACAAAAAAGTCTGAAATTTTCATGAAAAAACGATGACCCCTGTCGAAAATATCATGACAAAACGATGACCGCGGACCTGTCGAAAATATCATGACAAAACGATGACCGCGGACCTGTTGTAATTTTCATGAAAAAACGATGACCACCTGTCGAAAATTTCATGAAAAAACAATAACCGCAGACCTGTTATAATTTTCATTAAAAAACGATGACCGCGGACCTGTCGAAAATGTCAAAAAAAAAAAGTCTGAAATTTTCATGAAAAAACGATGACCGAGGACCCGTTGAAAATATCATGACAAAACGATGACCGCGGACCTGTCGAAAATATCATGACAAAACAATGGCCGCTGACCTGTCGAAAATGTCAAAAAAAAAAAATCTGAAATTTTCATGAAAAAACGATGACTGCGGACCTGTCGAAAATGTCATGACAAAACGATGACCGCGGACCTGTTGTAATTTTCATGAAAAAACGATGACCGTGGACCTGTCGAAAATATCATGACAAAACAATGGCCGCTGACCTGTTGTAATTTTCATGAAAAAACGATGACCGTGGACCTGCCGAAATTGTCATGGAAAAAAAGTCTGAAATTCTCATGAAAAAACGATGACCGCGGACCTGTCAAAAATATCATGACAAAACGATGACCGCGGACCTGTCGAAAATATCATGACAAAACAATGGCCGCTGACCTGTCGAAAATGTCAAAAAAAAAAAATCTGAAATTTTCATGAAAAAACGATGACTGCGGACCTGTCGAAAATGTCATGACAAAACGATGACCGCGGACCTGTTGTAATTTTCATGAAAAAACGATGACCGTGGACCTGTCAAAAATATCATGAAAAAACGATGACCGCGGACCTGTCGAAAATGTCATGAAAAAAAAGTCTGAAATTTTCATGAAAAAACAATGACCGCGGACCTGTCGAAAATGTCATGACAAAACGATGACCGTGGACCTGTTGTAATTTTCATGAAAAAACGATGACCGTGGACCTGTCGAAAATATCATGAAAAAATGATGACCGCGGACCTGTCGAAAATATCATGACAAAACAATGGCTGCGGACCTGTCGAAAATGTCCAAAAAAAAAGTCTGAAATTTTCATGAAAAAACGATGACCGAGGACCCGTTGAAAATATCATGACAAAACGATGGCCGCGGACCTGTCGAAAATATCATGACAAAACGATGACCGCGGACCTGTTGTAATTTTCATGAAAAAACAATGGCCGCGGACCTGTCGAAAATGTCAAAAAAAAAAAGTCTGAAATTTTCATGAAAAAACGATGACCGAGGTCCCGTTGAAAATATCATGACAAAACGATGACCGCGGACCTGTCGAAAATATCATGACAAAAAAGTCTGAAATTTTCATGAAAAAACGATGACCCCTGTTGAAAATATCATGACAAAACGATGACCGCAGACCTGTCGAAAATATCATGACAAAACGATGACCGCGGACCTGTTGTAATTTTCATGAAAAAAACGATGACCGTGGACCTGTCGAAAATTTCATGAAAAAACAATAACCGCAGACCTGTTATAATTTTCATTAAAAAACAATGACCGCGGACCTGTTGAAAATATCATGACAAAACGTTGACCGCGGACCTGTCGAAAATGTCATGGAAAAAAAGTCTGACATTTTCATGAAAAAACGATGACCGCGGACCTGTTGAAAATATCATGACAAAACGATGACCGCGGACCTGTCGAAAATGTCATGACAAAACGTTGACCGCGGACCTGCCGAAATTCTCATGAAAAAACGATGACCGCGGACCTGTCGAAAATATCATGACAAAACAATGACCGCGGACCTGTCGAAAATGTCAAAAAAAAAAATCTGAAATTTTCATGAAAAAACAATGACAGAGGACCCGTTGAAAATATCATGACAAAACGAAGACCACGGACCTGTCAAAATATCATGACAAAACGATGACCGCGGACCTGTCAAAATATCATGACAAAACGATGACCGCGGACCTGTCAAAATATTATGACAAAACGATGACCGCGGACCTGTTGTAATTTTCATGAAAAAACGATGACCGTGGACCTGTCGAAAATATCACAAAAAAAAATCTGAAATTTTCATGAAAAAACAATGACAGAGGACCCGTTGAAAATATCATGACAAAACGAAGACCACGGACCTGTCAAAATATCATGACAAAACGATGACCGCGGACCTGTCAAAATATCATGACAAAACGATGACCGCGGACCTGTCGAAAATATCATGACAAAACGATGACCGCGGACCTGTTGTAATTTTCATGAAAAAACGATGACCGTGGACCTGTCGAAAATATCATGAAAAAACGATGACCGCGGACCTGTCGAAAATGTCATGGAAAAAAAGTCTGACATTTTCATGAAAAAACGATGACCGCGGACCTGTTGAAAATATCATGACAAAACGATGACCGCGGACCTGTCGAAATTCTCATGAAAAAACGATGACCGCGGACCTGTCGAAAATATCATGACAAAACAATGACCGCGGACCTGTCGAAAATGTCAAAAAAAAAAATCTGAAATTTTCATGAAAAAACAATGACAGAGGACCCGTTGAAAATATCATGACAAAACGAAGACCACGGACCTGTCAAAATATCATGACAAAACGATGACCGCGGACCTGTCAAAATATCATGACAAAACGATGACCGCGGACCTGTCAAAATATTATGACAAAACGATGACCGCGGACCTGTTGTAATTTTCATGAAAAAACGATGACCGTGGACCTGTCGAAAATATCACAAAAAAAAATCTGAAATTTTCATGAAAAAACAATGACAGAGGACCCGTTGAAAATATCATGACAAAACGAAGACCACGGACCTGTCAAAATATCATGACAAAACGATGACCGCGGACCTGTCGAAAATATCATGACAAAACGATGACCGCGGACCTGTTGTAATTTTCATGAAAAAACGATGACCGTGGACCTGTCGAAAATATCATGAAAAAACGATGACCGCGGACCTGTCGAAAACGTCATGAAAAAAAAGTCTGAAAATATCATGACAAAACGATGACCGCGGACCTGTTGTAATTTTCATGAAAAAACGATGACCGAGGACCCGTTGAAAATATCATGACAAAACAATGGCCGCGAAAATGTCAAAAAAAAAAAGTCTGAAATTTTCATGAAAAAACGATGACCGAGGACCCGTTGAAAATATCATGAAAAAACGATGACCGCGGACCTGTCGAAAATATCATGACAAAAAAGTCTGAAATTTTCATGAAAAAACGATGACCCCTGTCGAAAATATCATGACAAAACGATGACCGCGGACCTGTCGAAAATATCATGACAAAACGATGACCGCGGACCTGTTGTAATTTTCATGAAAAAACGATGACCACCTGTCGAAAATTTCATGAAAAAACAATAACCGCAGACCTGTTATAATTTTCATTAAAAAACGATGACCGCGGACCTGTCGAAAATGTCAAAAAAAAAAAGTCTGAAATTTTCATGAAAAAACGATGACCGAGGACCCGTTGAAAATATCATGACAAAACGATGACCGCGGACCTGTCGAAAATATCATGACAAAACGATGACCGCGGACCTGTTGTAATTTTCATTAAAAAATGATGACCGCGGACCTGTTGTAATTTTCATGAAAAAACGATGACCGTGGACCTGTCGAAAATTTCATGAAAGAACAATGACCTCAGATCTCAGAAAAGCATTTGACACTGTAAATCACAGGGTTCTTCTATCTAAGTTATCCACCTTTAATTTCTCTGCCGATGCCCTGAAATGGGTAGAATCATATCTCTCCAACCGCTCTCAAAGTGTGCGAATACTTAATTATCAATCTGACGCCCTCTGTTTGTCCACTGGCGTACCGCAGGGATCTATACTGGGCCCACTTTTATTCTGCCTGTATGTAAATGACCTGCCATCTGTATGTCCTGAGGTTAACATTCAAATGTATGCTGACGATACTGTTTTGTATGTGCATGGTTTAACAAAAGCAGAAGTTGCTTCCAAACTAACAACCGCAATGGTCAAAATTACAGCATGGCTTAATCAGTGCTGTCTCCAACTTAACGTGTCTAAAACTGTTGCCATGTTTTCACAAAAACATATGACTCTAAAGATAAAGATCCAGATATACTTGTGTCTGGAGAAAAACTACAGATTGTAAAAGAATTCAAATACCTTGGCATCATACTTGACTCCAACCTTAACTTTAAAGCACATGTAAAAAAAGTCTGTAAACAAATTAAATTTACCCTTGCCAACTTCAGATTTATCAGAAATTCCATGTCCACTGAAGCAGCCAAGATGTACATGCATTCAATGATTTTCTCACATATGACCTACTGTTTGACAAGCTGGTCTCAGGCAAGTCACACCACATTAAAACCACTACCGTCTTTGTATAAACAGACAATAAAAGTTTGAGACAAAAAAACAAAGCAATTCCACCACTGTTCAATCCTCACAAAATACAACCTCCTGAGCTGGGAGAACATGATTAAACACAAAAACGCATGCCTCCTTTATAAAATCATACATGGTTTGGCCCCTCCCCCACTCAGAGATTTTGTAAGCATACGAACAAATACACATCACTTCACAAGGGGTGTCTAAAGAGGTGACTGCATTATTCCTCTGAGGAAGTGTGCTTTTAGTCAGT
This sequence comes from Tautogolabrus adspersus, assembly GCA_020745685.1. Lineage (NCBI taxonomy): Eukaryota > Metazoa > Chordata > Actinopteri > Labriformes > Labridae > Tautogolabrus > Tautogolabrus adspersus. The sequence continues at coordinate 16,099,895 of CM036546.1, read as the reverse complement.
CAGCCTTTTCTGTTACAGCCTCTCCTGAATGGAACAACCTCCCAACATTTATCAGAGAGCGCAACACTTACCGCTCATTTATTTCTCATCTGAAACACTGGCTAATTAATAACCACATCTGTCAGCACTGAATCAGTTCCGCCCGCTACTGCCACCTTGTGTCTGCTTGTTGGTGAACGTGTCCTGTGTTTTTAATTAATGTGGCCTGCATGCTTTATTTTTCTATTGTTGTGAGCTTCAGGCATAGCTCACTCAATGTTTTATATGTGGCCTCGTGTCATTTGTACGTGTTTATTGTATAATAGTGTTACATGTTGTCCTGTGTGCATGTCACATTGACTTTAGTAGGTTATTGGATGCATGCTTTTACTAATACCTGTTTAATTGTGTACATTGTTATGTCTGCTCAATGCTGCTCCACGTCTGTCCTGCATGTTATACATTTTTAATATTAACCAAATGCTGCTTCTTGTTTGTCCTGCATGGCTTATGTATTTTCACCTGTGACTACTTATCTGTCCACTTAATTACTGCCATGTTATTCCATTTGTAGCTTTTAGCAATGTTTGAATTTGTTGTGATTTTTTAGGGAGCCCTTTATAAAATCTGGCCAGGGACAACAGATGAAAATTAGCCTTTTGGCCAACTCTGGCATATTTACAGAAGTGTTTATTAATATGCACTGTCCCTGTAAAATAGAAATAAATAAAAAAATAAAGAAATTTTTAATCCCAAATTGAAACACAGACTCTCATCATCCCCACAGTCAAAAACATCACATTAATGTGAAGGCTGAAACTGTTTTTATGCGTTACATTAACGCTCACTGGACTTAACAATCATTTTCTACATGCACTCCATTGCAGCTTGTACATTTTGTTATTTTTTATTATTCTTTATATTTGACATTTTTTAAATTCTATTGTTTATATTGGTAAATTTCTTATATTTTATTTTATTTAAGTTCTTGCTTTTTTGGCTTTATTTCCCTTGTTAACTGTTCTTGAACCAATACACCAAGACAAATTCCTTGTATGTGTAAATGTACTTGGCAATAAACCCGATTCTGATTCTGAAATAAGCCTTGAATATAGCTCTTTTTGCATATTTCACATGGCTTTTATTTTGAAATTCTACATCAGACTGTCCTGATATTTGGCTTAATCACATTATGAGATGGTGAACTACCAGTCCGAACTAAAATGAGTCTGTGGTAAAAGGTAATTTATTTTTAATCTAAAATTGAAATAAGCCTGGAATGTTGCTTATTTTCCATTTTTCAGATAGCTTTTATTTAGAATGTCTACATCAGACTGTCTTGATTTTTGGTAAATAACATTGTGAAGTGGTGAACTACCATTCTGGACTGAAATTAGTCTGAGGTAACAGGTAGTTTATTTTTAATCTCAAATTGAAATAAGCCTTGAATATAGCTCTTTTTTCATTCTTCAGATAGCTTTTATTCTGCAGTTTACTCCATGTGCGTCTCTCCACCACCACCTTCAGCGGATCCAGTCTCCTCCCAAGCACTGAAGCAGCCTTTTTGAACAGTTTGTCCAGCCGTCTGGTGTTCTTGTCTGCTATGTTGCCTCCCCAGCAGACGGCAGCGTAGAAGATGACACTTGCCACAACTGTGTGGTAAAACATCTGCAGCATTTCGCTGCAGACATCGAAGGACCTGAGCCTCCTAAGGAAAAATAGTCGGCTCTGTCCCTTCCTGTAGAGGGCATCTGTGTTCATGGACCAGTCCAGTTTATTGTCTAGGTGCACCCCTAAGTATTTGTAGGTTTCCACAATCTCAATGTCATTCCCTTGGATGTTGACTGGGTTAGGTGGGGGTTTCCACCTGCGAAAGTCCACCACCATCTCCTTGGTTTTAGAGGTGTTCGAAAGGAGACCGTTCTTCTCGCTCCAATCAGTGAAAGCTTTGACCAGATCCCTGTACTCCCCCTCCTGACCCTTCCTCACACACGCCACAATAGCTGTATCGTCTGAGTATTTTTGAATGTGGCAGGACTCAGTATTGTGTTTGAAGTCCGCTGTGTACAGAGTAATGGAGCCAGAACAGTCCCCTGTGGAGCCCCTGTGTTGCTCACCGTTGTTCCAGAGACACATTTCCCTAGCCGGACGAACTGTGGTCCTGATATTTGGCTTAATCACATTATGAGGTGGTGAACTACCAATCTGAACTAAATGAGTCTGTGGTAACAGGTAATATATTTTTAATCTCAAATTGAAATAAGCCTGGAATGTTGATTATTTTCCATTTTTCAGATAGCTTTTATTTATAATGTCTACATCAGACTGTCTTGATATCTGGTAAATAACATTGTGAAGAGGTGAACCATCAGTCTAGACTGAAATGAGCTGTGGTAACAGGTAGTTTATTTTTCATCTCAAACTGAAATAAGCCTTGAATGTAGCTCTTTTTCATTTTTCAGTAAGGTTTTATTTTGAAATTCTACATCAGACTGTCTTTATTATTTGAAAAATAACATTGTGAAGTGGTTATCCACCAGTCTGGACTGAAATGAGTCTGTGGTAACAGGTAGTTTATTTTTTATCTCAAACTGAAATAAGCCCGGAATGTTGCTTATTTTCCATTTTTTAGGTAGCTTTTATTTTGAAATTCTACATCAGACATGCAGTCTTGATATTTGGTAAATAACACTGTGAAGTGGTGAACTACCAGTCTTGACTGAAATGAACGGGAGTACATCTAACGTGAGCTCCGCCGGTGTAAGTATGTTCCGGCACGACACGGTCATCTAGCAGCAGCGGAGTTTAGCCAACAGAAACTCGCGCATCATATAAAAAATAAGCTTTCGCGTCGGCCAACAGAGGCTTAAAAAACATATTGCCACAAGGTGAATTAAAGGTGACGAGTCTGCACCCCTGTACAACTGCTACAGATGACATTTTTTCTTGTTCCTTTTTCAGAGCACATGAATTATTAAATTCTGTCATGACCTAAAGACAATTTCAACCAAAATCTTAAAAAGTGTATCTGGAAAAAATTACTAACCCTGCCTTTAAGATGAAAATATAGACAGCGACTCTATCCCACGGGGTAGAAAACTATAGGAAATACGACAACATTGAGCAGCTAAATCTTACTTCCATTAATCTTGCAACAAGACAGTGTAAAACAAGGGACTTAATTTGGAATTTACCTTAAAAGACCGATTATAACTCTCTCAAAAGGGTGAAAGGTAAAAATAGCCTACAAAAACCGCGGCTCAAACGGGATTTTCTAATGGTAGAATAGCTTTTAGTTTAATATTGTAGAAAAAAGACAACAGCCTTAATTAAATTATAGAGCAAAATAATTATTTTCTGACTAATACCTGGAAACACTATTTATTATACGACAGCCATTGATTATTTCAACACAAAGTAGGCTACCAGCAGTGCCAATGTTGACAATATTCAACTTCCTCAGATATTAACAGGAAGCGGATATGTTCCAGTAGTGGGGCTCCTCATCAAACCTGATATTTACACATCTTATCAATTAGCCTACATATTTCCCTACTGGGGGATTATGAGCACCATATCAGACACTAATTGCCACTCTTTTAAGAATTTATGTGAGACATTTGTAATTTTGTAAATTGTTGGCCCTGTGCTATGTTACGTAATATTCCTTTAATATTGCAATTAGGAAAGCGTGTCATTGTTTCCCCGCAGTCAATTAATGTTGGCTATGTAGTGCTAATAGGCGTCCTTCTAAGAATTAGAGCATCCGGATTTGAGTTGAACTATTAAACCAAGGCTTAATCGAGGCCCTGAGGGTCCAGTGCTTTGGGACACTTTTTTGGCCCAAGTGGTAATCCAGCCTTGTCAGTGTTGATGAAGGTTATGTCCTTACAACCCATATCTCTTTGGTTTGCCTCACTGGTATTCTGAGAGACTGATATCGAAAGACAGGCAGACAGGCTGGCTGGAGAGATGGATGGCTGGCTGGCTGGCTGGCTGGCTGGCTGGATGGATGGTTGAGCTATATATGAAGATCTAAATATTTGATCCTTTTTTGCTTTTTTATATTTTTGCAATAAAAAAACATCCTGACAAAATATTTAAAGAATAAAAAAGATTTTAAAACACAACTCCAAGATTACCAGCCACCAAGGTATAAAAATGAAAGATGAAAAAAAATATTAAAATCAAGATCCTAGAAACAAGGAACCAATATTAGGCTATATTTTTTCATAACCTTAAGAAATGATGAATGAAAAAAAGCTGAAAAGTAGATTCAAACCTCTCTACATAAATGTATTATTGCACGTACTGTAATACCGAAAATTATCAAATAATAAGCTGTTCTATTTTTCACAATTTTCCCCCAACTAAACATTGTCAATGGAGACCTGCAGATGATGACAATTCTCAGAACAACCTTTTGTTAACATGAGACATTATACGTTTGTACTGTATACAAGAAAAAGCCCAGATGGAATTTTCATTTTCATTTCATTTATAAAAGTAACATTACAAAAGTTACAGTTAATTTGCATTATTTGCATTAAGCTTTGTATCAGTAGTAGTAGTAGCCCTCATTTCCCCCTAAGATGAGAAATATCTGTAATTTCTTTTCTGACAAGCTGCCTCCAGTGATGCAAAAATCGTCATATTGCATCACTGGCGTCTGTTGTGGTTAGCAGGGATAAACTACATTGCTAGTTCCTCATGTTTTCAACCACTGAAGCTACAGACCAATCACAGATCAGTGGGCGGGACCTCACTCCCAAAAACGAAACTTAACATCCGCCATATTGCTTAGTTGGAAGCTGTGCTAACAGGCTCTGTGGATAAAGCTGAGTAAAACCGACAATGGCGGAAAGTCAACTACAAACTGATATGAATGAAGGGGATTTTGAAGGTTTTGTGCTCGAAACGGATGTTCGTGGCTCTTTCTACGAGCCGCCCGCAATATTGCTGCCAGGTGCCTTCTGCAGACAGACAGCTGCTGTGAGACAGGCAGCCTGAGCCGGCTCAAGCTGGGTGTCTCTATGGCTAAAGCTGAAGGACAAGAATGGCGAAAGAAGTATGTTTCAACTTCAAACTGATATGGATGGAGGGGATTTTAAAGGTTTTGTGCTCGAATCGGATGTTCGTGGCTCTTTCTACGAGCCGCAATATAGCGGCGAGCTGGCTGCTGGTGCCGACAGGCAGGCTAGCTAGCCTAGCCTAGCTGGCTAGGTCCGCGGCTGTGACAAGGAAGAAGGAGCCGGGGCAGACTTGTGTTGTCGGTGCTGTGACTGTTTGCCTATGGACACAGACATAGAGTCTGTTTTCTGCCAGGAATTTCCAAGATGCCATTTCCTTCTGAAAGAAATCTCTGATTCAGTTGAGGAAACTGCTGTATTATTGTCCGCGAGTAATGCTGCATTCAGGTGCTGCTCGGGTGGTCCAAGTTTCTTAGAGAAATCTTATTGTCAAAAGTTATATTTGAGCAAAAAGTTGATGTGCAATACGTGCATGAATAAAAAGTATGTTAACAAAACACAAAACCGACTTGAACAGGTGTTTACAGCAGGTTCAGAGTTGGGGGGGAATAACTAAAATTAACACATCAGTTAAATCAATGGTTGCAAGTTTGTCCATTCATCAGGAGATGTTTATATGCCTGCTTGAAATGCCTAACTGAGGTTGTTGTCCTGATATAATATGGGACCTCATTCCAGACTTGAGTGTACGTATGAAAGAATGACCTCTGACCTGTAAACCGGTACTGGGATTAATGCTTGCGAGAGTGATCTGGTAATGCGTTCCTGACTTGTGTTGGATCTTGGAACTAGGGCACTAAGTGCTGGAGACGAGTTGTTGTTATGTGAAACTTCATGGCGTGAATGTTTGTATAATTCAAGAAATTTCAAAGAATGTATTAGTGAGATATGATCTGAGCTTGTTATAAACATACAATTTCTGGTTCAGCTTCTTTGTCAGGTTGTGAATGTGATTTTGGGCTAGGGTTATTTTTTAAATGGTAAATGGACTTTTACACCGCATGTTACACCTACCCATTCACACCCATTCACACACTGATGGCAGTGGTTACTATGTAGATCATCATTACTTCTGATCATCAGAAGTAACTAATCCCATTCATACACATTTATACGCCGCCAACGAAGCAGAGGGAGCAATTCGGGGTTAAGTGTCTTGCCCAAGGACACATCGGACATGTTACTGCAGGAGCTGGGGATCGAACCTTCCGGTTGACAGACGACGACTCTACCACTGAGCAACAGTGTCTGTCATGGATAATATTTGACCAGTGAAATGAATAGGGTCGGAAGTGGGTATATTTTTCTTGGGTGAGTGGAAATACACGTTTTCTTGACAAGAGAATGATGTCTCTTTCATTGAATATTCCAACAATGGGATTACATGTGTTAATCTGAAAGGGCGTGGTAAATTGTAGTTCATTATAAATTAGCTGTGTATTTCAAACCCTGATGTTGTGCTTTTGCACATATTTCTGTTACTTAACTACACAGATGCTCATGGATGCTTTCATTGGTTTTATTCTGGCATTATTGCTGAATTGAACGGTGAACAATACTGAATGAACCAAAGTTAAGCATTTCATTTACAGGGGTAACAGATCCAAATACATGTAGCTACAAAGATTCACCAAAAGGTGGCAGCACAAGCTCAGACAGTGCTGGCTACAGAGGCACTGGAAGGGATTGACTCATTAGTGAAATGTCAAAATAGCACCTGGATAAGAAAGCCTGCTTACTGTCCATCGAGACTGTTTCAGATGCATTGTGGGTATCCTAGTTGCATCATAAGCATTGAAAATGAATGAATGTTATTCACTCAGTAGTATGAATTCATTTGAATAGAATATTTAGTTGGGCCTTATACTGGCATACATATCACTTATAAAAAATACATTTAAAAAGAATAAATATAAAGACCTCTTAAAAATTATCTGATGAGAACAATTTAATTGTCAAAAGTCGTGATGTTATATTTCCTAATGAACACTAATGTGGGTTAATTCCCCTAATGGATACAATATCTCCCTAAAACAAAAACAAGTTTGTACAGTTACCTCTCAGTCTGTCCTGGCTCACTTTCAAGTGACTTAAAACAATGTGAAGGATACTTCCTGCAAACACCACCAAACCACTCACGCTTCCTCATACCTCCTGCTGAGCTTTCTGAGCAAGGGGGGAAATGGTGTAAGAAAAAGTTTGAACAGTATGTCACATCAAGTGTGTCTATCTGTGGGAAGTTGTGTTAATAACCCTTTTGTAAATTAAGTCTGTGTATTTTAAAGCATTGTTGACACAACGGAAAAGTGCCTTTCCTCACAAAACACAGTCTGCAAACTGCAAAACAGTCATTTCAAACTAACAGGTTAGGGGCAGGTTGTCTTATATCACAAAGGACTGTAAAAATAATTCAATATGGGACTTTTTTGTACCCTCTAACTCAATCACGTAATCATGACTTTTTCTGTGCTAAAAGAGAAAATGCAAAGCATGTCTGTTGTCTGTCAAGGTACAGTACTTAATAAAGCATGCTTTAGCAAACTATCACACACATATAGTTATCTGAATGCAGAATGTTTCAATAATTAGGGGAAAAAAAGTATTACACAAGGCTCTTGAGGCAGGGATTGGGTGGAGAATTTGATAAAAGTACAATTTTAAGTAAATTATTTAAACAAGTTTCCGATGTTGGTCCTTTTTTTGTTGCACTGCTTGGTAAGCGATATCGCTGTAAAGTAGTTTGGTTACTTTGTATCAAAATCACAGCAAGCTTTACCATCTGCAGTGTGTTTTATAACTGCTGTGCATGTCTTAAGCTCTCAGGGCCACTCTATTATTGTGGTGGAGGTGCAAGAATGAAAAAAGATAAACAAACACATCACATGGTCCCTTAAGAGGGAAAATAAGCCACATCCTTTTGGGAAGGAAGTATCAGGCTTAATAGGAAATCTGACATAACAACAATAACACCAACTATAAATAACTCTGCAGTGAGATTGGGTCTTCCAGTCACCTTGACAATAGTTTTGATAATTTTGTGAGGATTTGAATGATTTACAACTTATTTCATACAACATGTGGTCATATGATCCATTGTTTAAGTGGCCATATTATGCAAATTTCAAGTTTTATATGTTCACTCTGTGAAACCTCTGTAGAAGATTTGTATGATTAACAATTTAAAAAATATCTTATTTATCTCACCCTGGTGTCTTTGAAAATCCTCCTTTCTGTAGCACACTTTTGGGGCGGCTGTGGCTCAGTTGGTAGAATCGTCTCTCAACTGAAAGGTTGAGGGTTCGATCCCCAACTCCTGCAGCAACATGTCTGATGTGTCCTTGGGCAAGACACTTAACCCCGAAGTGCTCCCGCTGCTTCGTCGGTGGCATATGAATGGGAATTAATTTGATTAGTTAGATGGGTGTGAATGGGTAGGTGTGACATGCGCTGTAAAAGCGCTTTGAGTAGTGAGAAGACTAGAAAAGCACTAGAGCTCAAGTCCATTCACCATTTACTTCTGAACATCGACCACTGTGGCCAAGTAACAGGCAAAGAAATGGAGCTGAGGCGGGCCTTAAGCCCACTGACAAACAGCTACAATGTACACTCGTGATTCTCTTATCCTTCACAAAATCAAAACGGTTGAGTTCTGAAAAAAAAATCTACCCTCGTACAGTGTGTGCCGATAAAGACATGAGGTATTCAAACCCATTCGTTTTTTGAACAAGGCTATAAAAACGTTTTAGATTGGTTGTGAATGTACAGGGCTTCTGCATCCAGGCCCAAGTGGACACTGCAGGAACTGCACGTTTTTGCACTTCCACGTTGACTTCATTCTTCAACACTGAAGGTTGCAGCTGGTCTCAAATCGCCATGGTAGAAACCTATGGCTGGTAGCACCAGGTGTGTATATGTTGTCTTAAGTTTGGGTACAAAGTCCACACAAAACCCTATATTTAAAGTTGTTAGTTTGTGACTTAAGTTGTCTCATTGTTTGGTTGCACCATGGAGCTGTAAGGTTTATCTTAACAAGCGTAACATCCAAACTAACGTTAAGTTTTCCGTAGATATGACTTAAAAAAAACAAACTTATTTATCACAATGTGGAAACCAGAGTCTTTAAATACATTCACAATGGAGTATGTGTATTTTATCACTGAAGTACCCCCTGGAGATTAAAGGGTCATAAATTGGATGTTTGGGTCCTGATCTTTAAGGTGAAATTCATTGTTAATGAATCCAAACATATGTCACAGGTCACTTTGCACACCCAAAACATTTAGATTTATATTACTAGAATAATGAGATACAGCTAATATATCAAATATGAGTATGTCCTTTCTTAAAATAAAAGACAAACCACACCTCGTGTCAACAGATCATCAGATAGCTTACTTATAACACAGTTGATCTCCAGCTTTGACCCAAGCTAAATCAAGTGAGAAGTTGTTCCTGCAGACATGTTTTTAATTTTTTTCTGTTCCATGTATCGTCATGGTAAAATCACCTCACCTTCCTCTTAGTGTGTGTTTTTCATCATATCAGATGGTGGTAATCAACAACCATTGTTGTTGTAGTGTATTATTGCACTGTACCCATGGTGTCATCTTTCACATAGAAAACAAAATAAACCTCACTCAGCTTAATTTGACTTTAAAAGTCAGGGAGAAGATGAATAACTGACTTGTCACTTACAACTCAAAACACCATGTCAGAACAGATCATGGCTGTTGTAGATTAGAATGGTATGCCTGTTAAGCTTTGGCTGCTGCTACTCTCTTTCTCACCTCCTTTAAATCCCTGTGTTGAGCCAGTTATTTCATCGCTTTGGTTCTAATCCAAGGTGGACCAGGCAGCTGTGTTTGGAGTTACAGGAATTCTCTGAGCCTTCATGGTCTGATAAAAAGCAGGACAGTGTTGTAAATGACGTCTCTCTGACTGTTTTCCATCACGAGGTGACCTCAGTTTGGTTCTTAAAAAATGTCTTTTATCTGGTTTGTGAGAAAGTAATTTTGAAGATTCAGTTGCATGAATTTGGAAGTTTTTCAGCTGCAAAATGAAAACAAAAACAACAACTATAAAAATGAATCTCAATTTGACTATATACCATTTAGGTCACAATTCAATTCCTTAATAAAATAATGTAAGTAATGCACATTTTTAATGGCCTGTATGTCAGTTTTGAGGTTTTGATTCAAACAAAAACACCACCAACATCTGTCAGTTCCAGTGACACCAGTACAGAGGACTGTCCACACTTTTTTGACAGGGGTTTCCCAAAAAGGAATGCATTAAGTCAGGGTGGCATGAAGTATATGTGCTTATACCACAAACTGTAAATACAGTAATGGTAGATAAAGCCTGAGTGACATCCCCAATCTGTTACTGCAGGAGGCTTTGGAAGCCCATTGTTGGCGGTCGCCATGCTGGAAATGCTGTCTCAATAACAGGCTAAGAGCTGGAGCTGGGGTGGGTATTAAACCACAAACCGTAACATTGTACACACCTGTCAATCAGATCAGCCACGTGCCTCCACCAATCATATTACTCTCATTACTAACATTAAAAAGATGTGTGTTCTTGGTTTCATTTTTCTATTTTGCAAAGTAACACGAAAGAGCGGCAACATATAAATCTTCTGAACTTATTTCTTGGAGGACTAAAAAAGATGCACGTTCAAAGTCAAAATTTAAAGTACTTGTGAAAGGAAATGTGACCCAGTGAAATGCAAAACTGTTACTAGCAGCTTGTAGCAGCACAGCCCAAAAAGTAGATTTAAGAGAAGTTCCACTTTGATATTGCAGATAGCTATCATAGTTTATATTTTTGGGGTTGCACCAGGGGTAGCCAATCTGCTTTCAATGGGGGGCATGACACCCCTGGTCATGGACAAGTACTTGTCCACTTGAGTCTTTTGTAGTGACGATGAGATTGAAAAGTGGTATTTAGCATGCTACAGTACAAGGGGGCAAGCGCCATTTACTACTCGTCTGTCACACCAACACTGCCCATCTTCCACCATGAGGCCAATGTTAATTGGCATCATTATGTTATTTTAAATTTACAAACCATGTTGACTGTGATGTTGTCGGGGAATCCAGGCGCTCTTTTGGTTTCTTGCTGTGCTTGAATGTTGTCTTGTTTGTCATCATGTTTTTGTTTTTTGTTCTTGTGAAGCCAAAGACAATTTTCTACTTTATGGACAACTAAAGTTATATTCTATTCTAGTAGTGGTGGTCTTGCTTTACAACATATACATTGTACTGCCACAAATGTGTACATGTATCAATAACTAACATCACTTTGATATTAATGCAAAAAAAAAAGAAATCTAATTGCATTTGATACCTTTGGCTACTTTCTACAAGAATCTACGATGATGAGTGAGGAGAGAGAGTATATGAGACACAACAGATTAATAGAAGCACATTATTTCATCTGATGTCCTACCAGACACAACAGGTAGATGTTAATGTTACTTAGTTTTGAATGAATTAAAGTGCAGGTTATGATGACAAGACATTTAAACAATGAATAAATCTCAGAGTTAAACGGGCACTTCTAAGATGCTAAAATGCTTAATGGCGTGATTTAAGAACGCCTGATGCATCTGCTGCTCCTAAGATGTAAAAATGTGCTGAGGATTGTTCGAAAATTGAATTTCAACTGGATGACAAATTACACAAGTGGGGAAAAGAGGCACCAGGAGAAGCCCAGGGGGAGGAAGGAGAAAAAGGACAGATGAAAGATGAGCGGCAGAGCACAATAATTACACAGGAGGGGAGATAACGGAGGAAAACAAACAGAGTGATGAGAAGAGAGCAGAGGAGGAGTTATGAAGGAAGGGAGAGGAAATAAAAACAGGAGAGAGTGATGAGGGAGAGCAGAGGGAGTGACAGAAAGGAGAGGTAGTGAGGGGGGATGAAAGATGTTGAGAACAGCAAAGAGGGAGAAGGAAGGTGATAAAGAATAAAGAAGGAGGAATGGAGGAAAGGAAAGGTTCTGATTGGTAGAAAGTGTTTATCTTTGAGCTTGCCTCAGTCCTGATCTGTAAAAAGTAGACCTAACATTTATCCTTCAACACACTTGTAAATTTACAGATAGAGATAGTAACAGCGATACGATAAGTATAAGAGCTTTAACTTTTGTATCAAGTTACAAAATAATAAAAAATACTGTAAACTTACTCCATCGTAAAACGTTCCCCAATGCTTAAAATGTTATGTACATTAAATTGTTACAATGACGCATTTTGAAAGAGCAGCATCTTCCTTTTTTTCACAAAATAAAAGTTTAATCCAACGGTTTCAAGCCTATAGGGTTGGCTCCCTCCTCCGCAAAAACCCATCACCCAGTACGTCCCAATCATACCTATAGTTTGATTGCCCTTCACACCCAAAACGCGACATAGGAGACTATGTTGCCTTCTGTAAAAACAACAGAAAGAACAGAAAAGTCAGCCAGTACACTTCAAAGCACTGTAGCGCCCAAATAAGTGCCAATGTCTCCCTCTCCATGACTGAATAATTTAACTGGTGACGCTTGAACTTTCGGAAAAGAAGCAGACTGGATGATCAATGGCCCCCTTCCTTTCAGCTCCTGCACCAACTCCACTTGCATCCACCTGCATTTTTAAAGACTTTTTCAAAGTTTAGAGCTGCAAACGCAGTACAACAACAGAGCAAGGTATTTACAGAAACAAAAACATCCTGACATTCGGGGAGACCACACAAATACAGTCCTTTTACTCAAAAGGTTTGTCAGTGGAGCCACTTGAGAGGAACAATTCATTCATTTTGGAACTTGTATTACCTTTTTAATCTACTATAGATACTGGTGAGACAACTCCAGTTCTTGGAATTAGTTTGGTTCCATTGTTTATGCCATTGCATCATCTAACCCTGTCTTCAGACCTGGTAGAGGGTGAAGTGGGGGTGCATACCTCATTGCCTATGGAGGGGCTGGATGTTATCTTGTGGCAAGAGTGAGTAGATGATTCCGCTTCTCTTGTAGTGACAGCATCAGAGTACTCTGTAAACAATGCTATAAACAACATCCAAATGTTTTTCCTGTACGTGCTGTAACAACACAATGAGAAGTGCCAGTGTAGAAAATGTTGGGGATCTAGCTGATTCCTCACTGTAGTGTTCTCAGGGTGAGGCTTCTGAGAAAATCCCAGATTAGGCTCTCATGTGTCCTTGGCCTTTGACATCTATCAGTAGAGAGGAGCTGATTGAAGAGCAAGAAGTATCGATCCCACACTGACATCTTTTCTTCACATGGTTTGGTCTTTATAAATAAATGAGGTGGAGAATGGTTACTTCCTTTGAGAAGATGTGCTATTCAGGAATGAGGACAGTGATGCTGATAATATGAAAGTGGATCAGGTAAGGTGGTGGTGCCTTCCCCATTCAGGAAATTTGTGTTGAGCATTTCACATGATGGAGTTGCTGGTCACTATGGGGTTAAGAAGAGCTAACACCTTGTGCTTCGTCATTTCTTCTGGTCTCTGTTCAAGCGGAAAGTCACTTCATATTGTAAAATGTTTCATACATGTCAGCTGACTGGCAAGCCCAACCAGATGGTCAGGCCAGCTCCTTTGTGACCAATTGCTGTGGTGGAGAACACATTTGATTACTTTATTGTGGATTGTGTTGGTCCTCTGCCTAAAGTGAAAGTGGGAGTAGTTACTTATTGATCTTAATGTGTAAGAGTACAAGATACCCAGCAGTGTTTCCTCTATGCTCTATCAAAGTGAAACCTGTTCTGAAAGCCTTGAATACTTTTATATTTATGTTATTTAATCTGTCATCATATCTCGGCTGAGCAGATGTTGGGCTGGGGCTGTATAAGTACATAAATATGGTGTAGGAAGAGAGAGGGAGAGCTAAAGAGAGACATGACCTTTGTGATTATGTAGGAGGTTGTAGAAAAGGGATGGGGGTTAAGACAATATGTGGATGGATTAGTTTTAAGGCCATGGCACTCACAGTGCACTTATTCCCATCTCTTCTACACAACATAACATTTTCTTTCAGCAATAATCATTTTTCAAGCCACTTTTTTGGCTCTGTTTAGCAAATTAAAAATAACAATAATAACACACTATGCTACAAGTACGTTTAACAGCTAATGTAGTTTGGAAGAAAAAATATTTAAAAAAATACATTAAAAACATGATACCAGTCAAAATTAAAATGTAATTGGATCTTATTGAGTCATTGTTTTTATAAAAATTCTCTTCTTCAGTGATTCTTATTCAGATTATTCTCCTTATCCTGCTCATAACAGAACCCTGCAGTCCATGAAGCCATTGGCTGATCCTAAATCAGGAAATGTAAGAGCTCAAAATCCAGACTAGTTAGGATAGTAGCAGGAAACTGTACAGTATGGGCTTATTGGTCCAGGTGTACATTATGCACAGGATATATTGTACAGAATGGGCCTCTCTTAGGATGGCAAAAAAAAACTGCACAAAAAAACAACTGAAGCTGGGTTTTATTTTATGTAAGGAGGTCCATTAACTGCACATAAGAAAATTGATAACTGTTGCATTATGCAGCTACAGACCCATTTCGTTGCACAGTATGCATGAAATGTGTTTGTACAAATAATGACAACTATTTAAGATAACCCAAATGTAGCTTTCCAGATAATTTGTTCAGTTTTGTAAGAGAATGACAACATCTTGTCTGAATCGCAGTTGTATAACGCATCTGAAAAATACACCTTATCCTGCTGCTTATGAAGGACTCAATTCCATGTGTGATGTCTCAACACAATCTGCCAAAACATAGCTTGGTTTTAGATTGATCCAATGACTTTAAGAAACTACCTCATAAATAGTGAGGAAACCAGTTATTTCTGAAGTATTTAAAGCTTTTCAGCTTTGGTGGAAATTGGATTCAGTTGACAGTAACAAAGAAGATTAGGGAGGAAAATAAAGCATGAGACAGATTCAAACCAGCGAGCTTAGTGTATGTGTCATTCTTTTTAGTCTACCTAAACACTTTAACATTTTCTCTTTTTTCCTCAAAGTCTCTAACAGTAACTTTCTTTGACTGGTGATCAAACACTTCACTGTGAAACATTCTGTAGTTTGGCTTGTTTCATATGATGCCTTCAAGTTGAAATAATGAGGTTATATTTTAAGTGTTTTAAGTCATGTTAAAGTAGAAACCCTGTTGCCAGGTGACCAACAACAAAAGACAATATGGCCATTTCCAAAAGGGGGAAATGATGTGTTTTTTAAATTTCATAGTCATTTTTAGTAACATGACAGGTACCAAAAGAACTTATATTTCTATTCTGATTATGTGTTTTGGCAGAATTGTTGGAAAGAAAAATAACAAGTTCCAGCGTAATATTTAGCTGTATTTTACTCTAACATTCAAACACATCATCATACCTTAGACGGAATAGGTTGATTGTAAATGACTGTCAAAGCCACATATAGAGTAATATTCAAAGGTCTACCAGATACACCTGATATGAGGACTATTTTGAAGATTAGGCATAACCTTACTTATTTGGGTTTCAAAAAGATCAGGGTTTGGCTTCAATTGAATTAATTTAAAAGGCAATTTAAGCTATGAATGAAAAGTACATTTCCTACTTGATAAAATCCTCTCCAAGCAGACATTTTCCCTCTTTATTACCTGTTCCACACTTCAGGTCTGAGCAGTGTGTGCCCATTGCAGAACCTCTTGTTCTTCATTTGTCCATATTAAACAGTTGCAGACATAAAAAAACAGTTGTTAAAGGTTTATTATTGCTGTTGTTTTTTCAAGATAACTCTCAACTGATAAAAAAAACAAATTTTATGGCCAATATTTCTATGAAGACAGTCTGTTAGGATTATATAATCTGTCAGAATTACACTTTTCATCAAATTTGTGTTGCGAATTTATTGAATATATCTTAAAAATGTCAAAATTATTTAGGTATTAAAGCTGTGTGCAAACAGAGTCATGAAAACCACAACTGTGGATAGATGATGTTGCAGTGTTGAAAACAAGTTTGAGACACAATACATGAAAAGCTTAAGAATATAGCTAGCAATGATATAATATAAGTTAATGGATGTTTATGAAGGTGTGGCAGGGAGAGGAGGATGTGGAGAGAGGGAGGAAGGGATAGGACAAGGACAGGAAAAGGTGTGGAGAGGAATGTTTAAGGCTGAGACAGACATGAGGATATTGCCATACCAACTGCACTCTGTTTCTTTCCCCATAGATAGGCATGAACCATGCAGTATGTCACTTTTGTTTTTGCACGCCTTTGTTGCAGAAATGGTTTCCTCTGCAAGTGTGAAACGCTGAGTATGACCTGTGTTAGCGGTTTGTTTGTGCACAAGCAGAGTGACTGTTCCCACCACATAGTGACTGCAGATCAGCTTGGTGCTGAACACATAATTGATTTAGGCAGTCAAGATGAAACATTGTGTTCAAATGGTTCCTCGGGGCTTTACCTCTAATCAGTCTCTTTGACCTCATTGATGTTGCTCTGAACCTTTGACAAACATCAATGTGGTTGCAGAGTTTCCTGTGTTGTTGGTGTGACCGGGTTAACAACACACAAATCCTCAACCTACTGCCTTAGCAAAGCTCATTATTTCAATCCAGTTTGTAATATAAAGCCAAACTAATTTTGTTAGCTACAGGGACAAGAATAGGTGGGTTTCAGCAGGGGGCCCAGAGATGATCCTTGTGGATCTTTTACTTTGATAGAGATTTAATTGCTTAAATCATCATTGATGGTTCACCAACTCAACTGATTGTGTCAGCACAATGACATTGAAGAGAGTGACTTTATTCAAGCGCTGTGATTTTTTTTTTTTTTGTCATTTCAGGGACAAGAATTTAAGCGGACTCAGATGGAGGTCTAGGACGTAGTTCTATAAATCATATAAAGCAAGAGACTGAACTCAAATTACTGTATTTTATAGTCTGAACATTTGCTCTCTGACCTTGATTCATCCTGCAACATTGTTTCCTCTAGCAAATTTAGTAAGAGTTCACCGTGGTTTCTATATTGTCACATTTTGATTCTATTACTATTAAACTTAGGAGCAACCATTTTTAATGCTGTTTGTCATTAAGATATAGTTCAGCATACTGCTCTGTAGGTCTTATTAGGGGAATAGCTATCATTAGGGTTTAAACTGCTCAAATGCAGCAATTTAACAACCAAAAACAAAAGTTAATGTTTGCAGCTTCCACAGAGTGGTACGGAAAAAGAGCTGAGAAAACCCACCCTGAATAAATTAAAGGTTAAGAAACTAATGTTTCCCTGAGGGCACAGGGTGCAGTCAAGCTGTCAGAACACTGCAGACATGCAATATACACTGAAAACCATTCCTTGCCCTCTGATTGGCTACTGTCCTGCTGTGATGTCATGAGGGCTTGTGTATAAAAAAGGGTGACAGGCTCAGCTGCTTCAAAAGGGCAAGTGTAGTTGAGGGCTGACTAAGAGTGTCTATACATGAGCGTGTGCTGGAAAGAGAGCACCACGGAGCGTGTGTGTGCTTGCATGTGACACAAAACCAGACGTTCATAACTCAGCGGAAGGGGAAGAGAAACTAAAAAAAGCTGCTGACTAAACACATTATAATGGTCTTTTGTGCTGTGGATTTTAAAGTGTCGGGATTATTTAATCACTGGATTATACAGCAGAAGTCAGAGCAAGGAGGTAGGAAATTGAACTGCAATTTCAAATGCACATACGTTTCATGAACGCAAATCTTTACAAAAATTCACTTTAAAACATCTAATTGTAAAGAGACAAGGGCCAGTTTTACTTGTCTATACTGCTTCATGCATTTTATAATTATTAAAGGCTTGAAGTTAATCTATTGTACATTGATGGTATGTGATAAGCTTGGAACAAGGCAATTTCATACTCTCAGATTTTTTCACTTACTTTGACAATGTAAAAAGAAAAAACAAAACTGGTGGTCTAACGTTTCATTAAAAGCTTTGTATAATAGGATAAGAGTGGATATTGCAAATTCTTCTGCTGCACGTGTGCTACTTAAAATATTTGAAAAGCACAACTCTCAGCTGATCCTATTTTCTATTATTCTCAATGCTCACCCTCTGACCACACCTTGTCATTAGATATTTAACAAGTGTGACAGTTTTGTCAGATTCAGTGAATCCAAACCAGATTTCATCTTTACATTTATGTTATTTTATCAGTACAGCAACATTTTTAATGACTCAGTTGTCATGTGAGTGTTTGTTTTTTTCTAAATAATAATACAAATAAATTGGTCTTATATAGCGCTTTTCTAGATACTCAAAGATGCTTTAACAAGGAAAAACAACCAAAAAACAAAACAAAAACGACTAGGACAGAACAACGAAGACGACTAGGACAGTACAAAGAAGTACTGTAGATAGATAGTAGTAAGACATCTGTCTTCCCTCACTGTTTGGTCCACTATAATCTGTTTATTCCACAAAGCACTACAGAAACACGGGTGTTCTGTGAGTGTCGTTTTTGTGCTTGTGAGTTTGTGTTACTGTGTGCATTGGAGTGTGTTTAAGTGCTCAGTGTAATGACCACTAAGCTATCTCAGTCTTAATACTGTTTTCTTTTTTTCTGTCTCAGTAAATCTCCTGTGTTTGATTATTGGCTTCAGAGAGCTGGTCAGGTTTCTTTGTATTCACTGTGTAGCTGTTTAACCAGAGGGAGCAGAGTCTCTTTCGCAGGCTTGACTACAACTTACATTATTGATCTGATCATTGGGGGCAGTGAACAGGCACAAGGGACCATTACAGGGTTATCACAGTGAAATATTGCAATGTGAGCTCTGAGCTGCATTAAAAAAAAGCAGAAAGTACAAAGAGCATGTTACAAACGTAAATAAAACATGACAAAATGTCTGCGGTTCAAGCCTTGTATTGCTGTATTATGACCTGTCAAGAGCAGAATGGGCTTTTCTTAAGGTATTCATTACAAATTAAACACCTTTCCAAGCATCAGTAATAAAATATTGATTCCTGTAATGACTTTGAGGTTAAATAACCGGCAGATCCATCATTCAACCAACACTTTGGCACTTCTACAGTATGTTATAATGGTAATGCGTTGAACTGGGATTTTAAATTTTCACTCAGACTACAAATAGGACTAACACTGACCATTTATTTTCACTGTTCTGTAATGTGATGCCAGTGTGGCATTATTTGATTCCACTAGTCATAAAAGAATAATTCAACTAATCCAAATATCTGTAACTCCTTACTCCCTGACCAGGGTTAAACTAGGTAAACACATGTGAATCAATGCCTGCTTTTACAGCTGACATTTATGTGTGTTGTTTTAAGATTGTGTTGGACTAAAACCAACATACATATCATTATAAGTGTGTGCACACAAAAGATCCATTTAACCAAAGAACAAGACATAGTCAAAAGTCCATTTACAAATTGAGCTGTACAAGCTGTTCTCTTTGAACTAACCAAACAAACAAGAATACATTCACTTCAACCTTTGGCAAACAGGTATAACATGGCTCAGACAACAAGAAGCTACTGCAGGATAACTTATCATCCTAAACCTTTGCTTACTACAGAGTACAGTCACCGACTGCCAAAGTAGTCCGAATATTAAACAGGTGGATAACCAGATCTCTGATGACGAATTTTGCAATGCTGTGATTGTGAAAGAGCCTCCTGCTTTGCCAGCCGCTATAAATGAAAGCTTAATCATTCTGCCTGGTGTCTTATGCTGCCTAGATATTTACAATGATTGTAAAAATGACAAGCTGCACAAAATACAAAAAGTTAACATTATGAAGTGAATCCATTCATGTTACTGTTATGTCCAACTTATCCAACAAGGTGCAATCACTTTATGCTACTGTTTCTGCTAGTGCTCTTCTGCCAACACCTTACCACATATGCTGTTGTAGCTCGAACAACATTTCAAAACTTCAAACACCGACCGAACATTCATCTCTCCCAGCTTTGGCACAAGCTTGCACTGGGTGATTAGATAAGAGCCATGAAGGTAAATACAAACTCTGTACCAACTGCATATGAACATAACAACCGTTATTAAAGGGGACATATTATACCCCTTTTCCACCTTTTCAAACAGTCCCCTGTGGTCTAAATGAAACATCTGTGCTGTGCTTTGGTCAAAATATAACATGAATCAAGCACCAGAGGAGGTTTGTGACCCTGTATAAACCAGCTCTCTCAGAGCGCTCTGTTTTGGTGTGTGTGTCTTTTTAAATGCAATGAGCCCCCCCTGAGTTTCACAGACATCACTCCTCTGTAGCGAGAATAAAAATGGCAGACCAGTGCAAAAGTTTTGCTCTAGGCTGGGGGTGGAGTCCATGGGTGGAGAAACCAGGGGAAAGGAGGGTCTTTTTTTTACCAGAATCCAACTTGTGATGTCACAAACTGAGAAATTTGAAACGGAGCATTTTTCTCTGTGTGGTAAGACTTATGCAGACCACAAACAAAGGACTGGATGGATTTATTTCAAATTGTGTGGGTTGATAGACACTCAGGTTACCCAAATATATGTTCAAAAACCCTGTAAAAGTGGATTTTCATAATATGTCCCCTTTAAGTCTAGCCACGGACATATTTGCCCGTTATTCCTTCTCTCACTCTATTCTAAGCATTCTGCAATCAGTTATCACAAATAAGGCTAACATTACTCCCCTTAAATGTAAAATCCAGGCATTAAACAAAGCTAATATTACATATAAGTTAACAAAGTGGGTGAAAAACAAAGACATACTGTACAGAAAGCTGGACCTGATGGATTCATGATTACACAAACAGATATATAACTTCCTCTGTGTGGGACCACACACGATCATCACGCTCTATGCTGAATTCCCAAGATCTAGCCTTTGGGAGAATCAGTCTAATTTTTGTGGCTTTCAGTGTAGGCAGCAGTTTTCACGCAAAACTGTAAAGAATTTCCTTTTCCATGCACCTGTCATTTTTTACAGTCCGATTTTGCGGGACAAGAATTGAGTTGAAGTGTATTTGACATCAACAACCAGCCTGATATTACAGCTGATTGGTTTCAGGAACAGCTGATGCATTCCGCCTGTTTTACTCTCCACATGAAGGTATCACCCTGAAACCAATTGGATGACACAACTCAAAAATGCTTCTTTGACATCAAAAGTCTCAATTCATTTTCAAGATGTAATTACATGATATTCAACACGTTAAGCATTTTTAATAGAAACATTATGTCTTGTTTGATTACTTCTTAAAGCTGTGAAGCCTGAACTGGCCATACACTTGGGCTGGGCTAATGCATTAAAAAGGGTTTATTTTCCTTTGATTTCTGACTGTAGATCATGGACTGTAACCAATCACAGGAAAACAACTCCACCCCGCCTTATGATTGGCCAGAAAGATCGTTGGAGTACAGTGATGCAGAGCTGGTGCTGCTGGGTGTTGCAATGTCTATACTGGTTCTAGCCATAGTTTTTGGTGAGTTACAAAACTGCGTATCATCTCAATTAGATAATAATTTCTATATTATTTAATTTATGAAATGAAAAATGATGAAGACAGCATTTTAATGTCTCCTAAAGTCTCCTTTATAAAGTATATTTTCTCCTGACCAGGTAATGTTCTGGTGATCACAGCCCTCATACGGTTTCAGCGGCTCCAGACAGTCACCAACCTCTTCATCGCCTCACTGGCTCTTGCTGACCTCATCATGGGTTTGGTTGTGGTCCCTTTTGGCTCCAGCTACATCCTGCTTGGAGCATGGCAGTTTGGAAACTTCATGTGTGAGTTCTGGACAGCTACTGACGTTCTGTGTGTGACGGCCAGCATTGAAACCCTGTGTGTGATCGCTCTGGACCGCTACCTGGCCATCACCTCGCCACTACGTTACCCAACCATGCTCACCAGGTATGACCATGACATTTTGGTCCAGCTATGAGGGCATACTGCTCCCACACCAAATACTCTCAAACTTTCCAGCATGTTCTACATCAAGACCCTCTGCCAACCTAATGAAGCAGAAGTTCTCAGTCTACTGTGAAGTGCAAAACTTGTTGTATCATCACTTTTTTGGGCCAGAGGTACAACAACATTTTTAACCAATAATGGTCATAGAATATTATAAATTTATATTTCTATCAATTGGTTTTGTAGCAATTGGTTAATGACTGGTTTTCGACGAAGCCTTTCTTTATTAAACATACAACTTATAATGAAACTGGTGGTTATCTACTAAAATGACTCAAGTGATGCCAAACAAACAGAAGTTTCGACTGTCCCTGTTGCTATAGTTACTCATTTGATACAGGCCAACACATGGTCAGCGTATTATTTAGAACTGTAAACTGACAGTTTCACCAGAACTACTTCAAAGGTCCAATTATCCGAAATTAATTGACACCCTGCAGCCAATCAGAATGAATTATCTAACCAGACCACTGTATAAGATGCAACAAATTGTTGTTTTTATGTAGCTTTAACAGTGGCCCCCGTGGCCCAATTGTTGAAATATGCACGCTAAAGGGCCCGCTTGGGAGCCAAAACACGCCCTAAAATGCCCTCCTGGTTGGCAAAACACACTAAACTGCCCTCTTGGGTGGTTAAAATATGATAAACTGCCCTCTTGGGAGGCAAAAAGGCGTGCTGAAGTGCCCTCCTGGTTGGCAAAATACAACTGCCCTCTTCAGTGGCGAGAACGTGCTGTATGTGCCCTTTTTTTTCTTTTCGTCCCTGCCCTTCAAAAAGTCTGTGTACGCCACTGAGCTTTAACAACACTTTTGTAACACTTAATGGCAGTCTTGTACAGTATTTCTCACTTATCTGTGTTTTTGCTCATCTGTTTCCTACCTTCTGTTGTTTCAGGGGTCGGGCCTTTGCGGTGGTGCTCGGGGTTTGGGTCGTGGCCTCCCTCATCTCCTTCCTGCCCATCCATCTGAAGCTGTGGGTGTCAAATGATAAGAAAGCTTGTATGTGTTTGAATAACGTGTACTGCTGTGATTTCAACACAAATGTAGCGTATGCAGTGTCTTCCTCCATCGTGTCGTTTTACCTGCCACTGGTGGTGATGATCTTTCTGTACAGCCGGGTCTTCCAGGAGGCTCAGAAACAGCTGGAGAAGATCAGAGGGAGGGAGAGGCACTTCAATAATTTGCATTACACTGCACAGCTGAAATATCTTGACGATAAGGCTGCAATGAATAAACTCAGGGCAGGAGCTGAGGAGGGAGAGGATGCGGGGGAGGACAGTCTTACCATGGAGAGAACAGGAGGTACAGACACTGGTAAAGGAAAGGTGGAAGGAAAACACTCTGCCACAAAGCGACTTAAGTTCTCTCTTAAGGAGCACAAGGCTGTAAAAACTCTGGGAATCATTATGGGAACCTTTACGCTGTGTTGGCTACCCTTCTTCATCCTTAACATCCTCTTGGCCTTCCTCAACCTGGGCGACATGCGACTTCTCTTTAGACTCCTCAACTGGCTGGGATACTCCAACTCAGCCTTCAACCCACTCATCTACTGCCGCAGCCCGGACTTCAGGCACGCCTTTCAGGAGATACTCTGTCTGAGGGGAAAAGGGGGGAGAGCATGGAGGTGGTGCAGGGAGAGAGACTATTACTCCAAGCCCCCCGGTAGAACGAACGGGAAGGCAGCGCTGAATGGTGTTGGAGGGGAGGATGTTCAGCAGAGAGCAGTGTGGAAAGGGTGTTTAGAGAACTCTATTCCAGACAGCAAGAAGCTAACTGTGGCTCCTCTGTCTACAAGCTGTGAGCAGGTTTTGGAAGTAGCTCCTGGTTCTCTGACAAACTGGCAGGCAAACAATTCTGCAAATGAGAACTGTCAGGAAAACCTGGCTTCTAATGCTTGACCAGTGTTAGACTTAAGATCGTGTGTGTAATGCCAAGAAGTAAACAGAAAATGGATGATGGTCCAAATGTCTGCTTTTGGTCACAAATGATCCAACTTTCAGGTTGTTTTTGAGGCTGTAGCATCTCAGCTAATACTCTCTTTTTTTCAGTCAAGGTTACCTGGTCTTAGTCCTGATCCTTTTCCAATTACAGTGTAAATCACAAATGCAGCAACACAAATAATCCATGTTTAAAGGTATTTGTTTTAAAATATGGTCTCACTGAAACATTTAACTGCAGATTGCATTATATTGCAATACTGATTTACCAGTGCAATATAAATGTGTTTTAAAAGACAGCCTGAAAATCAATTATGATCAGACAAGATAAAAACAACAATAAGAAAAGTTGACTTTTAAATGACATGTAAACATTTTAGTCCAACTGAAACCATACTCAGTCAGATTCCTTGAGATCAGACCAACTGATCTAGATAATAAGATAAGATAAGGTCTAATATACTTTATTGTCTCCAAAGGGATATTTGTCTTGGACTCTGTCCTGCAGAGAATAAAAAAATATACAAATAGAGATCATACAAAACATATAACAACTCCACATAAACATAAATCACCTTCCGACAGTAGTGACATATTGCACGGCCCCTTGGTGCATTCTACATGACCTGTTATTCAATGTTTATAGTGGTTCAGCCTGGTGTGAGGGACCCTGAATCTTCTCGCAGAGGGTAAAAGCTGAAACTCAGCGTGAAGAATGTGGGTCGGGTCAGACACTCCTTTCTGTGCCTGTCTTATTCAGACTGCTCATAGAGTGTTTGGTGAGATGGATGATTTTCAAAGCAGTCTGCACAAGACGAGTTATCTGTGATTTCAGCTGAACAGACAAGTGACCATACCACACTGTTATCCTGTATCTGATCATGCTTTCGAAGACAGCAGTGTGAAACAGTAACATAAATGTATCCATAGACTCCATAGAGTCTGCGTAATTCCGTTGGTAATAGACTTTCTCTTGCATGTATTCACCTCTATCTGACCCAAACTAGCCTAGGTGTGCTCCACAGTTCCCATACCAGGCTTTGACCTGGAAGCTGTACAGCATAAATGCATTTAAGAAAGCTGAGAAGAATACAAAATGAAGGTATCAAGATGGCGAGTGCTAGGGCGAGAACCCTACAATTTTGGACAGACGAGAAGACACAGTT